>BSBM01000118.1:6860000-7460000 GCA_027924585.1 Larix kaempferi | reverse complement strand
GGTTTCCGCAATTTTCAAAGAAAATTTCTGAGTTCTTTTCGAAGGTTTATGCAAACTGTTTCCGCCGTTTCGGGATACAAAGCTAAATGTCTCCGCGGAGCTTCCTTGGCTCGTTCCACAAACTTTCGAAAAAACTAAGTCCCTTTTCGGAAGGTTTATGTGAACGGCCTCCGCAAGTGTCGGGCGACTTCGTTGAATTCTTCCGCCGTTTCGGGAGGAATTCATCAGAGGCTTCCGCAATTTTTTAACAAAACTTCCAAAACGTTTCGGGAGGTTTAGACGAATGGTTCCCGCCGTTTCGGGAGGAAAACCCGAATCTCTCCGCAAAAAAAATTGAAAAGTTTTCTAAGTCTTTTTCGGAAAGCTTAGGCAAATGGTTTCCGTCATTTCGGGAGAAAAACCTGAATCTCTCCGCAATTTTTTCAACGAAAGCTTCTAAGTCCTTTTTCGGGAGTTTAAACAAAAGGCTTCCGCCACTGCGGGGCTTTAGCAAATCGTTCCACGACTTCCAGGGAGACTTCATGGAAGAATTTCTGTTGAGAACCAAGATTTTCTGGTAGACTTGGAGTGGTTCATGGCAAGATTTTTCTGTTTAAAAATAAAGTTAACAGCTGGGGATAGCCTCTTAAGGTAGTCTTTCTAAAAACATAAAGGAGGGGCCCCAATATGTACAAAAGTTTTTTTTTTTTTTGGGGGGGGGGGGATGTTGCTGCAACAACACTTGTACAATAGCAAATTGAGTGGGAGCAAGAGGAAAGTACAACAATAGGTTTTGTCAATATCATTACAACTCAAACATCTAAATGATACGATTACATTAAGTTTTTCTTAACCCATGGGTTTGCTCCTGAAACCATTGACTTTAAAAAATGAAGATCTTTAAGGTTAAAAGATGCACCATATCAATTCATAGACGGTGTATTGTTTAGGAAAAACTATGATGATGTTTTTCTCAGATGTTTGGAGAGAGCTGAAACTGATAATATTCTTTTGGAATTTCATGTAGGACCTACGGGAGGGAATTTCTTAGGAGAAAATATTGCACATAAGATCTTAAGAGCAGGCTACTATTGGCCAACTTTGTTTAAGGTGCTTATGCTTATGTCAAAATATGTGAACCTTGTCAGAAGTGTGATGGGAAAATGAAAAAACCTGCAATTCCCCTGTAGCCAGTTACAGTCCAATTTCCATTCCAGCAATGGGGCTTGGATTTTGTTGCACCCATTAACCCTGCTTCCTCCCTACAACACAAGTACATATTTACAGCCATAGACTACTTTACCAGATGGGTAGAGGCAGTCCCTCTTAGACAAGCCAACACAAACCAAGTGATATCCTTCCTTGAAAGTCAAATAGTCACTAGGTTTGGTGCACCCGATTTCTTAGTGTTTGAGAATGCCTCTTATTTCTCCTCAATTGATCTTACACAGTATGCAGTTGAAAAAGGGATAAAACTAAATTTGTCTGCCAATTAATATCCACAAGGGAATGGACTAGCTAAGTCTTCCAACAAAAACTTGTTTAATATATAAAAGAAGACAGTGGCTACTCACCATAAAGATTGGCACACCCAGCTATACAATGCTCTTTGGGTAGACCATGTCACCCCAAAAGCAGCCATCGGAAACTCCCCTTACTATTTGGTTTACGGTAAGGAGGCCATCTTACCATCCAACCTCATGATTCCTTCACTACAACTAGCACATTCAATACAAGAAGATGATTCTTCCACACTCCAGCAAAGGATCAATACATTATTTAAGCTGGAAGAAGGCAATGAAAAATCTAAGAACAAGCTGTATCAACACCAAGAGCTAGTGAAGAGGTGGTTTGATGAGAAGTACTCATCTGATAGGGAGTTTACTGTGGGGGACTTGGTGTTAAAGTGGGATAAGCAACACAAAGACAAGAATGATTACACCAAGTTCCAATGCTTATGGCTAGGACTATTCATTATTACAGAAAAGCTTGGTCCTAGTACTGTCTAGTTGCAGACACTGGAAGGTATCTTAGAAACCTACCCAATGAATGTCCAGCTACTCAAAAAGTATTTTGTTTATAGGAGCCTATTGGCTTGCTTGTATATAAGTGTGGTTTTCCTTCTTTTCTTTCTTTGTTTTATTGATTTTCTTTTATACTTTGGTTTTCTTTTGAATAATGTACACACCTTTGGCAGAGGTTGTTGATTAGTGTATCTCAAGATTAATACAGTCTGAAGTTTTAAGGTAGCAATGTCATTGTTATTTCACTCAGCCTATATCAGAAAATGTTTTTCATGAAATCAAACAGTCAATATTTGCATAGCTTTGATTGATATCTTCCCACCTTTATCACTATCTTTATGCATGTTTCATTTGGTTAATTGAAGTTATGGAAGTGATTAGGCCTTCTCACCTCATGTTTCATTAGTGAATGGCATCATATCTTTATAGCTTGGTCAGCCTTATCTACTCTGGATCCCATTCTGATCACCTTGAAAATAATTCACTTTAATAATTGTAGATTACAAGATGGGGGGTCTTATAATCAAAAGCCATCCCATTATGTTCATAGATGTTTAGTGGAATGAAATCTCCACATCTGGTCACCAAGCTAGGGAGATTACTTTCAACTACTGTTGGAAGGTGGAAGATCATATCACAGGTTGGTCCATTCACGATCTGCAAAACATCGGTGAGTAACACTACTAGCATGTGGTTACCAATCCATGGTAGTGCCTTGTAATTTACACACCAATACATTTTCTTTTTATTTTTAAGACACTTTTTTGTATATGAGGATAGGGGGGTCATATTACAAGCCATCCCTACCATGATCATGAATTTTATTTTGGACCGGAATTACCACTTTATGGTTACCAAGCCATGGTAATTGCTTTCAGTGTCAAAAACTGAAATATAGGGAGTCTCCTTACCGAGATAGCTTGTTCAGTTTCCAGATTAGGTTTGTGAATGGCACTGCTGAAATCTGATCACCAAGTCAGGGCAATGGCCTTGTATCAACAAAAGTCTTGTTTACATATTTTCATTATGTTTTCAAAATAAAAAGAAAAAAAAGTGAATATATATATAGAGAGAGATATAGATATAGATATAGATAAAGATATAGATATAGATATAGATATAGATATAGATATAATATATATATAAGGAGAAAAACAAAAAGAAATGTATATATTGTGAGTAATGCATCTATACATAAATAATCATGAATAAAGTCAAGTTGATTCATGATTTGGTAACCCAGATGGCTCTAAGATTGCTCTAAGGCTTATCATAAAATTCCCTCCTATGATTGCATAATGATAGAGAATTCCTATTTACTTCTAGACTGCCTTATCAGATAAATATCATCATTAATTGGTTTTGCATGGGAATATATCAATCATATGATTAACTCTATTGTTTTGGTTTTGTTTTTATCAATCAATAATTGTGGTTTGTCGCACCCACAACCCACAATTGCGGATTGCAGAAAAAGTTCAAAAATAAATTTGTGTCTTTCTTTTCCGCAACCCACAACCCGCAATTGCGGATTGCGGATTGCAGAAAGGTCATTATTTTAAATAGAATCGTTTGTGTTTCCACAACCCGCAACCCGCAATTGTGGATTGCAAATTGCGGAAAATTTTGGTTTGTTTATATTTAGAGTGTGTTTCCACAACGCGCATTGCAAATTGCAGATTTGCGGAAAGAATGTACATATTTGCAAGAATAGACGTCCGTAACTCTCCTTCTGTATCATGCATATTAGATCTTAGCCGTTTATTTTTGTCACCCTAAGGTCCATATTTCATCCTACGAAATTTTTAAATATGTTGAATTTTCTATTTTCTTTTACCATTTTTCAATTTTGAGAATTACCTGCTGTAAGGATTTTTCCTACGAGTTTTAACCAGGGTTATTTTTCTGCTTTTTTCGTCAACACAGGTCGGTTTTCTGTCCTTTCTTGTTGGTTGTTTATCATTTTTCGCCATTTTTTAAATTATTTTAATTGGTTTTAAATTATTTTACCAGAAATTACCAGTTTTCAACATGTCAAGAGTTACCCGTTCTAACACAGCACATAAATACCTGTTGAACAAAGACCCCAACTTCGCCATCCTTACTGATACCAATGACAGAGCCTCAGAAACTTATCAGATAGACTGGTCTAAAATCTATGCAATTTTTGATAATGACGACCTATCAAACATCCAAGATAACCGGCCTACCTATGAGAAGATTAGGAATTCCCAGTTACACGCCATAGCATCCAGACCTTCCCTTCTCCCTTACACAAATGCAGTCAAGTGGATAATTGACCACGCGAACCCCAATAACTATTCCTTTAACAACAGTGTAGGGTCCCTGTTGGTTTCTTTTCACCCCAAAGTTTTCATTATAGCTTATGCCCTTAAACCGGCCACCCAGCTTCTTAATTCCGCTTTCCGGGATTATGCCAACACAAGGTTTAACTTTGACGAGATGATAAATTCATGGACAAATAACCCTGCTAACTTCATACCCAAAGTCGATAACCTATACCTTGTTTCATGGTTCAAGGAACCCTATTCCCTCTTGGGAGCCATGCTTTGCAGGCTGTATGGTATACCCAATTGTTCTATGTTCAAAGCCGAATGGGAACCCGTGGCCTGTCACGTCCTCACAACTAGGGAGTAATTTAATTGGGCCTCAATTCTGTCAGTGGAGTTAAAGGCATCAATTGAGCGGTATTAGAAGAGACTAGCTTCTAGTACCCTTTCATGGAATGGAATTGGACACTTTTAGATCCCCCAGTTCACATTTACTGTTCAACATTGTGGGAGAAAAACTATGTTCCTTTACTGTATGATATATTTGATCACTTCTTTGGTACAATTTATCCTCAGATATTCAGAGAAGATGCCCCTACCTTCTCTCTTAATGCCAAAACTCTCATTCCCACAATTGGTGACTGGTAAGTGGGAGAATCTTTCTCCTATATCAGAGTTTGGGGAAGTAGCACGTTACATTTGTTGCCAAGGATAGTCCCAGACAAACTCCTGCTTGAAGAAATAGCTTTCCAAACTGTTACAGATGGAGTTTTTCTCAAGCTCACTGAGCCTAAAAGAAAGGGGTGGCCTAAATTCCCTTTAAACCTTGGTCATTTGGTCCTTCCAACCTCAACATATGCTGCAGTAACGGGAAAGAGGATTGTTGCATTAAAGTTTGGACAAGCCCCCAAAAGGATGCATGATCCCAAGGCATTCTTGGCTGCCCACTTTGCCCAAGAACACATGAATACCACCTATGTCAATGAAGACACTCATGATGGCTCTATTTACCAAGGGGTAAATCTCTTTTCTGAATTCTTGGTTAGGGCTAAGACCAAAGAAGAGCAGAGCTTCATTCTACAGTACCAACAGGAGCTCAATACTAAGGTTTTGAGTTACAGGAGAATGGAACTACAACTTGAAGAGAAGAACAGGAAGGACATAGAAGAGAAAGAAGCACAAAAGGAAAGTACCCCTTTGATGCTGACATATCCATATGGAGGCAAAGGCAAGGGCTTTGTAGAGGACGTCCAATAGGTCAAGAAGATTCGGATTCAATCAGTTGATGAGATGAAGAAGGAGTTGGAACTTATGAATTCAATACTTGACACTGAAGTGGTTGTTTCAAGTAACCCAGCTAATGATACTCAAATGGTTGCTGCAAGTAACCCAGCCAAAAGACAAAAAATTCAAACCTCTGCCTCTCTAATTCCTACACTGAACATTGAAGACAATGATGTTGAGGATGAAAGAATTCCTCCCGTGCCTATTCTACAAGAGATAACTGAAGGTTCCCAGGAAATGGTTGATTTGCTTGAAAGCATAGTGGTGGATGACCCCATTCTAGATGACCACTTTCTTGAAATCACCACCATTGTCGTTGCATTAATTTCCACACCCCCACTTTCTTCTATTGAGATTCCTACCACCTCATATTTCGAGGTTACATTACCACCATACACCATAGCTCAATTATTTGTTGCACTTACCTCCATCACTACTTCACCTTCAACCTTGCCAATTCCACTTGTCACTTTACCACCAATAGTAACTGAGGTGCAGGTTCCAGCTATTTCTTTACAGCCATCACTTACTGTTGTCCCAACTTCCCTCACTGATTTTTCCACTCTGTTTACTTCTCCTCCTTCTCCATATTCAGTTTCTACTGCCACTACCCCTTTGATATCTACCCCTCATATTACCATGTCTATCCCTAATTCCACTATCACCCAAACAACTCCATTGGTAGAAACATGCAATGTTGCTACATCTTCAACTAAGATGACAGCTCATCTTGAAGATGATATTGTGGTTCCCTTGGGGACTATTTTTACAGGAGGACAACAAAAGCAGTGGTAAGAAGAGGTAATAAGAGAAGCAAGGGATCAACTGTGCTGCAAGCACATGTTCCTATCCAGATAATTTGGGCCAATGAGTATGATGACATCCAACGGGAAGCATTGGAAACTTCAGCAGCTATGGGGTCATTTGCTGGTGCCAATTTCGATTCAGTGACTTCGCTGAATAAAGAGATAGACATGAAGAAGGAAGAGTTGAAGAAGCTTAAGGAGAAGATGGTCAAAGTTAATGAAGAACATGAATCTCAGATTCATGAATTAAGAAGTCAACATCAAAATCAGTTGAAAGAGTTGCCAGAACAAAACACTTCTCTTCAGGATGCACAAGTCCTAAATACTACAAATATGGAAAAGATAGAAATATTGGAACAACGGCTGAAGGATGCAACTGCAAGTGCATCCTTTTCTTCTTTCTTTAGGTTTTCTTAGGAAGAGTTCAAGGACTTGGCTAATAGAGTGAATGAGGAGAATTGCAAACTTTTAGCTGAATTATTTAGTTGCCTGAATGAAATTCAGGAAACTCATATTGATTTTGAGCGAATGTCTACTATTCTTGAACAACACATTGAGAAAAACCAGCAAGCTTCCAAATCTTATGATGATGTTGTTGAATGGAAAAGGTATATCAAAGACCAACCAGAGGACATCCCATTTTTTTATATCTTCAAGTTTAGAAGAATCAGAACATCTTTGAATGCCTAGAAAAACACTTCCGACATGGTTGAAGAAACAATCAAGAAGGCACAAGCAATCTGTGGAAGAAGATGGTATGATGTGGACAATGTCATGGTTAAGATACCATTTCCTACTATGTATCTCGTCGAGAAGGCTTGTCCACCGAAACTGATGATTGAACAGGTTGATGGAATATGTGAGAAGGTCAAAGAGCAGATTCAATAGCTCGAGCATATAGGGATTTCAGAAGTTGAAAAGTTCATCAAGCAACCTGTTAGCCTAGAAGGCAAGATCCATATTTTTCTAGCGCACTTGGCACAAGTTAGACAAGAATGATATGGAGTCCTTTACTTGTGATTCCCAGTTGGGACTTGAGTCAGCTAATTATTCAGTTGTGGATGAGCTTCTAGAAGTTTGGACCAAGTGGCGAGATGCCCTTCGTCATTCTTAGATTAGTTTGATTTTGTAATTCTTGTTTTATGGGAACTTTATCCTTTGTATCTATTTTGTAATTATTATTTAAAGGGTAGAGATATCGTAGGGGAAGGGGGAGAAAATCATCAAAAGAGGACTAGAGAGACTCTGATTCATAAGAGATTATATTGTTTTGCAGCCTTGAATAAATACAGTTAGTTTTCTCTTGATATCTCTTTTGTCAATTTATCAAATTTGTTTGATGCATGTTGATTTTCACTTCAGCTTATAAATGAACGTTGTTTGATTTTGTAATCAATAATTAATACATTGATCTACAGTTTCGAGTTGTCTTAATTGATGATTTGTGTGTCCTTATGTTTTAAGTGAATTTATTTATTTGAAACATTTATCTATTTCTGCAAATGATTAACAGACATTATTAAATTAATGCCAATTTTTCAATTAGCATTTCAATACAGATGATAATCTTGTATGTGCTTCAATCCTTAAGCTATTTTCATTTAATTTTCATTTTCTGGTTATATCTTAAGCTAATAAGTAAAGATCCACTTTACATTTTTGTCAAACTGGTGAAAAGACTTATTAAATTTCAGATCGAGTTATCCTGCACATAACAAAGCACTTTCTTTAGATTAGATATAACTTAGTTTAGATTTCTTTTAAGGTAAATTCACTTCTAGAGAGAGAACACTTTGATCTTCCCTCATAGGAAGACATATCCTTTCGATATCAAACCCTATAAGTGTCAGTGGAGGCCTAATATCCATGGGAGTTAACTATACCAAACAGTCTGGGGATAGAACTGCTCTTTCGTGGAGCTTTTTGAAGCCTTTCAGATTGGGTTTTCACCCTCTGTTTCTAGCCTTGAATAACATTCCAGAAACCTACCTAATCAAGGCTTCAACAACCCCATGAATAGATGAAAGCAGTTTTATGTTGGTCAGCTGGGTGGATCTCAATCTGATTATAGCTGGAGAATCCATCCATGAATGAAAAGATGACACTTCCGGCACAGTTGTCGATAATTTGGTCAATAAACGGGGTAGGGTAATTGTATTTCGCACAAGCCTTATTAAAATCCCTGTAATCAACACAAAATCTCATGGTTCCTTGTTTCTTAGTAACTGGGACGACATTAGAGACCCAATCTGTTAAGGGATCATGATGAATGAACCCAGTTTTCAACACCTTTTCAATCTCTGCTTTAATATCCATAGTCTTCCTAAGGTGCACTGGATGGAGTTTTTCCCAGACATGTTTTGCATTGGGATATGTTTAAATCTCATGCATTAGATAGAAGGATCAATCTTGGGCATTTCCTCATAGCTCCATGCAAGTACGTCTCAAAACTATTTAAACAAGGTTGTAAAAGTGTTGACTTCATCGGGAGAACAATTTTGGCCTATGTGAATGTGTTCCACGACTCTTGGTTTTACCAAGATGTATGTTAGGATATTCCTATACTTCATCCTAGTCCTAGCAGCATTTTCATTATTTGCATTTTCAGTCATGCATGCACTTTTAGGGTTTGCATGCATTATTTAGGGTTTGCATGCATTTGCATGCATCCCAGTCATCAGTCTCAGCACCTAACCCTCATTTAGCTAGCCCCCGGAGCTTCTTTCCACTCAGTTTCAACCCTCCTAGAGCTTAGTGTGCCCTCCTTTCATCTACTAGTTGAGAAAGGCGCCCTTCCTTACCTACCATTCAGTTATCTTCAGTTCTTTCCTTGATTTAAGGCTAGACTGACTCTCAACTGACTGTATCACTCCGATGGACCTCCAGTGAGACTTGACTACCCATTCTGACTTCAGTTAGCTCCTCATGCTCCCTCCACTGAGCCTCCTTCATTCAATTAGTTCCAGTTACACTCAGTTACACCTATTACACTCAGTTAGACTCAATTTGACTGATGGTTGACAGTTACTTGAGCATTGATGACTCCACTGATGATGAGATAGACTACTAGTTGTGCTCCAATGACACTCCCGTGATATTTTGATCACTCCATGAAGGCTAATTCGAATTGCCACCTTAGGCATTCGAATCCTCATGCATTGTACTATTTATTTGTCCATGTTGTGATTAATTAATTAGCGTGTGTGAAGTATTTTTGCTTCTATCCGAGTTCTACTGTATTATTATTCTATTGCTCATTATACTGCATTGACCACTCTTCTTCTATTTTCTTGCTTAATCAATTACTTTCTTGTGAGGTATACATCATCTCTTAGATATGCTGTGAGGATTTTCACATGGCATCAGAGCATGTTGAGAGTATTGTTTATCTCCATTCTTGAGAGTTTTTTTGCAGGTTATTATCAAGATTTTGAGTGCAGTAGTTGCAGTAGTTTCTGCATTTATGCAGCAATAGCAGTTGCAAATATTCTCTATTGTTTTTGTAGGTCTTCTACAACTTCATGAATTCAGAAGAAATCCCTCCTCTTTCTCCATTCAACTATGATGAATGGAAACCAAAAATGATAGCATATTTGAAGAGCCATGATCTCTTTGATTGTTATTTTGAAAGAGAGTTCGAATCCTCTGAAGAGAAGGATGTCTGGTTGAATAAAGGTGACCAAGCCTTTGGAAGAATGATGCTTGCTATGCCTTGTTACATGATGTACCAAATCATTGATATTGTTGAAACTCCAAAAGAGCTATGGGCCCATCTGGATGAAAGATTCGGCAAACAGAATGAAGGATTTGGTTCAAACCCTTTCAAGAGCAAGCAAAGTGATGCATTCGCCCTCCTTGATGATCTCATTGATCATGAACCAGTATCAAACACATCTCATATTGAAGTTGTTCACAAAGAAGAAGAGCTTGCATATTATACACTCATGCTCCAAATTTCTTCTCTTTCTGTGCCAGCTCACACTCTAGATATTGCAGAAGGTCCTAAATCCTCTCTTGCACTAGAGTCTGTTGGTCTGCATCATGATCTATTGAATGTTTTGGAGGTCAAATCAGCTATTGGAGGTAATGCATTTGCTCTCCTCAAGCAATCACCTCTTATTTACTACTATATGATCATTATTCCATGCTTTCAGAAGGTTATTGAAGAATATGGCCATTGCCATCCACTTGGGATAATTTCTCATGCATCTACTGGTTTTGATCTCACCTCTAATGGTTCAAAGGATATCTCAAGAAACCATGATTCAAGCCTTGGATCTGATTTGGATTCCAAGCAATCACCTATCATTTACTACTATAAGATCATTCTTTCATGCTCTCAGAAGTTTATTGAAGATAATGGCCATTGCCATTCGCTTGGGAAAAATTCTCAAGCACTTACTGGTTTAGATCTCACCTCAAATGGTTCAAAGGATATCTTAAGAAACCATGATTCAAGTATTGGATCTGATTTGGATTCCAAGCAATTACTGATATTTGATGGTTCTTTTTGGCATAATCTCACCTATGATGGTTTGAAGGAGAAGACAAAAGACTATCTGCATATTCATGTTTTTTATCCTACCTCAACTGATTCGAATCACAGGTTCAAGGATCATACTCATACTTTTGGATTTGTTCTCATCACATTCGATCTGAAGAGCAACTACATGCTTTCTGAGCATGATCCACTTCTTCCCAAGAAGAAGATACCTCTAGACATATGACCAAGCATCACACCTGCTTGAGTTTGGAGCATTTATTTTTGTGTGTGTCTTACAGTCTATTTTGAGGGGGGGTATTTTTCCCATGAGGTTTTCCCCATTTCCTCGGTTTATTGACTGTTATTATTCATTTGTATTGGGTGACCTTTGGTCTTAGTTACCAAGGCCCAGGATGGATTAAGGGTGGGTGTCCATATCAGAGACTCCATCAAGAACCTCAAGTATATTCCAATTTCCTTTAACCAAAGAAAGAAAATCCTCTACTTTAAGCCAACAATGGTTAAATTTATATCGATAGTTATGTTTAACAGAATCCACATCAAATTTAAGACAAATTGGAGAATGATCATAAATGCTATAGTTTACAACCCATGACCTGAAACTATCCATTATATATGTAAGTCTTTCAACAATCATAAATATATCTAATCTATCGCTCACACCAACAACACCCACCCTACCATTCCTCTGGGTTGGGCACACTTTTGCTGGGATAACATACCGGAGATTTGAATCTTGAAAAAGTTTCTATAAATATTCAGAAAGAGGATCCACTTGAGGATTACTTCACCAAACTTCACATGAAGACATTGCCAAATTTAGATCTCGCATTAATATAAGATCGGAATATTTTAAAATTCCACGTAGGTCTACAATGTCCTAGAATTCATGTCGTCCATTATATGGGCCATAACAATTAATTATCCTCACCACCTGCTGAAATCATTTGATCCTACCTTCCAACATAATCCCTACACAAGTATGAAAGGGTTTAAATTAAGCCATTGCAGGGTTCCAAACAACAAGAAAACCCCCATATATTCCCTCAACATCCACAACACAGACCTCCTAGCCCTTTTTTTTTAAATATCTCACATGCTTTAGCACTGATACACATCATCTCTTGTATCAAAACGATGTTTGAATTAATTAACCTAAACATTCTCTTGAGGGCACGATTCTTAGGAGTGCCCTCGACTCCTCTGATATTGTAAGATGTCAACATCATGTGTTACCCAATTCAAAGGGCATAAAATCTCTAAGGGCCCAAGATTCAATATCATTAACTACAAGAGAACTAGATAGAGAACCATGATTCATACGAACATAAAGGAGAATGTAATCCTTCTAAAAATCCCCCCCAAGCCCCAGATTGAAGACATCTTTAACCACCTTATCCTTTTTAGGATTTCTTTTCATGATAGTGACCTTTTTTAATGAAATGGAGTTTATAGGGGAAATATTAGATTTATTAGTCTATTTATCAGAAAAAATGGGAAGTGGGGTTTTTGCCACTACATTGTTAAAGGGCAGAGTTGATTTTGAGTTATTAGCTACAAATTGTACCTGTGACCCTCACCACCCTCCATAGTCCCAACATCTTCCCAATCTCCCCTCGGAGGGAAATCTGAGACCCTTCCCAACAAAATAGAAGAACAAGTCCCTGAGTCCAACCCTCCCAACAGAGAAATATTATAGAGTAATTGTGTACTCAATCCTTCATTAGACCCAAATCCACTATTAGAAACACCCAACTTTGACAAACAACCCCCAACCTTCGAATGGTGATTTATAACATTAGACAAATTACCGATCAAAGGGAAACTAACCGAAACCCTCCCCAGATTTTTCCCAAAAATTCTTCGATCAATCTGGAATACCTATATTAGATGTAGGAGAAAAGGCCTTATTCTCATCTACTTTAATAAATTTAAGTTCTTCATAGATAATTGGCTATAGAATGAGGAAAATATATGTTCAAGCTTACCAAGAAAAGTAGTTGAGTCCTCCTTTGTGACCTGAACCTGATCCTTCACAAGAGAATGACAAACCACCATGCTAGGTTCCATCCCAATAAGCTTAGAGTCCAAGATGGAAAACATATTTGTCACCAAAAAGGCCTCAAACCATTAGGTACAAGATCCTCATTCATCGCGATCCCTCAAATCCACATTAACTCCTTATCAATCACTCTAGGACAATTTAACCTTAGATGGCATGTTTTCCTGCAATGGTGGCATCTAAACAGAATTTTCTAGTAATCTAATTTATGTCAAATCTTCAAATTTTCCCAACAAATATTTAATTCCACAATTAAACCCCTAGACACATTAAATTTGACCATCATTGATGTCATTTTGTCATACAAAATAAGCATTTTATCATCCAAAAAGAAGAATTTTCCAATAGCATTTGCAACTTCCAACAATGAACACATTATGAGTCCAAAGTTGTAAAGGGAAACCTGCAAAAAGCATCCATAGATGTCACTTAAATATGGTCTCTTTGACTGGGTTAAATCCAGTACGCCATCGACCCAAAACTAGGGAACCTCTGCCAATAACCAAAACCCTCCAAAATCCTCTTTGAGTGTTCCTCTTCTATAAAGTGAAAACACATCCATCCCTTGAGCAATAAATTGAATTTTGGGTAGAATCCCAATATAGGTTTCCAATTGTCTAAAATCCACTTCAACATCTCCAATCTTGTCATAGAAACATACTCCAGACGACTGACCAAAGCCCTTAACACCATACTTTCCACCTGGTCCATATTTATATCTCACCCAAGAACCATCTATTCAATACCCCATTTGACTTGCTCTATCTCCTAGCTCTGGCCTTCTAACCAACCAATTTATCTCTACTACCAAACAGAAGCCCTGGAGAGACTTGCTCACCTTGTTTCCTCTCAATATTCTCCAATCCAAAAAAACCGTGCTTCTCAGCGAGAGCATGATAAAATCCACACAAAAAGTCATTTCCAACAGTTCTAAGGATAAAAGGAGGAAACATTTTTCTGCCTTCGAACAAATCCGAGGAGACACATGTCGAATCTATCTCTTGTACCTTTGTCGAAAACATGTATACCTATTTATCACTGTAGTACATCGATATCACACCTGTCTGGCTACATTTAATATTTTTACTTGGCGGCATAATTACTTTACCATTGGAACAATGCCGATGAGACCCACCCTTGTCAAACCGACCCTTTGATGGTGATAAAATAACCCCACTCCTACCTCGAACCTCGAACCTCCATATCTGACATCAAAATCTGGTCCTCTAACAGCTCCAGTTCATTAGCCGACCAGATAAGTAAGTCCTTCTTCACCATCAATCTATAAAAAATAAGCCCAATCAAATTAACAAACCCTCTAGGCTCCAGACACCTCACCTAACAAACCCTCCTGCAAAACCCTAACCTTCATTCCTATTTGCATACCTATCTTCCTTGGCATTTACTCCATCTAACTTTACATCTTGAAATGACTACAATTACATTAAAAACCATGCATTTACATGCTAAAGACTAAAGAGAGAATTGAGACCACCGTACGATGGCACACAATCTAAGTCTCAATATAATGAATGGAAAAGTTAGGAGAAGAGACATTCTCCTTGAATTCAGGTTCAACCACCACATTTTTAACAATATAATAATATATATATATATATATATAATTGATTTTTTTATTTTTTAAATTTGAATTTATTTTAGAATATAAATTTTATTTTTTTTAATATTGATTTCTATAAATTGATATTATGCACTTTTATGGATATTCCATAATTTTTAATGGTGTAGATGAATTTTGTACGTGAAGTATTTTAAAGGGTGTAACACACTTCTGTACGTAAAGGATGGACGGGATTTGAGGGTAGATTTTTTTTGTGATGTTTTCATTTTTTTATGGTTGAATTTTTTAAATGAAGGATACATTTTTGTAAGTGAAAGATTTTAAATGGTGTATATCATTTTTGTAAGTGAATGATTTTGAATGTTATATAATAAATTTTTTTAAGATATTAAAAGAATGTTTATATTATTAATAAAATAAAAATTAGTAAGATATCACTTTGTTAATTTAATTATTAAATTAATATTTCAAATAAAATGTATTTATAAAATTAATATTTCAAATAAAATGTATTTATAAAATTAATATTTTAAATAAAATTTATTGAAATATCATATTGTTTTAATTAAATATATAAATTTAAAAATAAAAATAAAAATGGCATTAAAAATGACAACTTTATTTTAAGGCATATAAATAACAATTAAACATTGGAAGTTTTGAATTCATAAAGAAAAGCATTAAAGAAATCATTTTCATATTCATATATATATATATATTTTTAAATAAATAAATAAACCTTTGAATCATTTGTTGTAATCTATTATAGTAGTAAATTTACCTTGTACATACACGTTGAGTTACATAATCACATTCCTTCTCTGTTAAAGAGAAGTATTACAATCCAATAAAAGAAGAATTAACCACTTAAAATTTGTATAAAGAAGCCTCAAAGCTATAATGTCAGGGGAATTCTCACACAGCTAAATTTATAATGTAACATTATACTAATCTTTGTTACAACGTTATCTAGCACCTTAAGTGTTAACGTTCTAAATCACCAGGTATAAGATAAATTGAACTAATAGGGGACTCAGGTCACCTCACCAACCTCTTCTGCTATTTAGTGCTAGTTCTCCTCTAGTATAAGGGATGCTTCCATACCACTACAATTGCTAAACACTAAGAGTGAGTACTCAAGGGAGGAAGATACTTTAGAAAAATGAATGGGGTTTGAATATGGAAATGAAATTGAGTGATGGCTACAGAAAAGGCTAATGCCTAGAGTTTATTGGGTGAATGGGGTCATAAGTATAGACCAATGCATGAGGGGCTTACAAATGGAAGAGGGAACATGCATTACATAACCCAATCCTCCTACCAGATGATCTAAATGGATAGATAAAGCAATTGTGAAATGAACCTTTTACAATGAAGATTACATAGCAAATGGGGATGATTATTTTACATAGTCTTGATTCTACAAGATAACATCAAGGAAATATGACAATTAAAGTGTTACATCAAAGGATTCCCTGCTTTAACAAATTCAATTGGGCGAAAATAGATTTTACCTATAATACTCTCAGTTTGACCCTTGTCATGTATTGAATTAGATTATGTAAAATGATGTAAATGTGTTGGTATGGATTCATGTGCGGAGCTCAAGGCCAAGGCCCAACTAATGAATGGCTAGGCATGTATTATGCAAGTATCCATGCATTGGACCATGTGGTAGGCTTATCGCAATGGTGTAAATTTATGTTAATATTATGTTGAAATATAATAAAATGGACCAAGATGGTTGTGTAAGAAGCACTAAAGAGGGTCTATGATTACACAAGAGGGGAAGAGGAAAGGGGGTCTATGGGAGAGTCAATCCTATGTTACCTAGTGTCAACCTTATAACTCACGCAATTGTTTCCATGTTCCTTAGGGTGGTTTGTTGAGTAGAGTTATCTGAGGAAATGAGTAAAGCACGCCTCCATTAGTCGGATTGTGTAGATGTTGTAAGAGGAGATACAACTCCAATCTTGAACAATGATGGGTAGAGGTGTTCGTGAATGTGGGGTTGATGAATCTGCAAGTGGAGTTTGTAGAGATGCTACAAGGTATGTTGTATCAAAATAACTCATGTGGAAAGTTGCAATGTGAGATAGTGTAGGTTATGTGGAACATTGTAGCATGACAGGTAGATGAATTCTTGTGGTGAGAGGAAGAACCAAAAGAGTTAATGTTGGTTCAGTGATAGTGGAATATGTTGCAAGGAAAAAAATATGAGGAGGATGGATGCCTTTGAAGTACCTTAGTCGAGGGAAAGGTCCACATCTAAATAGATCTAGAAGAATGACGAGTATGAAGAGGAGGATGTGTGGTGTCACCTAATGAGGATAAAGATGCCAAATTTTTGTGGAAGTGCATATCTAGAAAAACTAATGGATTGGATTAAGACATGGAGCATTATTTTGTCCATCATGAATTTGAATAAGCTTTGTGAGTAAATATTGCATGTGGTGGATAGGGGATCCATGCATATGAATGGTGACAACAGTTGAAGGTGGACAAAAAGTGGAGAGACAAACACAAAACCCAGACATGGGAGAAGATGGTCATTAGGATTAGAGGTAAGTATGCATAAAATTTTATAAATATGAAAACAAAATTATAGATGTGTAGAGATTTATTTTAAAGAGTTTTGTAGAATGGCCATGAGAGTTGGTTTTGGACAAGATAATGAAGAAAATACTATGCAATTTGTAGATGGATCAAAGTTGTCCACCAAGAGGAAGATATGTGTGGAGAAGGTGTGGTCATTAGAGGAGGCTTATCGCTTGGCCTTGAAAATTGAGGAGGGAAAAATAATGATAATGCATTCCAACATGCAATGAGAGGAGAAGGAGAAGGAAGTTCTCTTGAAGGTAGTTACAAAGAGTGTTGATAATGCCATTGGGGTACATATGGTTGAGGAAACCAATGAGATAAGTGGGTATGAAATGCATGTTGTGGATAACATGATAGATGAGAGTGCGGTTGAAGATTGCAGTGAAGAGAATAAGGCGAAGGAGTTTGGACAACAAACTTAAGAGGTATTAGTGTGCGATGTTCCATCATTTAGTATAATGATGCAAATACATGGTCTTTGCAGCATTGGGTTTGCTAGAAGAAGAGGTTATAGAGGTGGAAAAGGTGGAACGAATTGAGGATAACTATAATAGAGGAGTTGTTGCAATGAAGGGAAATGTGGTGATGCTTGAGGAACAAGCATTGGTGGAGAATACAATGATAATGCAGAAGTGGGAGGATGGGGAGGCAATTAGAACCATTGGTATTGTAGAAGGCACCATAGGGAGGAGAAGAATTGAGGTAGTGGAAACCATTGGATGAGATTTCCAGTAGATACCAAAGGTGGACTAGTTGCAACAAGCCCTGTAAGAGGTGACTGTGATGTGAATGAAGAAATTGTAGGTAAAGAAGGTGGAATATTTGAGCAAAGATGTGATGAGTTATTTGTTGTGGAAAATTGCAATGGTACAAATTTCGAAAAGGAAGAAGAGGAATGTAAGGTGGAAAACAGGTAAAAAGGAGTGGCATGAAGTGCAACATAGAAGGGAAAATAAAAGAAAGAAGGAAAAATATTTGGTGGTTATTGATTTATCAATGACCACACGAGCAAGATGTTCATGATTTTCAACCAACGGGGTTTGATGCAAGAGCATCCTTGGTGCAACAGACTATCTTGCACACTCAATCACTTTCAATAGTTTAGATGTTGTTTCCTTAATGTTTTGTTGATTTTTATGATTGTTATAGAAGTTGTTTCTGAAGCATTTGCTATAGAACATCAGCTCCCAAATTCTTAATGTGGAAGATTGGGGATATGGAATGAGTTACCTTTGTGCCACATAATGAGTTGAATAACCCTTGTTGAGGAACCATGTTAATGCTACATAAGGTTGGACGCAGAAGAAGATTCATATTTTTATGGAATATATTTATCCTGTGGCTCGTGGTAGGGGCGTTTACTTGCCTTTACCAATACATTGGCCCTTTAGCCTAAAGGAAAATAAATAAATGACCATACTATCCAAGAGGATGATAACTGGTGTTCAATTTGAGCAGTTGCACAAAGAACGTGAGGTGCTCAACATGACACTTACATGCAATGTTTAGGACACATTAGAAGAGAGTGATATATTGGAAACATTTGCAATGAAATGACTTATTATGTAATTGAACTTGTGAGCAATTGAACCATTTCAACCATTCAAACTCCCTCTCATGATGTATTAAATTGTATGGTTGTGAATGCGTGGGGGATTTTTCCTCTCATAGTTTTGGAGAGGGCCTTATGGCCTCTAAGAAAAATTCTCATTTTTTGGGGGGAGAGAGAGAGAAAGAGAGATGATAGCCATAGTGGATGAAGACATGAAAGTTTAAGGCTACGATTTGGTGATTAGTGAGCACCATTGGCTCTCACAATTTGTGGCAGTTTATTGGTGGAGTGGAACAAAATCCAAGGTGTGGCTTTGTGTTGTACCAAGGTCTAGCAATGAATAGTAATAAAACCTATTTTGTGTTATTTAAATTATGCGTTGAGTGTTTGTGGAACGTCTTTATTTGTCATTTATTTTTTTAATGCTATGAGTGGACCTGTGTGTGTGGCTATGAGATCGAGGCTTTCGTTATGGGACTCTGAGAGAAACCCCTTTATGTTGCATCACCTTTCAAACAATAGGTCTATAAATTTCATTGTTGTACCCTGAAATATGCAATAATTGTTTTCCTTCTAAGCAATAGGCATTAGGAGCTCCTCTCTTTTCATGCTCATTCATTTTTTTATGACCAATTTCATGTTGCACCTTGGAATAAGTTACAACTTTTCAAATTCCATTTTTTTGGCAAGTTTACTTAATTTAATGAATATAAAAAATCACTTAAAAATATATATAGTGAAAGTGAACATAATTATTCTTAATACTTATGTATTCCAAACTTTTGTCACACATAGATAGTTTACATGCCTTTACTATAAAGCATACCTTGCCTACTTTCTCTAAGTGTGTTAGTTTACATACAACATTAAATATATCTTTAGTTGATCCATGCATTCTTATTTAGTAAATTGTGTAAATGTTTATTACAAAAGGTATGCACTTTACAATTTTCCTAATGTTTTTAATGTTGGTTGTTGGCTAATACAAAATATTTGAAGATGGAGATACACTTTTGGATATTTGTTTGCACTTTAGGAGAGATATTCGAACATATGAATTATAAGTTGTTGAAAACATCACAAAAGAGTAGGTAACAAAATGACAATAATTTGTAAATTGTGGATGTAAGCAAAAGTTTAAAGTAGTATAGTGTTAATTTGTTTTTTAAATTATAAATTGTGGTATAAAATGAGTTTTATTATAATTTTTGAAAAAAATCATATTATGTATTTTTTTGAAATTATAATGCAATGCAGTGTTACTATTGTATTTAGAATAAAAATTAACAAAAATACATATATTATTAATATTTAAATGATAGATAAAAATAAATATAAAATATTATAAAAAATAAACATATTTTGATAGGTAAAGGTGTTCATGACACCCTAAGAACTAAGAAATAGAAAGTATATATTCTACCAAGTGATATTTTTATTAGGAAAATAAAAACAAAATTTACTATAGAAATAACAAGAAAAAACAAAAGTGATGGAAAAAGAAATCTTTACAAAGTGATCTATTATCTATCATAGGCATGATAGGTATTTTTGGTAGTAGATTTTTGACTTGGGGAATGAGCAAAGATGTAAGTGGTTTTGGGCACATTGTTTTAGTAGCTAATAATTTATTATTAATTGTATTTGCAATAAATAATAAATAAACAATAAATGTGGTGAATTCTTAGTGAAAAAAACCATAAACCATCTCCCTCAACAATAAATGATAGACATATGTGATAGGATATACGGATAGTTAAGAAATACTCGATCACACATTTTAATCACGAAAATAAGATCAAAATTTGTATACGAGTAGTTTTGCCACCGCATGGAAAAAACCAGTATGATAGAAGAAGGAACCTCTACTAAGTTGTCCACTATGGGTGAAGGTGTCGGAGAAAGAAATAATCTTGAATCTCCACTAAGTCGTCCACTATAGCCAAAGGTCTTGTTGAAAGCAACCATTTTCTTAATCTGCACGAGGAAAAGTAATGAAAATGATGAAAATAATCTCTACTTCAGGTTGTACTCGTCTTCGGTTGTACCAACTCGAAATTGTTGGACTTTTGATTTATTGAAAGAGATGTGACTGCTATAATTTTAAAACTATCTAACCACTTTATTGACCAATTTGACAAGAATTGGTCTGCCGAATTCAGATGAATCGACTGCGTTTTAACCCTTATGCAACTCCATCATCGAGGCGGCTTTGAGTCCAGATCTACCGAGTACCGAAGTATCCAGTCTACTTTTGTCTTAAATCGCGAGTCGCGACCTAGAGATTTATCTATGCATCATCATCTTCTTTATTGCTGTTATTATTTGTATTTGGTTTCAATGGCAGAACAGCAAACATCCAATACGGCTCATCACACATTCTATGCCTCCTCCCCCTCTGCTAATTACCCTTACCGCTATGATGTATTTATCAGTCACCGCGGCCCAGATGTAAAAAACACCTTTGCTGGCCATCTTTACTATCGTCTTCTTTCACATGGATTGCAACCTTTCCTAGACAGGGAAGTATTACAGGCAGGAGGGTTTTTGTCTCCTCAAATTGAAGGTGCCATCAGAACCGCTTATGCCCATATCGTCATTTTCTCACCTCGATATGCAGAGTCAAGATGGTGCCTCGATGAGCTCGTGTTCATATGCGAGTCTGGGGCTACTACTATTCCGGTCTTTTATAATGTGAAGCCTTCTGATCTTCGACTCAAGAACAAAGATGGACTCTATGCTCAAGCCCTCGGAGATCATGAGCAAACAGGCAAATACGATTGCCAAACACTTGAAAACTGGAGAAAAGCGCTCTCTCACGTCTCCTCCATAATCGGTTTCGAACTCGAGGCCTACAATGGGTTGGAACTCTTATCTCTCCTTGTCCGTTTCATTATTCTAACTTGTATTCAAATACACCCAACGTTTTGTTTGTTTTGTCGTGAATTTACAGTGACGAGGGCAAGCTGTTGGATAATATCGTCCAATGCGTGCTCAAGGAGCGCAGAAAAGTAGCTTTGAATGTGGCCAAAAAAGCCTTATATGTGGCCACATATCCAACCGGTCTACAAGAAAAAATAGAAGATTTTGAAAAGAATATGTTATTGCAGAAACAGAAGAGCGGCGAAGCTCGGGTTCTGGGGATTGTTGGCTTAGGTGGAGTGGGGAAGACAACGTTGGCCAAAGAACTCTTCAACAGGAAGAGTTGCGATTTCAACCAATCCTACTTCTTATTTGATTGCAGAGAGACTGCACGTCTAAGCTCCCTGAACTCCATGCAGAGAAAACTTCTTATGGGTTTGACTCAGAGGAATGAGCAAATAGACAACGTCTCTGAAGGCGTAGAAATACTTAGAAGCCATCTTTCATCTTCACATGCTCTAGTAGTTTTAGATGATATAGATCATGTGCATCAGTTGGATGCATTTTTGCCAATAAAGGATGTCCTTCATTCAGATAGCTTTATACTGGTTACATCTCGCTACAAGGATGTCCTCACAAGTTCAGGAATATCAGAGTCATCAATTTATAAACTCACGGGCCTTGATTCACAAAGCTCGGAGGAGCTTTTCTGCTCGCATGCATTCTTGCAGCCGAATCCACCGCCAGACTTCAAAGATCTTGTACATAAATTTTGCAAGGCCTGTGATGGATTACCTTTATCTCTCAAAGTCTTTGGGGCACTTCTTTATGGAAAGAATGATAGTTGGGTGGGGCTTTTAAATCTAGAAAGCAAGTGCCTTGTGGAAGTGGATATAGAAAACAATACAATAAAAATGCATGACCACCTTAGAGATTTGGGTAGAAATATAGCGGATTACGAAAACTCTTCAGGTCGGCTTTGGCGAGTGATTGAGGACATTCAAGGTTTGTGGCAGCAATCCTGTGTAAGTGCTAATTTCATCATTCAAAGAACTTTAAAAATTTTTTATGAAAAGAAACACACAGAAATCTTGTTGCTCTCTTTAATTATCTCTCTGTTGTTTGTTTTAAAAAATATACAGGGAATAACCGAGATGCGCGGAATCACGACAGTGGCTGGCCTCCTTGATTACCGTCGCATTACAAAATCAAAAGAAGAATGGTCATGGTTCAAAAGTTGGTGGGATGAGATGTTATTATACTATGTGAAGAAGCTGATTTACACTACTGTACCATATCGTTTCAGGAAGTTACAACTTGTTGCAACTGAAAATGATCATTTAGAAAGCATATTGAGGAGGGTTGAGTCGCCAAATCTGATATGGATACGCTGGAACAACTGTCCCTACTCCTGCCTGCCTTCCTGGATTCCTATGAAGAATTTAAGGGTTTTAGAAGTGGTGGGAAACAAATTGAAAATGCTTTGGCGAGCAGAATCTCAGGTTAAACTTAATTTTTATTTGTAATGGTAGATTATTGATTATTGTTTCTACTGATATACCTCACAAGGTCTGGAACGCTTTTGAATCATTTTCTTAATGAAATTTATGGTATCATTATATTCCTTGTTTATTGTTGAAATATCAACATTGCGTTGCAGGCACCTCTGGAGTTGCGCGAGTTAACTATCCGCGCTCCTCTTTCAATGTTTCCAAAGTCCATTGGGCAGCTTAAACACATCGAAAAGATTGTGGTTGATTATGTACCAGAGTTGATTGATCTCAAAACTTTGCCAGATGAATTTTGTTGTTTGCGTTCGCTGAAATACCTATGCCTAAGGTGCCCAGATATGGAGTCGCTGCCTAATGCTTTTGGGAATTTAAAGAACCTCCAACACCTCGATCTCTATCATTGCCAGAGTTTGCAAGGGCTTCCGAATTCCTTTAGGAATTTAATTCGACTTAAACATCTGAATATGGAAGGATGCCACAATATGACCATGTCCATGGAAACATTTGCAAATATCAGCACGCTTGAATACTTGGACCTTTCACAATGTTATAAAGTGGAAGTGTTGCCTCCTGGAGTTTCATATCAACGGTCCCTGAAAGTAATGCCTCTGTTGGATACAGGTGTAAGAGAATTGCCTGTGGATATCGGAAATCTAAGCACTTTGGAAATTCTTTATTTAGGAAGCCCTTTGTTGGAAACGCTGCCAAGTTCGCTGGGTCACCTAAGCAGCTTGACGGAGTTGTGGCTAGATAATTGCCCCGAGTTGAAATCGTTGCCTGATTCGTTGGGACTGTTGACTCAGCTGTCAAAGTTGTGGATAAGACGCTGTGGAATACAGTCCTTACCGCTGGAAGTGGTGAATATGAACAATCTGGTCGATTTAATTGTATCTAATTGTCCATTACGCCAGGTACCATTCAAAAAGCTGGTCGAAGGAGAGAGAATATTATTAACAGATCTGACTGGGGGAAGACACTTGAGCAAATTGGGCTCTTCCATTGACCATTCGCAACAGCAATGGATGCACCGGCTCGAACACCTGCAACTATATCAGACAAAAATATCGGAGATATCTTTTGGTGAAGGAGTCTGCGTCAGCCTTAAACATCTGGACATCAGTTATTGTCATCATCTGGTAGAGGTTGGAGCACTGCCACCAACTCTGTTAAGGTTAGAATTATTTACATGTCCCCAGCTGAGGAAAATAGAAGGAATTTGCAATCTTCCAAAACTTCAAAAACTAGACATCAGAAATTGTATAAAACTAGAGGAGATTCCAAGTCTAGAAAGGTTGGTATCTTTGGAGGAGTTGTTGGCGGATAAATGTTCCAACCTTAAAGGAATACAAGGATTGGGATGGCTAGCAAAGCTTCGAATCCTTTCTGCGTCTTCTTGCATTGCGCTAGAAGAGCTCGTGAGTGTTGAAAACTTGAGCTTGTTGGAGACGCTGAATGTATCTAACTGTCCCCATATGCAATGGGGTGAGGGAGTAGTGGAGCAATTAGGGCAACGATTGAAGTCCTTTCGTTTATAATTTTGTAATTTTTATTTAAAAAAGAAAATAAAAAAATTATGTTGCTTGTTATTTAAAAAGAGCAATTTGCTTCTACATCATTTTCGATACAATACTTTCTTTTCAAAAAAGTATTTTATGTACTGAAATCTGAATAAATCAGAAAGATTGCAATCTTCTCGTAAATTTATAAATTAAAAAAAAATCTCTAATAAGATACACAATAAATATGACTGCCAACCTTCAAGATACTGATAACCACATATAAATATAGTTCTCAAAAATATATTTGAAGATATTATGTGAAGCCTGTGGTACAAGGATATATTCCTTGTATTTATCATTGAAAAGAGGGCCTTCATGACACCCAAAATCTTTTTTGACTGATTATCAGCAATCCAGTTGTACTTTCTTTATAAATGCTTGATTGAAATTTCTGTAAAAATTGATAATGGACAATTATCTGGCACCATTGTTCCAAATTGCATTTATTCTAAGATGCATCCCCCACCACTTTTACAACAATTATGAGTTGCATTTATTCTAAGATGCATCCCCCACCACTTTTACAACAATCTATTATGCAATAATAAATTCAATAATACTCATTACAGTTACATCAAAATAACCTACAACAATCTGTTATGCAATAATAAATTCAATAATACTCATTTTGGGCTTTTCTCCCTTTATACCACTTTCTAATAAACATAATTATTTTAAGAATATCATTTAATTATTTGAGAAATATTTTTTTTATAAATTAATAATATATATAATTGATTACTTTTATTTTTTTAATTTGAATTTACATTTTGATTTGATTTGCATAAATTGATTTTGTGCATTTTTGTGGATCATCCATGATTTACAATGGTCTAGATGACTTTTGTATGAGGGTGTAACAAAAGGGTTTCTAGGGATCATTTTTGTGATTGTTTTTTGTAGTTGAATTTTGTAAATGAAAGATATATTTTTGTAAATGAAAGATTTTAAATCTGAATAAATGAGAAAGATTGCAATCTTCTTTGAACGGGTAAACTTAGAAATTTTTAAAAAATCTCTCAAAAAGATACACAATAAATATGACTTTTCAGATATTATATGTGGCTGCCAACCTTCAAGATACTAATAACCACATATAAATATAGTTCTCAAAAATATATTTGAAGATATTATGTGAAGCCTTTGGTACAAGGATATATTCCTTGTATTTATCAATGAAAAGAGAGCCTTCATGAAACCCACTCTCTTTATAAATGCTTGATTGAAATTTCTGTAAAAATTGATAATGGACAATTATCTGGCACCATTGTTCCAAATTGATGACATTTATTAAAGAAATTACATTTGCCTAATTCATTATCATCTTGGAATCTCTATACGACTAAAGGGAAACAATACCAATATTAAGACTCCAAAAATCCAATAATTATGTGGTCCCATATCCATATCCACATCCCATCCAAAGTTTGAAACAATGAGTTGCATTTATCCTAAGATGCATCCCCCACTACTTTTACCCAGTTGAACAGTCCCATCAAAATAACCCACAACAATCTGTTATGCAATAATAAATTCAATAATACTCATTTTGGGCTTTTCTCTCTTTATATCACTTTCTAATATTCATAATTATTTTAAGAATATCATTTAATTATTTGAGAAATTTAATTTTTATAAATTAATAATATATATATATATATATATATTTAATTTGAATTTATTTTATAATATAAATTACATTTTGATTTTGTGCATTTTTGTGGATCATCCATGATTTTAAATGGTCTAGATGACTTTTGTATGTGAATGATTGTAAAGGGTGTAACAAATGGGTTTCTATGGGATTATTTTTGTGAATTTTTTTGTCGTTGAATTTTGTAAATGAAAGATTTTAAATGGTGTTTTTGTAATTAAAGTATTTTGAATATTATATTTTATTTTGAAAATTATTAATAAAATATTTATAAAATTAATAAAATAAAAATTAATAAGAAATCATTTTATCAATTCATATATAATTTTTTTTATTAAGACATCATATTGTTAATTCAAACATAAATTTAAAATAAAAATAAAATTGTTATTGAAAATGATAACTTTATTTTAAAAAGCTTATATAAATAGCAATTAAACATTGGAAAGTGTAAGCCTTGAATCCATAAAAAAAAACATTAAAGAAGTCCTTTTCATATATTATTATATTTTTAAAAAATAAATAAAGATTAAATTTTTGAATCATTTTTTGGAATCTATTATGGTAGTAAATTTATGTTAAATTAAAAACACCTTACATTTCTACATAGAAGTTGGGTTATGTAATCACATTTCACCTTTGTTAAAAGAGAAATATTGCAATCCAACAAAAAAAGACTCAATCGCTTAAAACTTATATAAAGAAACCTCCAAGATATAATGTAAGGAGAATTCTCACAAAGTTGAATTTATAATGCAACATTATACTAATCTTTGTTACAAGTTTATCCAACACTCTAAGTCATAAAGTCTTAAATCACTAGGTATTTAAGACAAATTGAACTAACAAGGGATTACTGTCACCTCACCAACCTCTTCTCCTATTTAATGCTAGTTCTCGTCTAGTACAAGGGATGCTTCCCTACTAATAGGATTGCTAAAGCGTAAGAGTGAATGCTCAAGGGAGAAAGATACTTTAGAAAAACGAATGGGGTTTGAATATCGAAATGAAATTGAGTGATGGCTATGGAAAAGGCTAGTGCCTAGATTCTACTGGGTGAATGGGGTCACAAGTATAGATCAATGAATGAGGGACTTACAAATTGAAGCTCGAGAACATGCATTACATAATCGAATCATCATACTAGAGACTCTAAATGGCTAGATAAAGCAATTATGAAACGAACCTTTTACAATGAAGATTACATAGCAAATGGAGATGATTCTTTTACATAGTCTTAATTCTTCAAGAAAACGTCAAGGAAATATGACAATTGAAGTGTTAAAGAAAAGGATCCCCTAGTTTAACAAATATAATTGGGGGGAGATAGATTTTACTTGTAATGCCCCCAATTTCACCCTTTTAATGTATTGAATTAGATTGTGTACAATGATGTACATGTGCTAGTATGGATTCATAGTGTGGAGCTCAATGCCAAGGACCAACTAGTGAATGGCTAGGTATGTATTATGCAAGTATCCATGTATTGGACCATGTGGTAGGCTTATCACAATGATGTAAAGTTATGTAAATATTATGTTCAAATATAATAAAATGGTCCAAGATGGTTGTGTAAGGAGCAATAAAGAGGGGCTATAATTGCACAAGAGGGGAAGAGGAAAGGGGGACTGTGGAAGAGTTATCCTATGATTCCCAGTGTTATCCTCAGAACTCACCCAGTTGCTTCCATGTACCTTAAATGAGCAATTTAGCTATTATGATAGTTTATTAAATCCAAGTATTGAATGTTCTGTGAAGTTGATGGCGAAAGTCTTCTCATGTAATTATGGAAGCATGGGATGGACATCCTTAATATACCATATAGAATTATCGACTCTTCTATAATTAGCATATTTGTGGAAGAACTTGGTGTTATTATCCCCTTGGTATAACCAAATAGCTTGTCTCTTCAATCTCTAGGTCTCCTCATAAATATTCAATAGCTTAGCTTTCTTAGCCTCTAGATTATCCAAAACATATCTTCCTCCATCAAAAATTTCTAGACTTGTTTGCTTCATAAACCCTCTCCAAATTTTCTTCCACCTCGATTAAGTCCTGAATTAAACTATGCTTCTTCTGCTTTTCCCACTTAGTCACAAGTATTTTGAGTTTTCTAAGCTTCACCATCAAACTATCCATAACAGAGACTCAATCACGAACCTCAAGTATATTCCAATTTCCTCTAACCAAATAAATACAATCCTCTTATTCAAGCCAACAATGATTAAAATTTTTTGATAGTTATGTTTAATAGAATCGCCATCAAATTGAAGAAAAATTGGAGAATGATCATAAATGCTAGAATTTACAACCTTGGCATGACCTGAAACTATCCACTATATTTGCAAGTCTTTCAACGATCATAAATCTATCTAATCTATCGCCCACACCGACAACTCCCACCCTACCATTCGTCTAGGTTGGGTACATTTTTGTTGGGATAACATCCTGAAGATTTGAATCTTGAAAAAGTTCCTAGAAATATTTAGAAAGAGGATCCACTTTAGGATTACTTCCCCAAAATTCACATGCAAACATTGCCAAATTTAGATCCTGCATTAATATAAGACAAGAATCTTTTAAAATTCCACTCAGGCCTATAACATCCCAGAATTCATGTCATCCATTATATGGCCCATAACAAATAATTATTCTCACCACCTACTGCAATCCTTTGATTCCCCCTTCTAACAGAATCCCTACACAAGTATGAAAGGGTTTAAATTAATCCATTGCAGGGTTCCAAACAACAACCAAACCCCCAGATAGTCCCTCGACATCCACAACACAGACCTCCCAGCCCAGAAATATATTTAAAAATAGCTCACATGATTTAATACCCACACACATCATCTCTTGTATCAACACGATGTTTGTATTAATTAACCTAAACATTTTCTTCAGGACACGAGTCTTAGGAGTTCCCTCGACTCCTCTGATGTTGTAAGATGTCAGCATCATGGGTTACCGAATTCAAAGGGCATAGAATCTCTAAGGGCCCAAGATTCAAGATCATTAACTACAAGAGAACTAGGTAGAGAACCATCATTCAAACGGACAAAAAGGAGAATGTAATCCTTCTAATAATTCCCCCCAACCCCTGGATTCAAGACATCTTTAACCAACTTATCCTTTTTAGGATTTCTTTTCATGTTAGCCATATTTTGGATGGAATGGAGTTTATAGGGTAAATATTAGATTTATTAGTTTGTTTATCAGAAAAAATGGGAAGTGGGGTTTTTGCCACTACATTGCTAAAGGACGGAATTGATTTTGAGTTATTAGCTACAAATTGTACCTGTGACCGACACCCCCCTCCATAGTCCCAACATCCACCAAATCTCCCCTCGGAGGGAAATATGAGACCCTTCCCAACAAGATAGGAGAACAAGTCCCTTAGTCCAACCCTCCCAAAAGAAAAATATTAGAGATAAATTGTGTACTCAATCCTTCCTTAGACCCCAATCCACTATCAGAAACACCCAACTTTGACATACAACCCCCAACCTTCGAATAGTGATTTCTAACATTAGAAAAATTATTGATCAAAGGGGGACTAGCCAGAACCTCCCCATATTTTTCCCAAAAAATATTTAGGGATCAATCTGGAATACCTATATTATATCTAGGATAAAAGTCCCTATTCTCATCTTCTTTAATAAATTTAAGTTCTTCATCAGATAATTGGCTATAGAATGAGGGAAATAGATGTTCAAGCTTGCCAAGAAAAGTAGTTGATTCCTCCTTTGTGACCTGAACCCTATCCTTCACAAGAGAATGACGAACCACCACGTTAGGTTCCATCCAGATAAGCTTAGAGTCCATGATTGAAGACATATTTGTCACCACAAAAGGCCTTGATTCATTAGGTCCAAGATCCTCATTCATCACGCCATCTCCCAAATCCACATGTAACTCATTTCCAATCACTCTAGGACAATTTGACCTTAGATGACATGTTTTCCCGCAACAATGGCATCTAAACAGAATTTTCCAGTAATCAAATTTATATCCAATCTTCAAATATGCCCAACAAATCTTTAATTCCGCAAGTAAACCCCCAGGCACATCGAATTTGACCAACACAGATGCCATTTTTTTATCATACAAAATAAGCATTTTATCATCCAAGAAGAAGAATTTCCAACAGTATTTGCAACTTCCACCAACACATTTCGAGCCAAAAGCTGTAAAGGGAAACCTAGAAAAAGAATCCATAGATGTCACTTAAATATGGGTTCTTTGGTTGGGTTAAAGTGAATATTCCATCGACCCAAAACTAGGGAACCTCTATTGATCACCCAAGCCCTCCAAAATCCACTTTGAGTGTTCCTCTGCTATAAAGTGAAAACACATCCATCCCTTAAGCAATAAATTGAACTTTGGGTAGTATCCCAATATAGGTTTCCAATTGTTTGAAATCCACTTCAAAATCTCCAATCTTGTCATAGAAACATACTCCAGACGACTAACCAAAGCCCTTAACACCATACTTTCCACCTGATCCATATTCACATCTCTCCCAAGAACCATTTATTCAATACCTCCTTTGACCTTAAACACCTTGTTCTATCTCCTAGATCTAGCCTTTTGACCAGTTAATTTATCTCTGCTACCAAATGGAATCCCTAAAGAGACCTTCTCACCTTGTTTCTTCTCAGTATTCTCCAATCTAAGAAAACCCTGCTTCCCGCCAGGGCATGAGAAAATCCACACAAAAATTCATTTCCAACACTTCTAAGGATAAAAGTGTTGGTGTTTATTATGAGTTAAATAATTCCAATATTTAAATTGTCAACCCGAGGAGGGAGCTTATGAGATGCAATCAATATATGTGCAGGATTGAAGGCTAATATGCAACTATATGACTTTAAACTACTTGCATGACTTTCATAATTATTATATCTATGAAAAACAGGAAACTAATTAACCAATGAAGCAAATAGAAAACTTAATAAAGATGTTTAATTGAACTGTATTTGATTATGGAAACAAGTAGAAAACTTGATAAAGATATTTTTGAATATTAATCCAAATCTTAAACCATGAACATCTTCATTATTTGTATGAATGGAAACTAATCCTATGATAATTAGATGAAACTATCAAAAACTGAAACAACTTAAGAAATGGAATTACTAACTATTACTTGGAAGACAAACTATCTAGAAACAAGACTAATAAATTATGAACAGTAACTAATTAGCAGATCAGATTGAAGAACTGAAGTTTGGAAGAAGGTTGAGAAGAAAATTTCAAGAAGAAAGTAGGAGAAAGGAGGAAATAATAACAAGACTTAATTAAGAACTTTAAGTAACATGAAATAAACTTTAAATTACATCTAAAACTGTTAAGGAGGAGTAAGAAGAATGATGATTGAGAGGCAGAAGAAATTAGATTTTGAAGAAGGCCTAAAACAATGCAGAAAGTAAACAGGTCCGAATGACGATCCGAATGCCTGTCTGAATGGCGGTTTGAATGACAGTCCGAATGGAGGAAAATGAGTTAAAGTGAGGAAAATGAAGAATTTGGATGATTTAATTACCAGCTGGCTTTATGCAAATCATCCTACAGTGCACAAGAAGCAATAGATGATTATGTAGAAGCTAAACTAATAAGAAGCTATCTATTCTAATCATTATCTAAGAGAGGAACTATTTCTATTGGAGCAAAATGATGGAAGATAGAAGTCACCTACAGCAATAGAGGAATGATTTCTATGAGAAGTAGGAAGAAGGTTAAGATGGAAGAAGAGAAAGAGTTAACCTATAGCAAAATAGAAGAAAAACTAACATAAGAGAAGAGAAAGAAGCTAATACTAACTATGGAAGAATTTGGAAGCAATATCTAACTACAAATGATGGAAGAAGGACTGAAAGCAAACTGTTGGTCGATTATTTCCTAATTCAGAAGAAGAGAGATTATATTAACATCAGAATATTAATTACAGAGGAATGAGGATGACCTACACAAGAAAAACGAATTAGATTACACACACAGGAAATAAACTAGTTAATTGCAAGAAAATAAATGCAGAAAAATATAACAAAACCTTTGGTTGATGAGGGGCCCTTCCCAGCAATTAGAGGGGAAACTAAATCATCTTAAATGACTATCAGCAGAGCATCAACAAACTTCTACTTCCATTAAATGAGAAAATTATAGTGTTTACAAAGAACAACCTATCTATCTCTGTCTATCTCCGTATGGATCCTCTATGTCTGTTGTGTTTCTCCAAAGGAGGCGTCTATTTATAAGTTACAAATGATGAGAGGGTCGACAGAGTCGACCTCTCTAATAATAAAAGTGTTTAAATGATTATAACTGTTGGTTTAATTGATACATGCCAATGCAAGTAGCATTCTTCAGACTTTGACGAAGTTGATTCCTTCACAGGGCAGCTACAACGTCGATCTACCCAGCTCCTCGGCGTCAATCCCATCCAATACAAACAACTGAGCATTCGTTTCCTCAAAACGTGAGCAGAAGCACATGTTAGAGCATCGACGTGGGCACATGAGTTACGTTGGAAAACTGAGCATGGGCGTGGGATTTATGTTGGCCAACTAAATGTGAACAGGATGGACTCCTTCCAGAACGACGGCGTGCAAGAGCATGAACAGGTGCGAATGATCCTCGACCGAACGAGCAGAAGAATCAGAGCGTGGGGGTGTTGACGTGGATGAGAAGTGTGTTGTCGAGCTTGGATGGCCTGGGGACGAATCTTCCAGAACCAAAGCTCCTTAACCGTGCCCATTGCGTGGCAAACAGAACCCACGTACCCCTTTTTGCATTTAACGGTCTGAGATGTGTCAACCATGGATTTTGCAGGCTGAACGAAGGGCTGAATGATGAGATGAATGCGTTTTAACTTAACACATAAGCACGCGGTCTAAATGAAGGGTCATTTGAGAAACACAGCCTGCAAATTAGAACATAAATACCAATTATGCCCATAAATGTCACTTTAACATCACTAAATCATGATATAACGAAATATCAACAAGATTTGCGTAATAGGTAAATATATGCATACCTGGACTGTTTTATGGGATGAATGGAAAATTAAACAACTTACTATAGAAAAAAATGATAGAAATAACGCCATTTCGAGTAGATTAGATGATAAAAAATAGTGACAAAATGGACGTCAACAAAAAGGAGGAAACCTTTTTCCACCTCCCAACAAATTCGAGGAGACACTTGTCAAATCTATCACTTGTACCTTCCCCGAAGACTTTAATACCTATTTATCACCATAATACTTCGATATCACACCTGGAGGCTGGCTACATTTAATACTTTTACTTAGAGTCATAATTACTTTGCCATTGGAAGTTACAATGCTGGCGAGACCCACCCTTGTCAGAATGACCCTTCGACGACGATAAAACAACCCCACTCCTACCTCGAACCTCCATATCTGACATAAAGATCAAAAGAAGCTAAACTCTAGACCGTTTTCACCAAGAATCTAGCAATTTTTTCGGCGAAAATCCGGCTGAAATTGTTTAAATGACAGTTTTGGGTTGCTAGAATTGCCTAATCGGGGTGCCCCAGGGGTAATCGAGGTCGCTGAATCCATTCCTGCAACCAAAATTGCAATTCAAGCAACCCAAATCGCAGTTTCAGCAATTTCCCCTTCGCCGGATTCTGGTGAAAATTGCTGGTAAAGGTGCAAATGGTCTAGAGTTTAGCCCATTCCATAAAGATCTAGTCCTCTGACGACTCTAAGTCATCAACCAACCATATATGTAACTCCTTCTTCGCCATCGATCTATAAAAGATAAGCTTGATCAAATTAACAAACCCTCTAGACTCCCAACACCTCACCTACCGAACCCTTATACAAAACCCTAGCCTCCATTCAGATTTTCATACCTATCTTCCTTGGCATTTACTTCATCTACCTTTACATCTTAAAATCATCACAATTACATTAAAAAACATGCCTTTATAGACTAAAGACGAAACAGAGAATTGAGACCACGAGTTGGTAATACATGATGGTACACATTCTAAGTCTCAATATAATGAATATGATGGCACACATTCTAAGTCTCAATATAATGAATGGAAAAGTTAGGATAAGAGACATTCTCCTATGTCTCTCCTTGAATTCATACTCAACCACCACCTTTTATAAGTTAATAATATATATAATTGATTTTTTTTATTTTTTAAATTTGAATTTATTTTATGATATAAATTATATTTTATATTTTGATTTCCATAAATTGAGATTATGAACATCTATGGATCATCCATAATTTTAAATGTTGTAGATGAGTTTTGTACGTGAAGTATTTTAAAGAGTGTAACACACTTGTGTACGTGAAGGATCAAAGGGATTTGAGGGTAGATCACGTTTGTGATGGTTTTCATTTTTTTTTTTTATGGTTGAATTTTTGTAAATCAAGATAGATTTTTTTAAGTGAAAGATTTTAAATGGTGTATATTATTTTTAAATGGTGTTATATATTATTTTTGGAGATTCTTAAAAAAATCTTTATATTATTTATAAAATAAAAATTAGTAAGATATTACTTTGTGAATTTATTTATAAAATTAATTGTTATGGATAAAAACTTTCTATGGTTTCGGGTAGATTACAATAGACAGATGGACTCAAGAAATCTACTCACTTTCCAACATATGCTATATAAATGTACATGTTGATAAACAAATTAAAGAACCTACCTCAATCGGACGGCTAATGAAGAATTTCCGTTGAGCTTTTGAATCACAACACTTGAACCTGCAGCTTAGCCTCAACAATAAACGCAAACAAGTGCATATGATATATAAAAGAGATCAGCATATACAATAGCATAATCCATGATATATATAAGCAAATGTACCCAATGATAATAAATGATCATTCACAACATAAATGGAGGAGAAAATGAGTATTTCTATTAATATCAACAAGAAGTACAAGATACAACCTCCTGTCGGCAACTCATATGAACCAAGAACTAGGTCCCTCCACTTGTGCCTCCACCACTTCAATCCCCCGTAGAATGGAAAAATCATGACTAAAATAACAAATCCTTCACAAGATATGAAAGAGTTTGGGAGGTGAACATAAATGGTTCACAACAACTAGGATCAATGGATGTAGACTCAAGCAATCAAGGCAAAATTTTGGTAAAGTTTCGATGCTCTTCTCTTTCTCCTCCCTCCATGCATCACAATACCTCAATATATAACCCTCCAAAGGCAAGTGAAAGGTCAAATCAAGTCGTTTCAAGATACATGGAAGGCCAACGATCACAATGGCGGCTTTTTAGAGTGAAAAATAGGGATTTTACTATCACTTACCAAAAATTCGATGTACGCGGGTTGTAGTGATGCAACCTGCACACACGCGAGTTGTACTGAAGTAGCTCGCATGTAGAAGGAAAAATAGGGAAAAATGGGTTCAAGGAGAACCAAATATATGGTTTTGAGTTTACAAATGGGTAAGGGAAGCCAAAGAGTGTTAATGCTCACAAGGTGGCAAAATACAGTGTAACATTAATATTTCAAATAAAATTTATTGAAATATTATATTGCTAATTCAAACCTAAATTTAAAAATAAAATAAAAAATGTTATTGAAAATGAAGTATAAATTTAAAAATAAAATAAAAAATGTCACTTCATTTTAAAAAGTGCATATATATATACAAATTACACATTGGAAAGTGTAAGCCTTGAATCCATAAAGAAAAGCACTAAAAAGGTCATTTTCATATATTATTATATTTTAAAAAAATAAATAAAGATTAAATATTTGAATCTAATATATCATGGTAGTAAAATTTATGTTAAATTAAAAACACTTTACACTTGTACATAGAAGTTGAGTTACAAAATCACATGTTTTTTTACATGAAAAAAAGATCAACTTTTATATTAGAAAAAAGTTGCATACATAAGTCTCCGACCACAAGTAGTGATTTATAGTTACATAAAATTTTGTCAATCATGATACCAAAACAATCTTTGATGATTGTTTAAAACTCCCATACGACTACAGTCCTACCAAAATTGATTAAACCACCGAATTCATAGGGATTCTTCATACATCCATCATAACTACAAGATAAGATCTATCAACAAGATAACAATCCATAGAGGAGCCAATACCCAAACTCAAAAGATTTTCCTGTAATGGGATCCTACCAATACCCCATCTCTGTATTCCTCACAAAGAAGCTCTCCATCCATACTGCCAAGTTATCTTTTGGACAAAATATCAGCCATCGTATTATGCTCTCTCTATATATGAAGGCAGTGAACCTGCTTGAATTCAATCATCAAATCACGGACTCTAGTCTTCCAGTGTTCTAAAGACAATGAGTGCAAAAAGGAACATCCACCATCCCAATCAGTGAAACATTTGGAATCACCAAAGACCCACAGGGATTGAATGGAAATATTTCTTGCAAACCATAAAAGGATCCATAAGGCCACCAACTCAGCCCAAGTATTGGTTCCAATACCTACCGAAATAGAGAGATGGAAGACCAAAGAAGAGCTGACCTTCAAGGCTGCTCTAGCACCACACCTCTTAGCCTGTTCTACTCCGTCAAAGTATCCAAAAGGGAAAGGATACACTTCTTCCTTAAAAATTCTCAGTCTCAGCTTTGGGACCGCCGCCTTCCCGTTGAAATCTTTAAAGGACGATGCAATTTTCGCCACCACCCGATGAGTGTTTGGTTTCCAGTTATTGAAAATGTAAACATTCATTGCTCCCCAAATATGCCATAAATAGAAAAATATAACAGAGTAATCCTTTCTATAAAAATTAATCCAGGATGGTAAGTTTTCTTCAAACCCTTGATCCAACCAGGCAAATTGATAATTAAAAGACATTTCCAGTCCTTTCCAAACAAATTTAAAAAAGAGCACTCCCCAAATAAGTGGGACATAGTTTCAGAATAATTCAAACATAAAGAGAAGCACCCCGGTCCTTCAATGCCTCTCTTTTGAAGGTTCTTCCAAGTTAAAACCTTATCATTTAAAACAAGCCAAATAAAACATTTTATTTTTAGGGGCACAACTGCCTTCCAGATCAATTTTGACCACTAGTAAGGACGAATACTTGTGCTCTTTTCTAAATAGCTAAGATAATCCTGTGCCAGAATGACATTACCATTTAAGGCATTATAAGTCTAGGCCAGGGAATCATCTTCCAATGATAAGGTAATACCTGCTTGTTTTATGCTTTCCACGTAACTATCCCATTCTGACGCAAGCCACACATCTAGCTCCAAGTCCCCAGAGTTTATCCATCCTAAGCTACCATCGGGTTTATCAAAATACATCTCCTTAATTACAAAAAATATTCCTCTTGTGTAAAGCCTCCAATAAATCGTTTGAAAGAGTAAACTCAGAATTTAAGCCCAAAATAGGATCGATTCCAACATAGCCCTGGGTTCTCTACCAATAACCCAAGCAATGGAAGAATTGATAACAGGCAAAGTTTCTCTAAGGCTGCGCTAGATGGTGGATCTTGAACAAGATCCAGTTGAACAGTCCCAGAACAGATACACCAAGGGAAGTCGCCTTCAAGTATTTCCGTTGGATGAGACTAACCCACAAGCCTTTGTCAAACACTTTCTGGAAGATTTTGGCACATAAGGCTTTATTGAAAATACTCAAACTTTTTATTCCCCAGTCCTCGAAAGATTTAGGTAGGGATAAAATCTCCCAAGAAACCAGATGATATTTATAGCAGCCCAACTACCCAGACCATAAGAAACAGAAAATCAGTTTCCTAATCTCATTTAACACAACTTCAGGAATACAAAACAGGGAAGAGAATAATTACAATCCAATAAAAGAATAATTAATCGCTTAAAATTTTTATAAAAAATCCTCAAAGCTATAATGTGAGGGGAAATCTCACAAAGTTGAATTTATAATGTAACATTATACTAATCTTTGTTACAACTTTATCTAGCACCTTTAGTGGTAATGTTCTAAATCACTAAGTATAAGATAAATTGAACTAATAGGGGACTCTTGTCACCTCACCAACCTCTTTTTCTATTTAGTGCTAGTTCTCCTCTAGTATAAGGGATGCTTCCGTATTACTAAGATTTTTAAACACTAAGAGTGAATACTCAAAGGAGAAATATACTTTAGAAAAAAGAATGGGGTTTGAATATGGAAATGAAACTAAGTGATGGCTACAGAAAATGTTATTGCCTAGAGTCTATTGGGTGAATGGGGTCATAAGTATAGATCAATGAATGAGGGAGTTACAAATGGAAGAGGGAACATGCATTACATAATCCAATCCTCCTACTAGAGGATCTAAATGGCTAGATAAAACAATTGCAAAATGAACCTTTTACAATGAAGATTACATAGAAAAGGGAGATGATTCCTTGACATAGTCTCAATTCTACAAGATAACATCAAGGAAATATGACAATTAAAGTGTTAAAGAAAATGATTCCCCGCTTTAACAAATTCAATTGGGGGGAAATAGATTTGACCTATAATACCCCCAATTTGACCCTTGTAATGTATTGAATTAGATTATGTAAAATGATGAAAATGTGCTAGTATGGATTCATGTGTGGAGCTCAAGGCCAAATCCCAACTAGTGAATGGCTAGGCATGTATTATGCAAGTATCCATGTATTGGACCATGTGGTAGGATTATCACAATGATGTAAATTTATGTTAATATTATGCTGAAATATAATAAAATGGTCCAAGATGGTTGTGTAAAGAGCACTAAAGAGGGTCCATGATTACACAAGAGGGGAAGAAGAAAGGGTGTCTATGGGAGAGTCAATCATATGTTTCCTAGTATCAACCTTAAAACTCACCCAATTCTTTCCATGTGACTTAGGGTGGTTCACTGAGTAGATTTATGTGAGGAAGTGGGTAAAGCACACCTCCAATAGTCTGATTGTGTAGATGTTGTAAGAGGAGATACAATTCCAATCTTGAACAATGATGGGTAAAGGCGTTAGTGAATGTGGGGTTGATGAATCTTCAAGTGGAGGTTGCATAGATGCTACAAGGTATGTTGTAGCAAAATAAATCATGTGGAAATTTGCAATGTGAGATAGTGTAGGTTATGTGGAATATTGCAACATGACAGGTAGATGAATTCTTATGGTGAGAGGAATAACCAGAAGTGGTAATGTTGGTTCAGTGGTAGTGGGAGATGTTGCAAGGAAACAAATTATGAGTATGGATGCCTTTGAATTGGCTTGGTGGAGGGGAAGGTCCACAACTAAATAGATCTAGAATCTTAATGATGAACATGAAGAGGAGGATCTGTGGTGGCACCCAATGAAGAAAAAGTTGCCAAAGTTTTGTGGAAGTACATATCTAGAAAAACTAATGGAATGGATTGAAGACATGGAGCATTATTTTGTCCTTCGTGGATTTGAAGAATCTTTGTGGGTAAATATTGCATGTGGTAGATAGGGGATCCATGCATATGAATGGCGACAACAGTTGAAGGTGGACAAAAACTGGAGAGAGAAACACAAAATCCAAACATGGAAGAATATGGCCATTAGGATTAGAGGTAAGTATGCCTAAAATTTTATAAAGGTTAAAACAAAATGATAGATGTGTAGAGAGTTATTTTAAATATTTTTGTAGAATGGCCATGAGAGTTGGTTTTGTACAAGATAGTGAAGAAAAGACATTGCAGTTTGTAGATGGATCAAATTTGTCCATCACGAGGAAGATATGTGTGGAGAAGGTGTGGTCATTAGAGGAGGCTTATCGCTTGGCCTTGAAAATTGAGTAGGGAAAAATAATGATAATGCATGCCAACATGCAATGAGAGGAGGAGGAGAAGGAAGTTATCCTGAAGGTAGTTACAAAGAGTGTTAATTATGACATTGGGGTACATATGGTTGAGGAAACCAATGAGATAAGTGGGTATGAAATTCATGTTGTGGATAGCATGCTAGATGATAGTGCAGTAGAAGATTGCAGTGAAGAGAATTAGGCAAAGGAGTTTGGACAACAAACTTAAGAGGTATTAGTGTGTGATGTTCCCTCATTTAGTATAGTGATGCAAAGACGTGGTATTGCAATAGTGGGTTTGCTAGAAGAAGAGGTTATAGAGGTGGAAAAGGTGGAACGAATTGAGGATAACTATAATAGAGGAGTTGTTGCAATGAAGGGAAATGTGGTTATGCTTGAGTGACAAGCATTGGTGGAGAATACAATAATAATGCAGAAGCGGGAGGATGGCGAGGCAATTAGAACCATTGGTATTGTAGAAAGCCCCATAGGGAGGAGAAGAATTGAGATAGTGGAAACCATTGGATGAGATTTCCAGCAGATACTAGAGGTGGGCAAATTGAAACAAGCCGTGTAAGAGGTGACAATAATGTGAATGAGGAAATTGCAGGTAAAGAAGGTGGAATATTTGAGCAAAGATGTGATGGGTTATTTTTTGTGTAAAATTGCAGTGGTACAAGTTTTGAAAAGGAATAAGAGGAATGTAATGTGGAAAATAGGTAAAGAAGAGTGGCATGAAGTGCAACATAAAAGGGAAAATAAAATAAAGAAGGAAAAAATCTGGTGGTTATTGATTTATCAATGACCACACGAGCAAAATGTTCATGATTTTCAACCAGTAGGCATTGATGCAGGAGCATCCCTAGTGAAACAGCCTACTATCCTACACACTCAGTCACTTTCAATAGCTTATATGTTGTTTCCTTGATGTTTTTATGATTTTTATGATTGCTACAGAAGTTGTTTATGAAGCATTTTCTATAGAACATCAACTCCCAAATTCTTACTGTGGAAGACTAGGGATATGGAATGAGTTACCTTTGTGCCACATAATGAGTGGAATAACTCTTGTTGAGGAACCATGTCAATGCTACATAAGGTTGTTCATAGAAAAAGATTCATATTTTTATGGAATTTATTTATTATGTGGCTTATGGTATGGGCGTTTACTTGCCTTGACCAATACATGGACCCTTCAACTTAAAGGAAAATAAAAAATGACCATACTATCTAAGACGATGGTAAGTGGTGTTCAATTTGAGTAGCTGCACAAAGAACCTCAATTGCTCAACACGACAGTTACATGAAATTTCTAGGTCAGATTAGAAGAGAGTGATATGTGGGCAATATTTGGAGAGAGAGAGAGAGAGAGAGAGAGAGAGATATGTGGGAAATATTTGTAGAGAGAGAGAGAGAGAGAGAGAGATATGTGGGCAATATTTGTAGAGAGAGAGAGAGAGAGAGAGAGAGAGAGAGAGATGTGGGCAATATTTGTAGAGAGAGAGAGAGAGAGAGAGAGAGAGAGAGATTAAGCTTGGGATTTGGTGATTAGTGAGCAACATTCACTCTCACAAATTGTGGCAGTGTATTGGTGGAGTGGAACAAAATCCAAGGCGTAGTTGTGAGCGAGGTAGAGAGAAAGAGAGAAAGAGAGAGAGAGAGAGGTGCTAGATATAGTGGGTGAAGACATACAAGTTTAAGCCTGTGATTTAGTGATTAGTGAGCAACATTCACTCTCACAAATTGTGGCAGTGTACTAGTAGAGTGGAACAAAATCCAAGGCGTGGCTTTGTGTTGTAGCAAGGTCTAGTAATGAATAGTAATAAAACCTATTGTGTGTTATTTAAATTATGAGTTAGTGTTTGTGGTGTCTTTATTTGTTTTTTTTTTTTAATGTTATGAGTAGAGTTGTGTGTGTGGCTCTGAGATAGAGGCTTTCATTGTAGGGCTCCGAGAGAAACCCCTTTGTGCTGCATCATTTTTCAAGCAATAGGCCTATAAATTCCAGTGTTATACCTTGAAATAAGTTGTAACAACTTTTCAAATTCCATTTTTTGGGGCCACTTTACTTAAATTAATGAATATAAAAAATCACTTAAAAATATATATAGTGAAAGTGAACACAATTATTCTTAGTACTTATGTATTCCAAACTTTTGACTATGTAGGCATTTTGTATGCTTATAGTGTTTCCACAAACTATAATCCTCACACAATTAGTTTATATGCCTTTACTATAAAGCATATCTTGCCTACTTTCTCTAACTATGTTAATTTACATACAACATTAAATATATCTTTAGTCGATTTATACATTGTTATTTAGTAAATTGTGTAAATGATTGGGAGATTTTATAACATATGAACTATAAGGTTGTTGAAGACAACACCAAAGAGTAGGTTACAAAATGGCAATGATTTGTAAAGGGTGAATGTAAGCATAAGTTTAAAGTAGTATAATATTAATTTGTTTTTAAAATAAAATTTAACAAAAATACATATAACATATAATATTTAATTGATGGACAAAAATAAATATAAAAAATAACCATAAAATATTAAATGATTGGTAAAGATGCTCATCAAACCTTTAAGAAATATAAAGTATATATTGTACCACACATATTTTAATTAGGAAAATAAAAACAAAATTTACTATAAAAGTAACAGAAAAAAGAATGATTCTCCACTATGTCATCTGTTATGGGTAGAAATCGTGGAGAAATGAACAATTTCCTTGAACAATAAATGGGTAGAAGTCTTGGAGAAAGAAACAATTTCCTTGAACAAAGAATGATAATGATAGAGATATTTGAAAAAGTTTTGGAGAAAGAAACAATCTCCTTGAACAATAAATGATAGAGATGATACGATATATACTATCCGAGATAGAAGCGAAATACTCCACCACATATTTTAATCACGAAAATAAGATCAAAATTTGTATAGCAGTAGTTTTGCCACCGCATGGAAGGAACCAGAGTGATAGAAGAAGGAATCTCCACTAAGTTGTTCACTATGGGTGAAGCCTGAAGGTCTTCTTAACCTGTGCGAGGAAAAGTAGTGAAAAGGACGAAAAGAATCTCTACTTTAGGTTGTACTCGTCTTCAGTTCCACTTTGGGCCTACCAAATAAATATCATATGTTCACACACGGTGCATACCAACTGGCCCTTGTTGGACTTTTTATTTGTTGAAAGAGATGTGACTGCTATATAACTAGAATTGTAGATCTCAACCAGAGAGGTCACCAAATCATCGAGGCAGAATTGAGTCCAGATCTACCGAAGTATCCAATCTAATTTTGTCTTAAATCGCGAGTCGCGAGTCGCAACCTACCGATTGATCTATGCATCATCATCTTCTTTATTGCTATTATTATTTGTATTTGGTTTCAATAGCAGAACTGCAAACATCCACTACCGCTCATCCCACACGCTATACCTCCTTCCCCTCTGCTAATTACCCTTACCGCTATGATGCATTCATCAGTCACCGCGGCGTAGATGTAAAAAACACATTTTCTAGCCATCTTTACTATCGCTTTCTTTCACATGGATTGCAACCTTTCCTAGACAGGGAGGTATTCTAGGCAGGAGGGTTTTTGTCTCCTCAAATTGAAGGTGCCATCAGAACCGCCTATGCCCATATCGTCATTTTCTAACCTCAAGATGGTGCATCGATGAGCTCGTGTTCATATGCAATTGTAAATTGGAAAAAAGCGTTTTCTCAAGTCTCTTTTATATTAAGAATTGTAATTTCACTGGTCCACTACTTGTTATTGGTATATTAATTAGTTAAGTGGTTAGTTAGTTAATTTGACTAGGACACTTGGATGTCCCATAGTATTTATTGTCCCATGGTATTTACCCGTGGTTTTGGGTATGATATAATCCTATATAAGCTTATGCTTAATAATGAGAAGGCAAGCTATTGTCCATAGTTTTTTCCTCTTCTTATTGTGTTCCATATTTTAACATCGTATTAAAGCGTATAACATGATCCATACTTCTTGTTGTTGGGTAAGCCTTTTCATATAGTGGAAAACACACATGTGTAAATCAAGACGAAACACATCCGAGGAAGAGAAGCTTCAGAGTTTTGGGGCCGAAACACATCGATATGGGGGAGAAAGAAAGCATAAACTAGTGAAAAGGATGAAAAGAATGAAAAGGATGAAAATAAACAATCTTGAATCTCCACTAAGCCGGCCACTATGGGTGAAGGTCTTGGAGAAAGAAATCGGCTTCTTAACCTGTGCCAGGAAAAGTAGTGAAAAGGATGAAAAGAATCTCTTCATGAGTTCCACTTTGTTCACACACGGTGCTTGTTGGACTTTTGGTTTGTTGAAATAGATGTGACTGCTATATAACTACGATTGTAGATCTCAGCCGGAGAGGTCACCAAATCATCGACGCGGAACTGAGTCCATATCTACCGAAGTATCCAATCGCGAGTCGCAAGTCCTTTCCCTCTGCTAATTACCCTTGCCGTTATGATGCATTCATCAGTCACCGCGGCCCAGATGTGAAAAACACCTTGCTAGCCATCTTTACTCTCGCTTTCTTTCACATGGATTGCAACCTTTATTAGCCATGAAGTATTGCAGGTGACAGTTTTTGTCTCCTCAAATTGAAAGTGCCATCAGAACCGCCTATGCCCATATCGTCATTTTCTCACCTCGATATGCACAGTCAGGATGGTGCCTCGATGAGCTCGTGTTCATATGGAGTATGGGGCTACGGCTATTCCCGTCTTTTATAATGTGAAGTCTTCTCATCTTCGACTCAAGAACAAAGATGGACTCTATGCTCAAGCACTCGGAGAGCATGAGCAAACAGGAAAATACGACTACCAAACACTTGAAAACTAGAGAAAAGCGCTCTCTCACGTCTGCTCCTCCATAATTGGTTTCGAACTCGAGGCCTACAATGGGTTGGAACTCTTAGCTCTCCTTGTCCGTTTCATTATTCTAACTTGTATTCACACCCAACGTTTTGTTTGTTTTGTCGTGAATTTACAGTAATGAGAGCAGGCTGTTGGATAATGTCGTCCAATGCGTGGTCAATGCGTGGTCAAGGAGCGCAGAAAAGTAGCTTTGAATGTGGCCAAAATAGCCTTATATGTGACCACATATCCAACCGGTCTACAAGAAAAAATAGAAGATTTTGAAAAGAATATGTTATTGCGGAAACAGAAGAGCGGCAAAGCTCGGGTTCGGGGGATTGTTGGCTTGGGCGGAGTGGGCAAGACAACGTTGGCCAAAGAACTCTTCAACAAGAAGAGTTGCTATTTCAACCAATCCTACTTCTTATTTGATTGCAGAGAGACTGCACGTCTAAGAGAAAACTTCTCATGGGTTTGACTAGAGAAATGAGCAAATAGACAACATGCGTAGAAATACTTACATTCATTCAGATAGCTTAATACTGGTTACATCTTACTACAAGGATGTCCTCATAAGTTCAGGAATATCAGAGTCATCAATTTATAAACTCACGGGCCTTGATTCACAAAGCTCCGAGGAGTTTTTCTGCTCGCATGCATTCTTGCAGCTGCGTCCACCGCCAGAATTCAAAGATCTTGTACATAAATTTTGCCATGCTTGTGATGGATTGTCTTTGTCTCTCAAAGGGTTTGGGGCACTTCTTCATGGAAAGAATGACAAATATTGGGAAGGCCAATTGGATAAACTTGGCCAAATAAAACTTCCCGATGAGATTAAGGAGAGGCTTAAAATATGTTACGATGCACAGAGAGGAAAATGAAATATTCTTAGGCATTGCCTGTTATTTGATGGGAGAAGACAGGGACATGCCACAAGAATAATTGGGTGGGGTTTTTAAATTTAGAAAGCAAGTGCCTTATGGTGGTGGATATAGAAAACAATACAATAAAAATGCACGACAACCTTGTTAAGAATTGTAATTTCACTGGTCATCGATGCATTAATTAGTTGAGTTTTTTCACAGCATAAGGGTTGTATCAATTTTTTTTTTCCCTCTGGAAGCGCCGATGCACCCTGTCCCTATCGAGCTTCCATCGACACACTTGTTGCTCAGGAAAAACGCGCAGTCTCTGCACAGACTAAGCGCGTCGCTGACGCACTTGTTGTTAAAGGAAAGTGCAGTGATCACTGTTCACTTACATGCATTTTTCCCGACGCACCCTGTGACACACTGTGCTAGTTATACAAGTTGTGGCATTGTGTTTAAACCAACATAGATCCAAATCCTAGGCTCTATCAAGCGCCCAGAGGGATCAAATCTCCCCAGGTGCAAACCTCTCCTTGAATAGCTCCTTGAGTGCAATACCTGAGCTACCTAATCCTAAGCTCTAAAGTCTCTAGCTTAAGTCTCATATTTACTTTTTACTTTGTATTATTCTTTGTTGTTTATGGCCGACATAATATTTATTACTTTTTACTTTGTATTATTCTTTTTTGTTTACTTTGTATTATTTTGTTATTGGACAAACACTATAAAATCTCATATTTATTTTTTACTTTGTATTAAAAGTAAAAAGTAAAGTCTCTAGTTTAAGTCTCATATTTACTTTTTACTTTGTATTATTCTTTTTTGTTTATGACCGACATAATATTTATCACCTAATCCTAAGCTCTAAACTCTCTAGTTTAAGTCTCATATTTTTTTTTTTACTTTGTATTATTCTTTTTTTGTTTATGGCCGACATAATATTTATTACTTTTTACTTTGTATTATTTTTTTTTGTTTATGGCCGACATGATATTTATTACTTTTAACTTTGTATTATTCCTTTTTGTTTACTTTGTATTATTTTGTTTATGGCCAACAATATCCACAAACACTCAACTTACAAGATCTCCCTCATACAAATGTTATTTATGGCCGACAATATCGACAAACACTCAACTTACAAGATCTCCCTCATACAAATGTTATTTATGGCCGACAATAACGACAAACACTTGATTAACAAGATCTCCCCCATACTGGGCTATACAGTGCCTCTCGGTGCAAAGATAGTGATAAAAGATGGCTAGTACCAGTATGAAGCAGATCTCCAGACCAATGTTGACTGGCACCAACTATGAATTTTGTTCAATCAAGATATAGACGTTTCTCCAACTCAACAAATGTTGGGATATGGTTGAAAATGAGTTTAAAGAACTAGATGCAAGCAATCTGGTTGTTATGTCTAATGGTTAGAAGAAATCCCTTGAAGAAAGTCGAGAAAGAAATCTCATTGCAAAATGGTTGATCCAGAGTTGCATTGAGGAGTCCATTTTCCCGCGGATCTCAGGAGCCACCACTGCGTATCAAGCCTGGAATTTCCTCGCATCTGCATACAAAGGTACCAACATAGTCAAAACGGTAAGACTCCAAACCCTTCAACTTCAGTTTGAAAGTCTTAAAATGAAGGAAACTGAAACTATAGATCAGTTCATGACTCGAGTTTTGGGAATTGTGACTCAATCCCAAACCTATGGTGAGGCCTTGGAACAAAAGGTTGTTGTTCAAAATATTCTCAGATGTCTCACTAAGAAGTTTGCTATGGTTGTTACTGCTATAGAATAATCTAAAGATCTGTCCAAATTTACCCTAGAAGAGTTAACAGGGTCCCTTCTATCCCACAAAGCTCGACTCAGTCAAGAAGAAGAGTCTTCGTCAAATGCATCCAACACTCATGCTTCCCTCAACAGAGGTCGAGAAAGAGGATGTAGAGGACGAGTCAGAAGAGGAAGACGTTCTCATTCTACAGAGGACATAAACGCTCATGAGCACTCAAATCACTACGAGCACTCTCACAACTCTCAGAACCAGAGGGGAAGAGGTAAGAGATGGACTCATAGGTCCAACATTCAGTGCAACTACTGCAAGATGTATGGCCACTATGAACGAGACTACAAAAAGAAGCAAGCGGACCATAACAATGGTAGAGCCCATGTCTCCAATGTTGAAGAAAGATCATATGAAGTCATGTTTCTCTCATGTCAAGTGATTGAAGAAGAATATCATTCAGATGTATGGTTGTCGGACAGTGGCTGCAGTAATCATATGACAGGTAACAAATTGTTATTTTCTAATCTAGATATGTCTGTCAATACAAAAATCAAGCTTGGTGATCATTATCTTGTTCCTGCTCAAGGCAAAGGCATCCTTCCTGTTCTTACTAAACATAATTGGAAGAAGTTTATACATGATGTATTCTATCTTCCTAATCTGAAAGTCAATTTGATCAGTGTGGGTCAACTGATTTAGAACAAGTATGATGTTAGGTTTATTGATACTTTTTGTGTTGTCTATGATAAATCCCCCTGTTGGCAGGCGGTTTGATGGGGAAAGATCGCAGTACCGTCGACGCTGCAATACACCAAAGGAGGGCGCGAAAGGAGTATTTTGTGCTAAAGAATACAAAGTTGGTGGGTTTTGGGTCACTTGGACCATACATTATGTAATAGTGAGTCAGTATACCGCGGTATATGGGTTTTTGGGGTCATTTGGACCCAGTCAGTTAGATATTGGGTCAATTGTCCATAGTGTCGGTTAGGAAGTCAGTTGTAAGTGGACACGTATTGTAATGGCGGAAGCCTATAAATAGATTAGAGTTGTAAGTGAGAGACAAGGAAGAGAGGATAGGAGAAGAAGCGAGGGAATAGGAGAAGAAAGAGAGAAGAATGATTATGTATGAAGATCCATGTTTGGTTTCTGTTATATGACGGCGACAACAATATAGTGATGTTTTGGTATGAACTCTGTGCAATGTTGCGATGAATGAATGTTGTTTGATGCAATATCTAGTTTAATGTTGCTATGACGATAAATGTTGTGATTAAGTAATTTGCTTTATGATTGAATGTGATGATAAATGCTGCGATAAAGTAATATGTTATAACTCCTTGCCGAATGGTTAAAGTTTCTGTTTAAGTACTGCAATAGAGTCAGTCCATGCAGCCCCAACTTTCCTCCTCCCTCGGTGGAAATATGGTTCCATCTGCTCTTCCTGGATGCCTCGGGTGAGACCTCATCTGCTCTGCGGGTGTTGCTGGGTGGGCTCAAACCCCCCCAGGCCGGTGCCCACAGAGACTGCGGTATGTGTCGACAGTGAGGAAAACCCCTGTCGACTGAGGTCGCGTTGGTCAACAAATGGTTCCGTTGCCAGTACCGTGTGTAGAGTATAAGGAGGTCATGTTGTGGCACCTGACGAAGCCGGAGATACAAAAATGGTTCGATCAAAAGTTGCAGGAGTTTGCTGAAGAAGAAAGTCGGAATACGCGACTGACAGTAGATCACTGGGTGGGAATATATATTCACGACGGTCCACATGAATGGTTTTTTGTGAATTTCCGGTCATTTTGTATGAATGGTTGTCAAAGATGACCTTCCAGAAGAGGAACTTCCAGGGTGGTGAGCCGACGACTTGGACCCTGGAATTGATTAAGGAATTGTAGGAAGTCGATAATAAGGCATCACGGGCTGTTGAAGTTTGGCTTGATAGCATCTTGGAAGGATATATCACTGAATTTGTGGTTGACACGAAGAAATCCTATAGTGACGCCGAAAGATACTTCTTCCGAGGACCAAGGGGAAGGTTTATGTTGTCGCTCCAACTGTCGATTAAGATGCTAATATGCAAAAAGGGTATATTAAAGATGCACCTTGATCAGTAGACAGCCTGGTGGGCGGAGGCCGTGGGTGCCGTGACTGCTGGGGAATGGTAAAGGGGTAGATGGGTGCAGACCATGAGGAGACTGTGAGCGAAGCCGAGGAAGAAAGTGGTCTTACAAGAGGAGGAGCGAGGTTTCGACAGGAAAAGAGGCACAGGACGGGAGAAGGTCCTGCTGCGATCGAACCGCAAAACCGCGAAGGAAGACCACACAATATGAAGCGACCTCATAGTCCTGATAGGGACAACCAGGCTTCACCCAAGATAAAGGCAGGACCAAACCCCAGCACCAACGTACCCACACCTCCGCTCATTGACTCTCAACCAGCAAGAAATACTACTTCAGCATCGCCGAGTTCGTCAATAGCGCAAAAGTTAATTGGTAGTAGTAGCACAACGATAGGAGGAAGGAAGCCCAGGATGGCGAGCGATGATGCTAAGTTACCGTTGTTCCATGGAAGTGCGACAGACAACCCAGAATAGTATTGGTTTTTATGTGAAGCGGTTTGGATCATGAAACGGATCGCTGATGCCAATGCTAATAAAGGACAGTTAGCCACGACTCTGCGAGGTCGTGCATTAGATTGGTTCATGAAGTTGATTTTAGTTCCTACGGGGGCCCCAGAGAAGTCACTGGATGAGATTCAGGATGGACTGATTGCTGAATTTAGATGGCCTAAGTTGGAGGCTCAATACATTACTGAATTGAAGGAAATTAAGTAATATCCCAATGAGACAGTATGGGATTTCGACCAACAATTCAAGACGTTGATGGCAAAGGTTAGTTTTGATATGAGTGCTGTCCAACATAAAGAATGGTTCATTGCAGCACTGTTACCTCACATTCGGCTACCGTTGATGTAGCAGAACATATCGACACCTAGTGAAGCTCTAGAGATTGCAGTGCGATTGGAGGCATCACCGATCGGAGATAATGCCGCCGGGATGTCGCAGATACAGACACAACTTGCTAACTTGACTATACAGTTGCAAGATTTGAAGAAGAATAAGGAACATCGCGATGAAGTATGGTGTACGCGATGCCGAGGAGAAGGGCATACGAAGGATAATTACCCGGAGTTCCGTAATTATTTGGTGTCAGGTGCACCAAACCCATTGAATGGAGGCCGTATGCCGTGGTGTCACGTTTGTCATGTATTTGGACACAGTCATGATAATTTCCCATATATGTAGAAAATGGTCACAACCCCGCGAAATCTTTACTGCACATTCTGCAAGTCGGTGGGCATGATGACAAGGATTGCTATGCATATGGGTTGCTACAAGAGAGGATGTGTGATGCATTCTACGTCAAGGATGATCAACGTACCGTGAAACAACCACAACTGCAACCGTAGGTAGCCCAACCGCTACCGCAGCCACAGATGCAGTTTTCACCACAGCAATCGTAGCAGTTCATGCCGCAACACACCCCGATGCAGACGAATCCCCCATAGCCACAATATGTATAGCAACCGCAGTATGCACCACAAGGGCAAGGGATTCCACCAACACCAATGTAGCAACAATACCAGCAGCAGGGCGGCTACCGGGGAGGATACAGGGGGGGACGCGGTGGTGGATTTGGTCATGGAGGAGGAGGCCGAGGTGGTCATGGACCTGTTCAATGTTACTACTGTGCGGTATGGGGGCATTATCAGCGTGACTGCCCACTGCTACAGAATTAGTGTACATTTTTTTTTGGTAATGATCATATGGTTGAGAATTGTCCACAGTTGATTGCACGATGGCAGGCTGGGAACGCTCCGCAACTACAGAATCAGGCCCAGCCACAGCAACCAGTACAGAACCAGCCCCCGTGACCACCGCTGAACGCCAATAAAAATATCAATCAACCAAGGAATTTGCAGCAGAACCAGACGCGGGGTGCAAATATTGTGACCTTTCTACAGAACCATGACCACAAGATGCTTCGGTGGCTGTTGTCACTCGTGGAGGAAAGACGATTGGGGAAGATGGTTCGTGATCACTGATTCGATTGGCTGGTCAGAAGACGGTAGCCTTCAACATTGATACGGAGTGAGAGACATTCTTGGAGGCATGTCGCACTTTGGAGAAAGACCGCGGTAAGGCTGTTGTTTGTGATGTGATGCCTGTCTTTGATGCTACATCAGACGCCGACCGACCACCACCACCAAGGACATTGCAGAAGTTCCTTGAAAGTTGTCTGTCATTGGCACGAGACCCAGCTACCCTGGTTGAGATTGAGGGATGGTTGTAGCGATTTTCGAAAGGATGGCAGGAGTTGGCAGTAAACTCTTTACAGCGATGGAAGACTGGCAAGGAAATGCGAATGAATATTTAGATTGGTGACTATGATGTTGACTCTATGATTCTTGAACTTGGTTCGGATGTTAACATCTTAACCAAGCAGGCATGGTAGAAGATGGGGAGTCCCCCATTGAGTTGGTCTCCTGTGCAGCTCTAGTTGGCTAACCATGCGAAGGAAACACCCATTGGGTGAGTTGCGCGGCTCACGATTGATATTGAGGGCATGAAGACTAATGCTGATTTTGATGTTATCGAAGTGGTTGAGGGAGGAAGCTCTTATCCGGCGCTCTTGGGGATCAGATGGGCTAACGACAGTGGAGCTGTAATCAACTTTAAGAAATGCATGATGACCTTTGAGAGTCACAATTTCAGAGTCATAGCCCCGTTGGATCCGACTGAAGGACGCTCCTACGTGGAGCCTGTAAAAGATGACGATCCCACTAGATGGGACCATGCATTCAACATTTTTGAAGACTATATTCAGCCTACCACCTACAGTGAGTTGGAGTGGCGCAGCGAGAGCTCTGCATCTTTCAACTCTAATGATGCATTAGAACATTGGCAGAATCAATTGCATGAAGCATCAGTCCAGAAATGTGGTTTAGTTACACAATCCTTATGTCGTGTTACGACCGAAACGATCACCTTGCCTGTCTATGAAGGGTTGCCTGGCCTAAACACCTTTGTAGCAGAGTTTGAAGACCGCGTTCCAGAATCACAACGATTTTTGGCCTTGGAGGAAGCACTGAAGGCTGCTCTAGAACAATGGTGGGCGACCCATAAGAAATTAATTAAAGATTGGTCACAGTGTCGAAGGTTGATGATGGTTCGGTTTGGTGATACTAAAGTTTATCACACTGGAAAGTATGATGGTCGGACTGATCCCAGTGATCATGTGATGGAGTGCCAACGATTATGGGTAGCACGACCCAGAGACGAGTGTGTCCATGCTTTTTTCCATACTTTGGATGATATACTACGCTCATGGTACACTACAGCCGAGTTGCGTCGAGACATTACAACATTGGGGGAGTTGACGATCTATTTCACCCATAAGTTCACTTTTGCGGACGCCAACCCTGATGTCCATAATGCCCTGCAGCTCATTTGCGACGTGATATTTCAGCTTGTTCCGGCGGCCTACCCTGTCGACCCGCACACCCACTGTCAAATGCAGTCTCTAATGGAGTGCTTCAACATCAGTGGTGGCCCATAGGATGATGATGATCCCCGGAATGTTAACATTCCCGAATCTGAAGGAAGTCGTGATGTAGTCCCACCTATTGCACCAAGTAATCCGTTCAGTCAACCATTGCAGCTTCGCAAGATGAATATCGGCACCGAGGCCACTCCCAAGTTTGCTAATGTTGGGGATTATTGGGATGATGAGATGATGAGTAAGGTTACTGAGTTACTGCATGAGTTTCAGGATGTATTTCCCATGAATTTTTCTGAAATGAAGGGAATCCTGGGTGATTTAGGAGAGATGAAGATTCCATTGAAACCAGATGCTAAGCCAGTCCAACAGCGACCTTATCGGCTAAATCCGCGACATAAAGAAAATGTCAAGGCGGAACTTGATCGGATGTTGGATGCTGGTATTATCGAACCTATGGAATAGTCAGAATGGATCAGTCCTATGGTGGTGCAGGACAAGAAAATGGGCGAAGTGCGCATTTGTGTCGACTTGCGGAAGTTGAACGATGCCTGCTTACATGACCCTTTTTCGAGCCCGTTTACTGATGAAGTACTTGAAGGAGTGGGTGGCCAGGAGATGTACTCTTTCACTGATGGATTCTCTAGCTACCATTAGATTCGCATTGCTAAGGAAGATTGCCATAAGACAACTTTTGTTACTGAATGGGGTTGCTTTCAGTACACGGTCATGCCGTTTGGTTTGAAGAATGCACCTGTGATATTCTCCAGGGTCGTTGTTGCCGCATTCAAAGATTTTATTCATAAGTTTCTGCAGGTATATATGGATGATTGGACTGTTTATGGATTGATTCATGATCATTTGGCCAATCTATGGTTAATGCTTGAGTGATGCCGACAGCACCAGATATCGCTGAACTTGAAGAAATGTATTTTCTGTGCACCGTTTGGGATATTGCTAGGTCATATTGTGTGTAAGCAGGGATTGCTGGTTGATCCAGCCAAAATTGCGCTTATTTTGGGGTTGCAACCGCCGACCACTGTTAAGTAGTTGCGCGCGACCTTAGGTCACATGGGATATTATCACAAGTTTATTAGGGGGTATGCTGCGATTACTGCCCCTATGGAAAAGTTGTTGAAGAAGGATGCGGCATTCTAGTGGAAACCGGAATGTCAAGATAGTTTTGAAACACTCAAAGCGAAGATGGCGTCGGCCCCAATCTTGGTCTTTCCGGACTGGAGTAAGGAATTCCATGTCCATGTTGATGCTTCATCGGTTGCACTAGGGGTTGTATTGGCTCAACCAGGAGAAGGAGACATTGATCACCCCATTGTTTTTCCAGTCGGAAGCTGTCTTCTGCATAACGCAATTACACTACCACAGAACGCGAAGGTTTGGCCATGGTTTACGCGCTGCAGAAATTCAGGCATTATTTGTTGGGTGGCCACTTTAAAATGTTCACTGATCATTCTGCACTGAAATACTTGGTCAATAAGCTTGTGTTGGGGGGGAAGATCTGTCGGTGGCTACTTTTGTTTCAGGAGTTTGATTTCGAAGTCATTGTGAAACTGGGGTGGTTGAATGCTGGACCAGATCATTTGTCACGGATTGATACAGGGGAGGAACCGATGAATATCGAAGATGGGTTGCTGGATGCCCAACTATTTCATGTTGCCACTGTTGATCAATATTTTGAAGACATCCTTTAGTTTCTGGTGACTGGCACCACGCCCGATGACTTTACCACTACTTAGAAGAAGCAATTGGTTGTCAAGGCTGCTGACTTTCAACTGATCGCAGGAGAGTTGTATAAATTGGGTGCTGATGAGATATTGCGCAGATGTGTCTTACCACATGAGCAAGTGCAGATATTGGCTGAGGCACATGGTGGAGTAGCAGGAGGACATTATGGCGGTCGGGCGACTGCCCGGAAGGTAATGCGTGCAGGGATTTGGTGGCCCACCTTACATAATGATGCGACAGACTATGCGCGGTCTTGTGATATCTGTCAACGAACTGGCAAACCATCCAGACCTGACGAGATGTCGCTGCTACCTCAAATAACATTGCAACCGTTTGAAAAATGGGCTGTGGATTTTGTAGGACCGATCCATCCACCAGGGAAATGCATAGGTGCGTGTTATATTATCATGGCGACAGAATACTTGACCCGATGGGTTGAGGCAGCACCTGTAGTTGATTGCTCCGCCGCAATGACTGCTCGATTTTTGTTTGACCACATTATCACTTGTTTCAGCTTCCCCAAGATATTGCTGAGTGATCAAGGCAGCCACTTTCTTAATCACACTATCAGCGCATTGACGGAAGAATTGCAAATACAGCATAAGAAGAGTACACCCTATCACCCACAGGCGAATGGAACGGTGGAGGCATTTAACAAGGTAATGGATCATGCGTTGACAAATGTGTGCAATGCGAACCGAGACGACTGGGATTTGAAAGTTCCAGCGGTATTGTGGGCCTATCGCACCACATGTAAAAGGTTGACTGGTCAGACACCTTTTAGGCTGGTATACGGGAAGGAAGCAATTATGCCTATGGAGTACATTGTTCCAAGTCTACGAATTACGGCTATTACGAGCATGGATGATGTTGTAGCATTAGATGAACGTCTAGCACAATTGGTGGAGCTCGAAGAGGATCGATTTCTCGCTGGCTTTCACCAAGGGGTAGAGAAGGATCGCCAGAAGGCATGGCATGATCGCCACATAAAAACAAACAGTTCCAGCAAGGTGACTTAGTGTTATTATATGATAGCAAGTTTATGAAACATCCAGGAAAGTTGTAGATGCATTGGCTGGGACCCTATCGCATCAATAGTATTACTTCAGGAGGAGCGGTTCAGTTACAGCGGTTGGATGGGGCGATGTTCCCCAAGCTGGTAAATCGTCACAGGTTGAAGCCCTATCACTTGGGCTTGGAGTAGTGCGATGTCTAAAATCGCATTGAAAAAAAATAAAAAAAAATGATGATTGTTGTAGGTTGCTTGGTGGCAAATGGCGCACCAATGGAAGAAGGTATGCGACAGCAGGGAGGCTTGTACCGCAAGTTGGGACCAGTCGGAGGCTCATGGCAGTATTACGACCAGGACCAACGATAGATTTTGTTCAAAAAGTTGTGATGATTACGAATGATTTGGGAGGTAAGGGGCAGTGTTGTGATTCCTTTTCTACTAATATCTTGTCACCACTACCCATCATCCCTATACATGAGTGCACCTCACCGATTTGGCCAGATAACCACAAGACGACGGCATGTTTTTCACATGGCACGCTAGGCCGGTACGACCATCAATGTGAGGAGATTGCTCACACATTGGAACGTAGGATCTTTGGTGCCAGTATGGCCACCCCTCCGGTTGTGTCAGCTGATGGGTTCACACACACAGATGAGAGATAGTGGGATGTCATTCCCACTGTCGTGACCCGGAAACGGTCCAACTAAAAGTAGCCGAGGCAGCTGGTAGTTTGCTACAATGTAGTTATTCTGAAATCGAGTGGTTATGTTGGTTGATCAGTTTGCGAGTTAAGTTGTGAGGAATTCCAAGGAGGCTGTGGAAATACTTCACTTTGTTTCCCATGGCAGCACCCTAGGGACCCTGCGAGCTCAAACAATGAGTGTCCCTAAGTGCCTTGATATGGTGGGTGCACTTACACTGTGGTATGCCCGAGCCGAGGGCCGGTCCAGCATGGTTAAGTACGCAGTAGTTTTTCGAAGGATTGTGCTCTTCTCGACCCCTGAGCGGGTTGGGGCGGTAGCTCCCCGTCCACCATAGAAATCGGTTGCCAGTGCGAAACAGATGTGCCAGAGTCATCTGCTGATTTCGCACCTTGGTACTGTTTGTCCTCTTTTTCTTCCCAACAGTACCAATTCAAGAGACTGGAGAATGAGTTTTCAAAGTACATGACAGCAAGTTGGGCGATGACAATTTTGGGTTAGCTATACCGACGACGATCAGTGTAGACGAAGGAGTGGGATAACACCGCGTGATCCAGACAGCAAGAACAGTTACTGGAACATAGTTCAGTTCAATGGCACTTTGTCCAGCAGTTGACGTGGCTTGAGGGCGAGCCACAAGATTGTGTTGGGGGCCTGTTGGTAGGTGGTTTGATGGGGAAAGATCGTGGTACCGCCGATGCTACGATACACCAGAGGAGGGCGCGAAAGGATTATTTTGTGCTAAAGAATACCGCAGTTGGCGGGTTTTGGGTCACTTGGACCATACATTATGTAATAGTGAGTTAGTATACCGCGGTATGCGGGTTTTGGGGGTCATTTGGACCGAGTCAGTTAGATATTGGGTCAATTGTCCATAGTGTTGGTTAGGAAGTCAGTTGTAAGTGGACAAGTATTGTAATGGCGAAAGCCTATAAATAGATAAGAGTTGTAAGTGAGAGACAAGGAAGAGAGGATAGGAGAAGAAGCGAGGGAATAGGAGAAGAAAGAGAGAAGAATGATTATGTACGAAGATCCATGTTTGGTTTCTGGTATATGACCGTGACAGCAATATAATGGTGTTTTGGTACGAACTCTGTGCAATGTTGCTATGAATGAATGTTGTTTGATGCAATATCTATTTACTGTTTCTATGACGATAAATGTTGTGATTAAGTAATTTGCTTTATGATTGAATGTGATGATAAATGCCGCGATAAAGTAATATGTTATAACTCCTTGCCGAATGGTTAAAGTTTCTATTTAAGTACTGCAATAGAGTCAGTCCATGCAGCCACAATTTTCCTCCTCCCTCGGCAGAAACATGGTTTCGTATGCTCTTCCTGGATGCCTCGGGTGAGACCTCATCCGCTCTACGGGTGTTGCTGGGTGGGCTCAAACCCGCCTAGGCCAGTGCCCAGGGGGACTACGGTATGTGTAGACAGTGAGGCGAACCCCTGTCTACTGAGGTCGTGTTGGTCAACACCCCCAGTAGAAGAATCTTAACCAAAGTAGAAATGAACAAGAATAGAATATTCCCACTTGGTCTCAAAAGTGTTATTCTGTCACAGTCATATGCACATATTGTTTCCAGTCAAGATGAAACCTGGTTGTGGCATTGTAGCTATGGTCACCTACCCTTTCAGATTCTTAGTCTTATGCAAAAAAAATTGTAATGTACCAGCTTATATCAGTGATACAGAAACTCCTTTCTTTGAAAAAATAATTAAAACAATGACTGGGGAAGCTGGATTAACTAGGGATGGGAAAGATCAAAGGCTATGGAAGGATGGAAGGCTCTGATATTTTCTGATACCTATTCACAATGTACTGAGACCATTTATGTTTCAAGAGCATCAAGTCTGCAATTTACTCCAAATCTCCTGGGGCACTCAGTATATGCAGACTAGTATAGGTGCAAAATTGGACAGGAGGTTGGGGATGGGTATTTATGAATATGAGAGGTTAAATATCAATTAATAAAATTTTGTAAATAGTAAAACAACATTCCATAAAGTTTCAAATAGATCTGAGCAAGTCTCACATAAAAACACATAAAATTGCCTTCCAGGACAACTCAACTAGTGTGATTTCTGGGCTCCCGAACAATATTCAAATGACCATGAATTTATGAACTAAGACTTGGATCATGACATATGACATGTTACTAAACTCCAGAAACAAGAATTACTTCATTTGGATTCATACTCATTCATTTATGAAATACACAATAGAAACTAGTCAAATTCTAGCTAAATCTAGAAGGGGTGGAGAAATAGGAGAAGAAATCAGAGTTCTGTAATTTTTATTGATTAAAATGATATCAGGATATTAAATCCTCTGTAAGTGCATCAGAAATAGGCCAAGATGCCTCTCAAACAATATGGAAATATCTCTCTTCTTCTACATAAGAAACTAGCTCCAGAAACTCATAGAAAGCTTGAAGATTCGAACTATGAACTGGATGATGATGCTTCTGAACTTCATATTCGACTTGATCAGATACAAGACCTCCAAATAAAATCAATGAAAATGACTGAATTCCATCATCCTCTCACAGAAATCTGGGGCACATCTCCCAAACTTGACTAGGGGCACATCTCCCAAGTATCTGAAGAAAAATTGCAGTCATACAAATTCTCAAACTGACAAAAGATGTGAACGTGGTGCACATTAGATTATTTATAGATTCTAGATGACTTATGGAGCAAGTCTTCATGGTAAATACACCCTCCTTGAGTGGATGAGGAAAGATTGCTTTCCTTCCTTTTTGTTTTGCTTTGCTTTCCTCACTTTTCCTTTTCTGATTGCTTTGCTTTGGATTTCCTTCTTTTCTTCTTTTTTTTCTGAATCTTTCCTTCTTTTATCAACTTTTCTGACTTTCCTGCTTTTCTTGATTTATGCTGGTTTTCTTGTTTTATTCTTCTTTTCATTCTTTTTCTTGATTTTATATATCCGTGTACTTTCTCTTTGACTTATTCCTCAAGTCTTCTCTTCTCCAACCTTATGCACTAATGCACCCAAGTAGAGCATTATCTCCATTTATTCAACATAAAAATATTACTTGCATCATAATTAATTATTCCAAGTAGATAACAAACTTTGGATAAAAATAAATGGACACTCCTAATTAATTAATTGACTGGAATACAAAATTTAACCCCATGATACTGAAGTTGTCTCCTCAACCCAAGGGATTGGTTGGGTTAGGATCTTAATCCAATGTTCACTGTTGAGGGGACATGACAGTCCTCCCCTCCAAAGATTGCTTTTACTCAAGCAAATTCAAACTGGGATGTTGTAAGATATGTTCACCTTCCTAGGTAGCATCTTCACTAGGTAGCCCTTCCCACTGCACCAAAAATTCCTAGAGGATTCTGATCCTTAGATTCTTTACTCTGACTTCCAGAATCCTCTCAGTGATCAACACCAAATTCCCTTCATCATCAAGGGGTGGCAAGTCTTGTGAAACTTTGACTTGCTACCCTATTGCTTTCTTCAAATAGGACATGGAAAACAATGTGAATCCGGCTACCCGGGGGCAACTCTAGCTCATAAGCCGCTTCCCTGATCTTTCTCAAAACTTGGTATGGGCCATAGAAACTTGGATGCAACTTCTCATCCCATTTAGACTTCATTGATGATTTTCTATAGGGCTGCAACCTCAAATATACCAGATCTCCAACTTGGAAAGCTCACTCAATTCTATGCTTGTCTGCATGTACTTTCTGTCGATTATGTGCTACCTATAAGTTGTCCTTGAGAGTCCTGAGCATGTCTTTACTCTCTTGGATCTAATATTTTACTTTTTGTGTCTTTAAATCACCAAATATCAGATCAGCAAAAGTGAGTGCATGATATCCATAAAGAGATTTAAAAGCAGACATACCAATCGAAAGATGAAAAGTAGTGTTGTAACAAAATTCTCCCAAATGGAGCCAAGTGGTCCATGAATTTTGTTGACCAGTGACATAGTTTCTTAGATACCATTCTATCCATTCACTTACTGTCTCTGTTTGGCCATCAGTCTGTGAATGGTATCTAGTGCTCATGTCCAAACTTGTCCCTACTAGCTTGAACAGTTCTTGCCAAAAATTGCTAGTAAACTTACTGTGCCTGTCATTAATGATGGACTTGGGTATGCCATGAAGTTTGAAAACTTCTTTGATGAAAAGTTCAGCCACCTGGTTGGATGCAATATTAGTTGTGACATCAAATAAATGTTCATATTTATTCAACCTATCAACCACAACAAAAATATTGTCTTTACCTTGGCTTTTGGGTAGCCCTGTGATGAAATCCATTGATATACTCTCCCATTTTTGCTAAGGAATGGGGAGTGTTTGTAGGAGCCCTACTAAATGAGTATGCTCTACTTTATTTTGCTAACATGCCACACATGATCTGACACATTCCATCACTTATTTCTTCATCCCCTTCCATGTGAACCTTTCCCTCACTTTCCTGTAAGTCTTCACAAACCCCAGATGCCCTGCTAAAGGCACATCATGGGCAACTTCAAGAATCTTCTTCTTTATTATGGATTCTGGAACTACAGAGATCCTATCCTTATAATAAATGACATCATTCAGAATCTTATAAGCATCATCATGAATCAATCCATCAAATGAATCACAAGCAAACTAATTGTTGGTGTATTCTACCCCAAGCTACATTTTCCAATCATCTTGAAATTTCAGCAGTGCAAGTGTGGGTTTTCTAGAAAGTGCATCAGCGACAATGTTCATCTTACCCTTATTATACTCAATCTCAAAATAAAATGCTTGTACCTTGATTACCCAGTTATGTTGTCTATCATTCATCTCCTTTTGGGTTAAGAAGTGCCTCAAATTGTTGTGGTCAATCTTGATGATAAACTTACCTCCCACCAAATATTGTTTCAACTTGACTAGCGCATGCATGATGGCTAGCATCTCTTTGTCATAAATTGAATACAACCTTTCATGTGGCTGCAATTTTCTGCTCTCAAATGCCAAAGGATGCTTATTTTTCATCAATACAGCTCCAATACCATTCCCTGAAGCATCACACTCAAGAACACAAGGTTGAGAAAAATATGGAAGTGCAAGAACAAGACAACTGTTCATTACCTCCTTCATTATGTTGAACGCTTGTTCAAAGTCTTTCGACCAATGGAAGGATCCTTTCTTTGTGAGATCTGTCAAAGGAGATGTCAACTTGGAGAAACCTTTGACAAAATTCCGGTAGTAGGTGCATAGCCCAATGAACCCTCTTAGTTCAGTGAGATTTTTAGGACTAGGCCAATCTAGAATGGCTTGGATCTTTTCCATGTGAACCTTAACTCCATCTTGCCAAATCACATGACCAAAATACTCACACTTGGTTAGCTTTGCACAAAAGGATTGATCAACCAATATTGTTAGTACAATATGCAAATGCTACTCTCGAGTCCTACTATAGATCAAAATATCATCAAAGAAGACAAGTACAAACTTACAGAGCTACTTGCTAAACACTCTGTTCATGCAAGATTGAAAAGTAGCAGGCGCATTTGTTAGGCCAACATGCATAACCAGAAACTCAAAGTGCCCATGGTGACATCGAAAAGCAATATTTTGTATGTCTTCTTCCTACATGTTGATTTGATGGTACCTAGATCGAAGATCAATCTTAGAAAAGTACTTGGCCCCATGTAGCTCATCCATAAGATCATCAATCCTTGGAATAGGATATCTATTATTGACAATATTCTTGTTGAGAGCTCTATAATATATTCACATCCTCATGGTCCCATCTTTCTTCTTCACAAGGACTACTGATGAGGCAAAAAGACTTGAACTTGGTCTAAGAAATCCCAAGTCAAGCTGTTCCTTGATAGTTCGCTCTATCTCATCCTTGAATATTTTTGGGTGCTTGTAGGGATGCACCTTGATAGGTGAGGTTCCTATCTCCAATTCAATCCTATGCTCCACTCCTCTATCTGGAGGCCTACCATGAGGAAGGTCCCCAAACACCTTCTTATGTTTTTGGAGCAACTTCTGAATATCTTTAGGATAATGTGCCACTTCGAATGAGTTGTCCTTTGTGGTGATTAGGCATTTTGAAGCCCATTCAATATCTCCATGCCTTAGAATGGATCTCATACTGTGGGCACTTACCACTTGTTTGGGATAAGTGTTGACTCCCTTCAACACCATCTCTTTTCCATTTTCTCCCTTGAATACCATTTCAGGAACTTGGTAGTCTACTGAATGCTTCCCAATGGAGTGCATCCATTGTACTCCCAAAATCATGTTAGTGTCAGCCACATCAACAATATAAAATCTATCTGTAATGGTATCTTCTCCAATACAAATCCGCAATTTAAGAATCCATCTACAACAGTTCATGGTATGATTACCTGGAATGATAACAGTGAAGCCTCCAAATTTTTTAGTGTGTAGCTTCTTTCTTTCAACCAGAGTTGAATCATTAAAGTTGTGTGTAGCTCCTCCATCCACCAACACAATGACTAATTTTCCTTGAACCACTCCTTTGAATCTGAGTGTGTGGTAGTGAGGTACTCCTGAGAGTACTACAATCTTTCCCACCTTAGGGTGAGGTCCTTGTTTTGCAGACTCATAGGCCACTTTTGCATCTATTGGGGCCTCTTCTTCTTCTTCCTCAGCTTCGCTCTTTGAGTAGAATTCAATGTAGTGTGCCTTTCCCTTGGCACATCTATGTCCTGGAACCCATGGCTCCTGATACGTGAAGCACAACTTCTTTCTTCTCAGCTCACCTCGATCCTTAGCATAGCTATCCTTTCTGAAATTTCCAGTAGGACTCTTCATTGTGTTGGTTGTGGAGCCAGATCTTCTAGTTTCATGGATGATATTGTATCAGCCGTGTTTGTACCCCAGTTTTATATGATATGTAGGTGGATTGTACAGTCACCCTAGCGGGGGGGTGTGGGGGGGCATCGCCCCCCCACAGAAAATTTTTTGGGGCTGTTTTCGTCAGCTGTTTTGCGGGCCCATGGTTTTGGGTATCCCGTGGTATTTTCCCATTGTATTTCCCTTATAAAATAAAGACATTGTAATACGGCTAGGGAAGATGATGTATTAGGTTTTATGCATTGTAAAGATCTCTGAGATCAGGAGAGAGACTGTGAAACAGAGAAGAGGAAGTGCAGCGGTTGTGTTGCAGGTTGTATCCCTTCACCTTGATGTACGGTAATAATAATAAGGACTAGCAAATTTAGTGTGGACGTAGCCCAAGTTGGGTGAACCACGATATATCTGTGTCTCTCTTGTAATGTGTATGTGTGATTATATTTGCATTTCTGTTTATTGTTATTGATCTGCGATCCTGTTTTCTAACACATTGGTGGTCTTTGATTCTTGAACTGAGTAGGACCAACAACCCTTGGAGGAAATCTGGTTCTTGGAAGAGAGTCTTGCAAGTCTCTGGCTCGACTTAGTGCATATTGCAAGGTAAGGGGTCTGTAAGCTTTCACCAAGCCTTTCAAAGGTTATGATAACCCTTCAATGAAAAATAAGATCAACCTTGCTTCTGAAATGCCAGAGACCATCACATCTAATTTTCGGAACTCAGAGATGAAGTCTTCAAGAGTTCTAGTTTGCTTAACATGTGCTAGTTCTCTGAAGGTGATCTCGGGATCTCTTCTCTCAAACCTTTCAACCAACCTTCTTGTGAACTCTTCATAGGTGGTCACTTGGTCATGCCCAAGAGTATTTAGGCCATGAAACCACTAGTCATTTTCTTATCCATCTAAGTGTAGAGTATCCATCTTGATGGAATCTTTTTTAGCCATAGGATTCAGCTGAAAATATGTGTCAAGTTTTAGAATCCAAGAGTTAGCAGTACATTTATGTGAACCATCAAAATAGGGTAAAGTACCAATGGCATTTATGAGTTCATAGTTCTGATTTTGCATTATGAATCGTCCTCTTGGGTTGGACTTGTTCTGCAGATCACATAAGTCTCTGAATGGTAATTCTCTTTTGCCTTCTTCATTCAATGTAAGGTACTCAACATACTTATCCTCCAATGAAGCAAGACTTCCATTTCGAACCTCAGGTTATTCTCTTTGTTCTTTAGTAAAATTGGTCGTAGTAGGCCTAGAGTATGATGGTGTTCCCATCTTGAAATCCTTAGGGCAATTGTGAGGCCTAGTCTTTGAGAAAATATGGCCACCACTGCTCCTCTCGCCATGTGGGGTACCATTGTTGCTCCCTTCTCCTAGCTTTCCCCCTAGTTTTTGGGCTAAGAACTCTCTAGTATCCTTTCTAGACTAAGAAATATTGAGTGAGGTATCTTGCATCCCTTTCATCATGGTTTGAACCAAGAGCTTGAGCTCCTTGTCTTCATTGTGAAACATGTCTGATTCTTCTTGTAGTTTCCCTTTAGTAGAATTAATTTCTTATTCCTCTTCTCCTTCTAACAACGGGTCTTTCTTCTTGTAATTTGAATATGTTCTTGGAATCATATATATGATTCAAGAGAAGGTTAATAGGACCATGCTCTGATACCACTGTAATTTAGCAACTTATATCAGTGATACAAAAACTGCTTTCTTTGAAAAATTAATTAAAAAAATGACTGGGGAAGCTGGATTAACTGGGGATGGAAAAGATTAAAGTCTATGTAAGGATGGAAAGCTCTGATATTTTATAATACCTATGTACAATTTACTGAGACCATTTATTTTTCAATAGCATAAAGTCTACAATTTACTCCAAAGCTTCTCAGCCCCTCGACATATGCAAACTAGTATAGGTGCAAACTTGGACTGGAGGTTGGGGATGGGTATTTATGAATCTGAGAGGTTAAATATAAATTAATAATAGTCATTAAATATTAAAACAACATTCCATAAAGTTTCAAGGATATCTTATCAAGTTTCACACAAACACACATAAACTTGCCTTCCAGAACAACTCAACTAGTGTGATTTATGGGCTCCCAAACAATATTCAAATGACCACGAATTTCTGAAATAAGACTTGGATAATGACATATGACATTTTACTCAATTCTATGAATAAGAATGACTTCATTTGGATTCATACTCATTCATTTATGAAATGCCCACTGGAAACTAGTCAAATTCTTGCTAAATCTAGAAGGGGTGGAGAAATAGGAGAAGAAATCAGAGTTCTATAACTTTTATTGATTAGAATGATATCAGAATATTATATCCTATGTAATTGCATCAGAAATAGTCCAATATTCCTCTCAAAACAATATGGAAATATCTATCTTCTTCTACATAAGAAACTAGCCCCATAAACTCATAGAAAGCTTGAAGATTCGAACTCTGAACTGGATGATGATGCTTCTGAAATTCATATTCGAATTGATCAGCTATAGGACCTGCAAATTAAATCAATGAAAATGGATAAATTCCATCATCCTTTCACAGAAAGCTGGGGCACATCTCCCAAGTCTCTGAGGCAAAATTGCACTCATACAAATTCTCAAACTGACAAAATATGTGAAAGTGGTGCACATTGGATTATTTGTATATTCCAGATGACTTGTGGAGCAAGTCTTCATGGTAAATGCACCCTCCTTGAGTGGATGAGGAAATATTTCTCTCCTTCCTTTCCTTTTTTCTTTGATTTCCTCCTTTTTCCTTTTCTGATTGCTTTGCTTTGGATTTCCTTCTTTTCTTCTTTTTTTCTGAATCATTCCTTCTTTTCTGAACTTTCGTGCTTTTCTGACTTTCTTGTTTTTCCCGATTTATGTTGCTTTCTGATTTATGCTGCTTTTCCTGTTTTATTCTTCTTTTCCTTCTTTTTTCTTGTTTTTCTAGATCCATTTACTTTTTCTTTGACTTATTTCTCAAGTATTCTCTTCTCCAACCTTATCCACTAATGCGCCCAAGTGGAGAATTATCTCCATTTATTCAACATAAAAATATTAATTGCATCATAATTAATTATTCCAAGTATATAACAAACTTTGGATAAAAATAAATGCACACTCCTAATTAATTAATTGCATGGAATACAAAATTTAACCCCATTATACTGAAGTCTCAACCTAAGGGATTGGTTGGGTTAGGTTCATTGTTGAGGGGAAATGACAACATTCCATGGTCAAGGGGTTACCAACTTTGAATGAACAGTCCAGTTCTTGTGAAGACTGTATCTTAGGGAAACATCAAAGGGACAATTTCCCCATTTCCACATGTCGAGCCAAAGAACACCTTGATTTAGTTCACACATATCTATGTGGATCCATGCAAAACCAATCCATAGGAGGTAGTATTTATTTTCTAACTTTTATTGATGGTTATAGTAGGAACATTTGGGTCTATTTTCTCAGACACAAATCATATACCTTCTCCAAGTTTAAAGAATTCAAGGCATTGATTGAAAATTAGTCTGGTAAATCCATCAAAGTGCTCAGGTCAGATGGTGGAGGTGAATATGATTCACAAGATTTTTCAGAGTTCTGCAAACAACATGGCATCCAACACCAGTTCACTACCAAATACACTCCACAGTAGAGTGGAATTGTTGAATGAAAGAAACAGACCATCATGAACATGGCACAAAGTGCTGTCATATAAGAAGTTTCCAGATGATTATTGGGCTGAAGCTGTTGCATGTTCAGTTTATTTACCGAACAAATCTCCCACAGTGAGTATAAAAGACGAGATTCCTGAAGAATCGTGGAGTGGCACTAATATTAGTGTCTCACATTTCAAAGTCTTTGGATGTGTGCCATTTGCACACATGCTTGATGAATTAAGAAAAAAGTTGGACAAAAAAAGTGAGAAATGCATCTTCACTGGTTACAGTGAACATCAGAAGCACTATAAGCTATATAATCCTGTCATAAAAAAGGTTGTGGTGAGTAGAGATGTAAATTTCCTTGAAGACAAATGCTGGAGTGATCCTAAAAGTGCTTCAGCATATATTCAACAGAATGAAAGATCAGATTTGCCAGATCTACCACTCAAAATGCCAAGATTGGAGATACAACAAGAATGAACATTAGCAGATAGTCCACCACAGAACCAGAGAACTAGAAGTTTGAGGGAGATATAAGAGCAGACTCCTGTTATTGATGAGCAACTACATTATGCTCTATTTTCCTATCAGCCAACATCTTTTGATGAAGCAGTAAAGAATGCACAATGGGTCCAAGCAATGAACGAAGAAATTGATTCTATAGAAAGGAATCATACTTGGGTTCTTGTTGATCTCCCACCAGACAAATACAGTATTGGAGTAAAATAGGTCTATAACACCAAACTCAATGAAAAAGAAGAGATAGAGAAGCATAAAGCCAGGTTGGTTGCAAGAGGATTTGCTCAACAATATGGTGTGGACTATGATGAAACATTTGCTCCAGTAGAAAGAATGGAAACCATCAGATTTGTACTTGCTGTAGCAGCTCAAAATCAGTGGCTTGTTTATCAAATGGATGTGAAATATGCCTTTCTCAATGGCATACTTGAAGAAGAAGTCTATGTAGACTAGCCACCTGGATATGCTGTCAAAGGTCAAGAACACAAAGTCTGCAAGTTGAAAAAGGCCTTGTACGGTCTAAAACAAGCTCCACGAGCTTGGTACAGTAGGATTGATTCCTACCTCATCAACAATGGGTTCAACAGGAGAAACAATGAGCCCACTCTCTATGTAAAAACAGATCATCAAGGTAACATTCTAATTGTATGTCTTTATGTTGATAATATGATTTATACTGGAAATTTGATGCTAGATGAATTTAAGACAGTCATGAAAAGGGAGTTTGAAATGACTGGACTACGCCTTATGAGGTACTTCCTTGGCATGGAAGTTGAGGTCTAAAATGGGTCTTATAAGAAAATGAGCCAACCATAATTTCTTGATGAGTTGGAATTCAAGAACCAGTAGAATTTCAATAAAATGAGTCAACCATAATGGTTGACTTGAGATATTTACCATAAAAAACTACTTTTTTGTTTGTATTTTCAACATATATCCATGTGTTTTTACTCAATTTTCGAGCGAGAGCACTCGTTGGATGCATAATTTAATTCCACATCCAACGAGTACCCATGCTGCATACTTTTGGACACCGCTTCCCCAAAAATAAGAAATACCTGAAAAATTGTCATTATGGACACCGCTGCCCCAAAAATAAGAAATACCCTAAAAAACATCATGATGACATCATCATGATGTTTTTTCAAGTATTTCTTATTTTTGGGGCAGCGGTGTCCATCAAAAGTATGCAGCATGGGTACTTGTTGTATGCAGAATTAAATCATGCATCCAACGAGTGCTCCCACTCGAAGTTTGAGTAAAAACAACAGGGAGATATGTTGAAAATACAAACAAAAAAGTAGTTTTTTCTTTCTTCCTCCAAAATTAATAAATATTATTTTATTATTTTCCTTAGGAGGCCCATTTTAGACCTCAAATTTCCTCTACTGAATATTCTTTTTTTTATTTGTTAAAATTCTCCACGTGGTTGAGGAAATAATGTTTTTTATTGTCAAGACTGTGAGTGAGTCAAGTAATCGCAAAAGTATGTGGCCATAAAGTTTTTAAAGGGGACCATTTCCAAGCAAATCGAGACATTTTCCAGCAAAAAGAAGAGTTAACGCAGGTTCAACATGAGTTAGGAAGCTACGAAGGTGGGTTTAAGAGTCTTGAAACTCTAAATCGCATTCAATAACCAACGTATTCCAAGAGTGAAACCTACAAGTAAAATAGTTTTTAATTTCTACGTATTTAAGAAAATGGTGGTGCAATTATGTGATAGGAGTGGTGGAGCATCCATTCGTGAGCATGATCTGATTGGTAATAAACTGAGAAAATTATCCTAAATTGAAATTGGGTGAGAATTCATACCTGATCACCCATTTGGCGTGCAATGAAAAAAAATCCAGGTAAGAAATTAAATCGATAATGATTTTCAAAAATAAAAGTGTTTGAATCACCAATTTGGCGGGCAACTTAAAAAAATTTCATGGAAGAAATAATACTGAGAATGTTTTTTGAAAATCCTTTTTTTGGCGGTGATATTTGGCATGGTGATGAAAGAACGAAAACATTCCACTATATTCGTCCTTACCTTTGGCCATCAAGATGATTAACAACAAAGACAATTCTTGAAAAATTCATCGAAGAAAAAAATTCTTTTGAAAATTTCATTGTGTTGAAGGTATGTCGTGCAGGATAGAAAATTCGTCTGAATTTTGAATTTAACAATGATTATATAAAATGATTGGTTGAGTCTCTAAATTTATGGAAATGGTGTCTTAATTTCTGGAAATGTTTTTTTTATGAAATGTAATGACAATGGCCAAGAGGGTAAATCATCTACCTGCAAGCTGATGCTTTCAGAAATTCTTTATCCCTCACAGGAGAGAATTATTTTATCCCAAGTCTACTTAAGCACTGTTTTTCAACACTTAACCAATTTTTCCAATGGCGAGCATTTTTCTGGGAAGGTGCAAAATAGGCCAAATGTCTATTTTGGAAGGAAAATATCTCCATTGCCAGAGAATCTTTTCCCAAAAGGAGTCAATGGTCAAGTGAATAAATCATCCACCTACAAAATTATGCTCCTAGGAATGTTTTATCCCTCAAATATGAGAAATGGAGGGCATTTGCCTAAGGCCATTTAGGCCAGTTTTAGATGCAAAACAGGCTGAGTGGTTGTTTTGGAAGGTCAATATTTTCTTGACCATAGACTTGTTTTAAAACATGAGCCAATGGTCAAGTTCATAAATCATCCACCTGCAAGATTATACTTTCCTAAAAAATTTATCCCTCACAGGTGAGAAATGGGGGGCACTTACCCAAGGCTACTTAAGCTCTTTTTTTCAACACTTAACCAATTTTTCCAATGGTGAGCATTTTTCTGGGAGGGTGCAAAATAAGCATAATGGTTATTTTGAAAGGAAAATATCTCCATGACCATAGGAGTTTTTTCAAAAATGAGTCAATGGTCAAGCGAATAACTCCTCCACCTACAAATGTATTCTCTCAGAAATGTTTTATCCCACACATGTGATAAATGGCGGTCATTTTCCTAAGGCCATTTAGGCCAGTTTTAGGTGCAAAATAGGCTGAGTGTCTGTTTTGGCAGGCCAATATATTCTTGACCATAGATTTTTTTTAAATTCTGAGCCAATGGTCAAGTGTATAAATCATCCACCTCCAAGATTATGCTTTCCCAAAAAAATTATCCCTCCCGGTGGGCATTTACCCAAGGCTACTTAATCCCCTTTTTCAACACTTAAGCGATTTTTCCAATGGCGAGCATTTTTCTAGGAGGGTGCAAAACAAGATGGTGGGCATTTCTAAAAGGCCATTTAGGCCAGTTTTAGGTGCAAAACAGGCTGAGTGGTTGTTTTGGAAGACCAATATATTCTTGACCATAGACTTTTTTTCAAACCTAATCCAGTGGTTAAGTGCATAAATCATCCACCTACAAGTTGATGCTTTCCTAAAAGAAATTCCCTTACAGATGAGAAATGGTGGGCATTTTCCCAATGCTACTTAAGCCCTTTTTTTCAATACTCAAACAATTTTTCCAATGGCGAGCATTTTTCTTTGAGGGTTCAAAAAAAGATGAATGGCCATTTTAGGAGTAAAATATCTCCTTGACCAGAGACTTTGTTTTAAAACTCAGCTAATGGTAAAGTGAATAAATCATCTACCTATAAACTTATGCTCTCATAAAACATTTATCCCTCAAATGTAAAAAATGGTGAGCATTTTCCTAAGGCCATTTAGGCTAGTTTTAGGTGCAAACCAAGCTGAGTGGTTGTTTTGGCATGCCAATATTTTCTTGACCATAGACTTGTTTTCAAAACTGCTCCAGTGGTCAACTGCATAAATTATCCACCTGCAAGATGATGCTTTCCTAAAAAAAAATCCCCTCACAGATGAGAAATGGCGGGAATTTTCCCAATTCTACTTAAGCCATTTTTTTCAATACTTAACCAATTTTTCTAATTGAGAGCATTTTTCTTTGAGGGTGCAAAACAAGATGAATGGTTGTTTTGGCAGGAAAATATCTACTTGACTAGAGACTTTGTTTAAAAAATCAGCCAATGGTAAAGTTGATAAATCATCCACCTACAAACGTATGCTCTCATAAAAACATTATCCCTCAAAGGTGAAACATGGCGGGCATTTTCCTAAGGCCATTTAGGATAGTTTTAGGTGTAAAACAGGCTGAGTGGTTGTTTTGGCAGGCCAATATTTTCTTGACCATAGACTTTTTTTCAAAACCGATCTAGTGGTCAAGTGCATAAATCATCCACCTGCAAGATGATTCTTTCCTAAAAAAAATTCCCTTATAGATGAGAAATGGTGGGCATTTTCGCAATGCTACTTAAGCCCTTTTTTTCAATACTTAACCAATTTTGCCAATGGCGAGCATTTTTCTTTGAAGGTGCAAAACAAGATGAATGGTTGTTTTGGTAGGAAATTCTCTCCTTGTCCAGAGACTTTGTTTCCAAAAATTAATCAATTGTAAAGTAAATAAATCATCCACCTACAAAGTTATGCTCTCATAAAAATTTTATCCCTCAAGGGTGAAAAATGGTGGGCATTTTCCTAAGGCCCTTTAGGCTAGTTTTAAGTGAAAAACCGATTGAGTGTCTGTTTTAGCAAGCGAATATTTTCTTGACCAGAGACCTTTTTTCAAAACTGAACCACTGGTCATGTTCATAACTCATCCACCGAAATCCTTCTCTTTCCTAAAAAAATTATCCTTCACAGATGAGAAATGGTGGGCATTTTCCCAAGGCTTCTTAAGCCCTTTGTGTCAATACTTAACCAATTTTTTCAATGGCGAGCAATTTTCTGGGAGGGTGCAAAAAAATCTGAATTGTTGTTTGGTAGGAACATATCTCCTTGACCAGAGTCTTTGTTTCACAAAGGAGTCAATTTTCAAGTGAATAAATCATCTACCTACAAACTTATGCTCTCAGAAATTTTTTATCCCTCAAATATGAGAAATGGCGGGCATTTTCCTAAGGCCTTTTAGGCCAGTTGTGGGTGGAAAACAGACTGAGGCGGCTATTTTGGAAGGCCAATATTTTCTTGAACATAGACTTGTTTTCAAAACTGAGCCATCTTTCAAGTGCATAAATTATCCACCTGCAAGTTGATGCTTTCCTAAAATAAATTACCCTCACAAATGAGAAATGGTGAGAATTTTCCCAATGATACTTAATCCCTTTTTTTCAATACTTAGCAATTTTTCCAATAGCGAGCACTGTTCTTTTAGGGTGAAAAAAAAGATGAATGGTTGTTTTGGTAGGAAAATATCTCCTTGACCAGAGACTTTGTTTCAAAAAGAAGTAAGTTTTCAAGGGAATAAATCATCCACCTACCAACTTATTCTCTCAAAAATATTTTATTGGTATCAAAGGTGAGAAATGGTGGGCATTTTCTTAAGGCCATTTAGGCCAGTTTTAGATGCAAAATAGGCCGAGTGGTTGTTTTGGAAGGACAATATTTTCTTTACCAGAGACCTTTTTTAAAAAATGACCCAGTGGTCATGTTCATAAGTCATCCACCTGCAAGCTGATGCTTTCCTAAAAAAATTATCCCTCACAGGTGGGAAATGGTGAGCATTTTCCGAAGCCTACTTAAGCCTTTTTTTTAAATGCTTAACCAATTTTTCCAATGGCGAGCATTTTTCTGGGAGGTTTCAAAATAGGATGAATGGCTGTGTCTGAAGGAAAATATCTCCTTGACCAGAGAACTTGTTTCAAAAAGTAGTCAATGGTAGAGTGAACTGATTTTCTGGCAGGATGCAAAAAGACATAAATTTGAATTTTTATTGCACAACATTACATTACTTAGAGTGTAAAATTACAAGTAAAACTTGAGTGTAAAATTACAAGTAGAATTTGAGTGTAAAATTACATTTATGATATATTTCAGTTTTTTTAATTAGAGAAATTATGTCTGAAATCTAATGCCAATATTGATTGTTTTTGTTTATTTTGCAGAGTATCTCATCAATGGATCATCAAATGATCCATCTCAACAAAATATTCCTCGAAAAAGAGGTCGACGTAAGGGTCTAGATTACTCAAAACTTCCAACTTTGGAACCATGTCACATTGTCCTTCAATTCACTCGTGGTAGAGATAAAAAGACTATGCAATGTGTTGCTCATGGACAATGTCGAGGATTTGAAGATCATAAATCCATACTACAAAACGAGTCCAGAAGTTTCCCTCAAACAAAAAGAAATCATCCAGCCATTCTTCAAACTCAATGTCCTCAATGTAGGAAACCAATGACAAACAACAATGTTGATGGACAACAGAGGCAACCTTGTCTCCAATTGCAGTTGAAGGGAATGTGAATGCACAAAGTAGAAATATTTATGAAATAATGAACTATGTTCCATAGAATGTGAGGGTCCCATTACATGTTGCCATTACATTGAAGGCTAAGTTGGAAAATAAAGATCTGTACCAAAGAATGAACCTAGTTTTGCAGAATGAGGCCCTACTTTTTCCTCAAATATCAATGATTGATGCTACTATTGTTACAAATCACTTTGAGCAAAGTGAAGGTTGTGTTGCTCAACAACAAAGGGAGCCTTTGACTACATTTACCTTCACCCTCACCACCTTCTTCACTGTATTTTTTTTTCCTCTCTTTTGGTTTTTAAGTTCCAGTGATTTAGAGATCCTTTTGAACCTTTTGGCTCACATATTATTAGCTTTCTTAGAAATGATTTTTCTCAAACTGGAAAGTAATGATTCTAATTCTCCAAATTTTTGTTCATGGCTTCCCACTCTTTCATCTTCAACTGATATTCTTGTATTAAGTGTTCATTTTCTTTAATTTTCTTCTCCAATACATGTAAAGGAACCATTTCTGTCCTTATTGGTTCCAGTACATTGGAAACATGTGGTATTTTTTTCAACTCTTCTTTAAGTTCACTGACTTCAACATTAGATTTTTCCAAAGCCTCTTTATACAAAACCGTCACTAACTCAATTTCATTTTCATCTTCATCAGTGATTTTGTCTACTTCTTTGGATAATAGTTCAACTATTTCTTCTTTCCCTTTTATAATTTTGTTCGCTTTGAATTGATTATCCACAACTATCTTTTGCAACACTGCTATTTGTTTGAGGCATTCTATAATATTATTATATTTTATCACGCTCTCTTCTGCCCAATTGCATATATAGGAATCTTCTTCCTTGAAATGCTCCATTTTATCATATAGGATGAACACATATCTACTATCAAACTTATATCATGGAATGTCTAAATGCATAGTGGAAGCCCTTGAATCAAATTTGAAAAAACAATCATACTCAATTGCCAACTGTTTAGGAGGAATTCTATCAAGAACCTCTTGAGGAATGGAAAATTCAGCAATAGTTTGTTCCATTTTGTTGTATGTTACCTCCTCCCAATGACCTCCATCTACACGTCCATGTAACTCTTTCAAATTTGTGGCAGCACGAACTACATCAATTGTGAAAAAATCAGGAGACTGTACTCGTAATTCGTCATGGTGATCAAGAGTTTATACTGGCAATTCCTCGTTCTGTTCAGGAGGTTGTACTGGTAATTCCCCATGGTGCTCGGGAGATTGTACTAATTGTTAGATTTTCAGAATTTACTTCAATATGATCTAGGATCTTAATTGAGAGAACAACATGTACAGCATATCTACAGCATATCAATCATGGACACAATAATGCAAGCACACAAGAGACACAGAGTTTACTTGGGGAAAACCATAAAGGTGAAAAACCCCAATAACTTCCTTAGAGATAGATAGAGCAATGGTACAAACTAAGCATAAGAGATAGACATCTCCTAGCAGCAGCTTCTCCTCCTCCACAAGTGCGCCACTCTCCAAAGAGTGTGTGTGAGAATAGAATGATCAAATAGAGTGCCTCTCGCACTCTATTTATACATGACTTGACTTTCCTAATAACCTTTACTAGGTCGGCCTTAACTTAACCACATAACATAATGCTGACTGGGCCGACACCCAATAGGGTGGTCTAATAACCCTTTGACCCACATGGCTGACCCACAATAGGGTGGTTTAATAACCCTTCAACCCACATGACTTATACAGGGCCGACCCCAACAAGGTGGTCTAATAACCCATCAAGTATAAGTTATGACACTTACAATATAAATGATGACACTTCCGTATAGAGGAATAATAACATCTCTATAGGAATACAATATACATATAGGAAACACATTCCGAAGTTACAAATACATCAACACTCCCTCTTAACTACGAAGGTATTTCTCGACACAGGTCTTCTAGCACAAGTCTTCTTCTCTGGATCATCATAAACGAATCATCGTCCTCGAATCATCGTCATCGTCACTGCTGCTTCTATCTCAATCAATATCCAATCTACTTGTCATAGGAAGTTCTATAGAGTCAGTCCTTTTTCATACTGGATGTAGGCCCACCATCTTTAGGTCTTCATCATCACTAGACATACTGTGGAATCCTCAGGACTTATTACGTGCGTCACAAAACCTGGCTGAAGCATCCCAGGCTGTTACGAGCACTCATCTCTACCTGTCGGATCTCCCAGGAGCACATTACATGTGACCCCATCAAAAAACCTGCCTGTAGCATCCCAGGCTATTACGAGCACACAGCTCTACCTGTCGAATCTCCCAGGAGCACATTACATGTGATCTCACCACAAAACCTGGCTGTAGCATCCCAGGATGTTACGAGCACTCGGCTCCACCTGTCGGATCTCCCAGGAGCACATTACATGCCATAGGACAAAACCTCGAAAGAGCATCCCAGGCTGTTACAAACACACAGATCTACCTGTCGGATCTCCCAAGGCTGGATTATATGTCCTCCCAAAGAAAAACCTCGAAAGAGAATTTTCTAGATATCCCAGGGCCACATTACATGCCACAGGCAAAAGCTCGAAATAAAACCTCCCAGGGTTGGATTATATGCTTATCTGCACAACCTGTCCATGGCCACAAAGTATCATTTTGATACTCATGATCATCGTTCACGAAGCACAACCCAGATGCACATCACACAACACTTACATCTATGCCATGGGAGAACACATCTACAACCATGCGAGAATGGCACAACACTTATATTGCAGCCATGGGAGAACACATCTACAACCATGCTCAAATGACCCATCACTTATATCGCAGCCATGGGAGAACACATCTATGACCATGCTCGAATGGCCCTAGCACTTATATCGTAGCCATGGGAGAACACATCTACAACCATGCTCGAATGGCCCCAACACTTATATTGCAGCCATGGGAGAACACATCTACAACCATGCTCGAATGGCCCCAACACTTATATCGTAGCCATGGGAGAACACATCTACAACCATGCTCTAATGGCCCTGGAAATTACATCACGACCATGGGAGAACACATCTGCCACCATGTCAGAAAATCCCAGTAATTACATCGCGACCATGGGAGAACACATCTACAACCATGTCCGAAAAGATCATGTGCATCTGTGTCTTCGGAACACATCACACATAATCCAACTGATTATGTAATGTATCCACCTGATACATGTCATCACATATGATCATCCTGATCATCATCATAGCATCATCCTGATGCATATCATCCAGAGTATCGTCCTGATACTCATCACACATGATCATCTTGATCATCATCACTGCATCGTTCTGATGCATGTCATCTGGACCAACATCCTAAAGCTCGTCATCTATGATCAACCTGATCATACAATGCATTCACTTGATGCATACCAAGTATCTACCTGATACATATCATCATACATGATCTACCTGATCATACAATGTATCCACCTGATACATATACAAATACATGACCCACCTGATCATACCCAACATCCAACATGATGCATACATACATATAAATGATCCAACTGATCATATCCAGCATCCAACATGATGCATACACAGAGCAGTAACTCGAGCATCGTCCTGATTCTCATCATCCAGCGCTTACATCCATAGCCATGGAAGGATCCTCCTCTCACCATTCTTGGAATGGCTTTAGAAAATGTGTCCATCGCTTCTTCCTCGAAGTGTCGTCAATCTGAAGAACACCAAGCCTCTATCTGAAGTACTCAAACTTCACTCTGGCTAGTGGTTTTGTCAGTACATCTGCAATCTGCTCACCCGTCGCAACATACAGGAGCTTCACTGCTCCTCTCTACACCATATCCCTGATATAGTGATATTTGATCTCAATGTGTTTCGACCTGTCGTGAAACACCGGGTTCTCAGACAGCTTCACACAACTCTGGTTATCACAGAAGATATGAGTAGCCTCCAACGGTAGATCAAATAACTCAGACAGTAGCTTTCTCATCCATACTGCCTCACAACTAGCCGAACAAGCTGCAACATACTCTGCTTCGGTTGTACTCAATGCTACACAGGACTACTTCCTGCTAAACCAAGAGATCACACCTGATCCCATACTGAAGCAGCACCCACAAGTGCTCTTCCTATCTGCAGCACTGCCTGCCAAATCTGAATCAACATAACCCTGCAGGTTAAACTTTTGATTCGCATCATACTTGAGCCCATAATCAATCCCTTCTTTCTGGGAGAAGCCACGAGCTACAAATCTTGTTTTGTATTTCTCCATGCTACCATCTACAGCATGCTTGATCTTATAGATCCATTTGGAAGTCACAGCAGACTTCCCTTCAGGTCTTGGGACTGCATCCCAAACATCATTCTTCATGATCGACTGGTACTCCTCGATCATGGCATTCTTCCCGAATCCTGGGAACTTCAATATATTCAATGTCTTCAATAGATAACTTTGTTGCTGAAACAAATGTTGTAGTCCTTCTTTTGTAGGTGCTCATATACGATCTTTCCTACAAAACAAGTTAAATTGCATGATTAGAAACTTCTCATAGTTTTCAGAACAAATTCTTACACATAAAGATATATGTCATACAGTCATGCAATTATTTTAGCCAATGCTTCAATACAACATTCATCCATATCCTGTAACTTTCTAGATGCCTTCCAATCTCTACCAGAACATTGTTAATAGTTTGCACTACTCCCAACATGTCATCAAAGAGGTTTCATTCTAGATAAGTAGCAATGGAATGTTGTACAGTGCCATAGGCCACTTACCCATCACATGCATATTAGTAGTATACTGTTCATTAATGCAATTATTGTAATATGCCAAAAATACATAGCCTAATTCTAGGAACATCAGTATATACATCATTGAACAGTATTATTTAAACAATCGAATATGCAAGAAATGATAATTCAACTACTTATCTTTGTTTGGTTGTTGGGTGGACTCCCTCTGAATCTTTGAAACTCCATTCTGATGTGGATTGTGAGAAGTGGTCGACTCCCTCTGAATATCTGCATTCTTGCAGAAACTACTGGAGTGTGCTCCCTCTTGATCTTTGCTTCCTGGATTAATATGTTAGCTGGCTATTGTCTAACATACCCACATGATGTCTTCTTGTTCTCTTAAGTGACTTGTGCTAGTAACCTGCATATCTCATACGTTAACCAAGTTATACATACCTCGTAAGTAGATCTTCTATGTGATCCATGGCAATGGATGAACCTTTGTCTTCATGTCACCATGGTCATATGTTCTTGAACTAGAACATGATTTGTCTTTCTTGATGTACCTTTCATGTTAGTGGACAACATCAACCTCATACAACATCACAATGAATTAGTACAATCATAAGTGTCAAAAACCCTGATCAATGAATATCTTCTATCATGCATTCATAATTTTATTAAGGTGATACGACAAGTCTAAAATTAACCAAGATTGTACTAATCATAATAAAATGAATACAAACATATCATAAACTTAATTATGAACAAAATTCGAAACATACATATATGATTCATACCTGTCGAGATTGCTTGTAATCTTCTTATGTAAGGCCTCAGCCTCATCTCCCTCTGAAACAGGAACTTCTTCACTTATGCAGGTGACCAATCCATTCTCTTCTAGGATTAACCCAATCCACTTGATTTGAAAGAACTGGATCTGGAGCTGGATTAGGGTTTGTCAGAGAAACCCTAAAAATTCAAACTTCTGAAAGGATAGAAATATGCGCCTTGATGAGCTGATCAAGCTGGTATATTCAGAATTTGAAAATTGCAAAGTTTCACCCCTCAAATTGCCTTTGAAACTTCCGGATCTTCTGGACGGGACCCCGAACTAGGGTTTGATAAAGCCCACCCTTCTTCCCAACCAAAAGGTTTGATCCAAATCTCTAAGCTTCTATTTTTCTAAGGAGCTTCCAGCCATGGTCATAGATTTCAAAAATTCTCATTTTTGCAGAAGCCCTAATTTTCCACTTTTCTGATCAAAGTCCCAAACTAGGGTCTGATCAAGCTCGGCCTTTTGCCCAACCAAAAAATATTATCTTGGTCTCTAAATTTTGATTTTGATGAGTAGCATCTATCCGTGGTCTCCGATTACAAAAATTCCAACTTTCTCCGAAACCCCAAATTCCCGAAGCCATGAATGAAGGTGCTAAAAAATAATTCTGTTTTGATAGAAATATGCACCTAATTGTTTCTTGTCTAACTCTGAACTTTTCAATCCACAAGGTCTGAAACGTTTTCCCATGCTATCCTGACCTGTCATCTTTTCAACCCCATAGGTATGACCTCGAATGGATTCTCTGAGAGAGAGTTATGCCAAGTGTCACAATGTGACCTATTTATGGGATAAAACAGGAGAGCGAACTTGTATGGTGTGCCACGTGTCACTGGTTTAGTTTAGGCCTCTGAAAAAGTTACCTGAGAAATTAAAGTCCGTTCACTACCTGTCACTTTTTACAAAATTTCATTTGGAGCTTCCTAGCCCAAGTTGTGACCGTGTTTCCTAGGTCACATGTTTATGATTGAGATCTGGAAGAGGCAGAAACCCTAAACTGTACTAATCATAAATCACAAAGTACAATGAATTAGAGGTTTTACTTTGGAAACATGGTACATGGGGATCTTATCTTCGACCTGTAAGAGTTACCAATCGTGAAACCTTTCCGAAATGGATTTATAGAGAAAGTTCTACGATGACTGGTTTTTTCTATATCAAGCCCAAGCATCGCAAGTGCAACAAGTGTCATACATGCCATACCATGCCTTCTTTCAGGCTAGCTCTGATACCATGTTAGATTTCCAGAATTTACTTCAATCTGATCTAGGATCTTAATTGAGAGAACAACATGTATAGCATATCTACAGCATATCAATCATGGACACAATAATGCAAGCACACAAGAGACACCGAGTTTACTTGGGGAAAACCATAAAGGTGAAAAACCCCAATAACTTCCTCAGAGATAGATAGAGAAATGATACAACCCAAGCATAAGAGATAGACATCTCCTAGCAGCAGCTTCTCCTCCTCCACAAGTGCGCCACTCTCCAAAGAGTGTGTGTGTGAGAATAGAATGATCAAATAGAGTGCCTCCCGCACTCTATTTATACATGACTTGAGTTGCCTAATAACCTTTACTAGGTCGGCCTTAACTTAACCACATAACATAATGCTGACTGGGCCGACACCCAATAGGGTGGTCTAATAACAATTCGACCCACATGACTTATACAGGGCCAATCCCAACAAGGTGGTCTAATAACCCATCAAGTATAAGTTACGACACTTACAATATAAATGACGACACTTCCGTATAGAGGAATAATAACATCTCTATAGGAATACAAACACTTCCGTATAGAGGAATAATAACATCTCTATAGGAATACAATATACATATAGGAAATACATTCCGAAGTTACAAATACATCAACACTAATTCCTCATTCTGTTGAGTAGACTGTACTGGAAATTCCTCATTATGTTCCCTGCTATTATATTTCATAACGTATTTTTTATGAAAAGGTGGTTTTGGAAAATATATATTTTAATGCTAGTTGATATCACCAATATTTGTTTCAATAGCATGGGGTCAACATAAATCATTAATTTTTTGAAGTGTGCCCAGGAAACTAAATTTAACATTCCTTAATTGGCTCTCTTGCAGGGCACAGTGGGATTTCTTAGCCAATAGATAAGGAATATCTACAAGTATATCTTCCACCCAATGTATCACTACCCGCATACATTCACCCGTAATGTCCTGCCTATGATGATTCAGAATTGTCCTAAGGACAATCTGAATCAATGTTTTGTATATTTTGGAAGGGACATATTGCATTCTTAAACCATTCCCCAGAACAAATATTTCTCTCGCACAAATTTTATTGGCCATCTGGTTCTTCTCTTGTCTGGGGGTTTTCCAAGAGCTTAAAATCGCTCCCCCTCTGCGTGGAATATTTGTAGCTCGGAAAACCAAATCAGGGTTGAGGTTTACCCACTTCCCAAAAATTCTAAATTCCATATTCCCAACATCATATATCAAAATTGCCGCATCTATCTCCTCATCAACATAATTGAACATTCCAAACAAAAAGTCGAAAACTTATGCTTTCCTCAAGAAAGTTTCCATACCTGGTGGCCAAATATTTGCATCTCTCCATGCATTAGAATACTCCATGCATTAGATGATGATGCCCCCGTTTCAACTTCGCCCGTGGTAGAGGACGCCCCTGTTTCAAGTTCAGCGATGGTTGTCTAGGTTTGAAGCAGAAGTGATGCACACAGACTGTATTTCAGGCTCACAAATTATTCCCACATAGAGTATTTCAGCAACAAAACATAGGGCTTGATTTTATTTCCAGGTCATAATTCATGACTTGGGCATGCACTCTTCCCTATGCTGACATCCGACTTTTAAGATTTTTTCAGGGCTTGTCATCGGAGGGAATTTTATAAATTGGTTGTACTTTGACATAAAAAACTGCATAAACATAAGCTATCACTTTTTATAAATGGGTTGTACTTTGGAATTTTATAAATTGGTTGTACTTTGACATAAAAAATTGCATAAACATAAGCTATCACTTTTCAGTACTTAGCCATTTTTGCCAAAGGGGATCATTTTCTGGCATGGAGCAAATTAGGTTGATTGGTTGTTTTGGAAGGCCGTTATCTTCTTGGAAATTGAATTTTTATTAGGATTGAGTCGATGGTCAAGTGCATAAATCATCCACCTGAAATATTATGCTATCGGAATTTTTTTATCCCTCAAAGGTGAGAAATTGCAAGCATTTTTTTGAGGCCATTTAGTCCGGTTTTAGGTGCAAAATTGGTTGAATGTTTTTTTTGGAAAGACAATATATTATTTACCAAAGCCTGTTTTCCAAGAATAAGACTATATTTAGGTGCATTGGTTATCCACCTCTAGGATGGTTCCCTTAGACTATATTCAGGTGCATTGGTCATCCACCTCTGTGAGGAAATGGCGGTCATTTTCCCAAAGCCTCTTGAGCCATATTTTCATTACTTAGCCATTTTTTCCAAAGGGGAGCATAATATGGGAGGGTGCAAAAAAGGTTGATAGGTGGTTTTTTCAAGTCATTATCTTCTTGGCCATAGACCTTTTATCGAGAATCAGTCAATGGTCAAGTGTGTAAATCCTCCACCTGAAAGCTTATGTTTTTAGAATAATTTAATCTCTCACTGGTGGGAATTAGTGGGAATTTTCCTAAGGCCATTTAGTCCAGTTTTAAGTAGAAAAAAGGCTGAGTGGATGTTTTGGTAGGCCAATATATTCTTGACTAGAGAATTTTTTTAAAGACTGAGACTATATTCAGGTGCAATAGTCATCCACCTACAGGATGGTGCCCTTAGAACAATTATCTCTCTATCTATGAGGAAATGGCGGTCATTTTCCTAAGGCTAGTTGAGCCATATTTCCAGTATTATCCATTTTGTCCAAAGGGGATCATAATATGGCAGGGTGCAAAAAAGGTTGATTGGATGTTTTGGAAGGCCATTATCTTCTTGGACATAGACCTTTTATCGATAATGAGTCAATGGTAAAGTGTGTAAATCCTCCACCTGAAATATTATGTTGTCGGAATAATTTAATCCCTCACTGGTGAGAACTGGTGGGAATTTTCCTAAGGCCATTTAGGCCAGTTTTAAGTGCAAAAACGTTCGAGAGGATGTTTTGGCAGGCCAGTATATTCTTGACCAGAGACGTTTTTCCAAGAATGAGACTATATTCAGGTGCAATAGTCATCCACCTACAGGATGGTGCCCTGAGAATAATTATCTCTCTCTCGGTGAGGAAATGGCGGTCATTTTCTCAAAGCCACTTGAGCCAAATTTTCAGTACTTAGACATGTTTTCCAAAGGGGAGCATAATATGGCAGGGTGCAAAAAAGGTTGATTGGCATTTTGGCAGGCCATTATATTCTTAGCCATATACCTTTTTTTGAGAATTATTCAATGGTCAAGTGTGTAAATCCTCCACCTAAAATATTATGTTGTTAGAACAATTTAATCGCTCAGTAGTGAGAACTAGTGGGCATTTTCCTAAGGCCATTTAGGCCAGTTTTAAGTGCAAAAAAGGCTGAGTGGATGTTTTGGCAGGCCAATATATTTTTTACCAGAGACATTTTTCCAAGACAGAGGCTATATTCAGGTGCAATATTCATCCACTTATAGGATGGTGCCCTCAGAATAATGATCTCTCTCTCAATGAAGAAATGGCGGTCATTTTCCCAAAGCCACTTGAGCCATATTTTCAGTACTTATCCATTTTTTCCAAAGGGGAGCATAATATGGTAGGGTGGAAAAACGTTTGATTGGTTGTTTTGGCAGGCCATTATATTCTTGGACATAGACCTTTTATCGAGAATGAGTCAATGGTCAAGTGTGTAAATCCTCCACCTGAAAGATTATGTTGCCAGAATAATTTAAGCCCTCATTGGTGAGAACTGGTGGGCATTTTCCTAAGGCCATTTAGGCCAGTTTTAAGTGCAAAAAAGGTTGAGTGGATGTTTTGGAAGGCCAATATATTCTTGACTAGATGCGTTTTTCCAAGACTAATACTATATTCAAGTGCATTAGTCATCCACCTACAGTATGGTTCCCTCAGAATAATTTTATCTCTCTTTGTGAGAAAATGGCGGTCATTTTCCCATAGCCAATTGAGCCATATTTTGAGTACTTAGCCATTTTTTCCAATGGCGAACATTTTCTGGAATGGTCCTAAAGAGGTTGATTTGATGTTTTGGTAGACCATTATCTTCTTGGCCATAGACCTTTTATCGAGAAGGATTAAATTCTCAAGTGTGTAAATCCTCCACCTGGAAGCTTATGTTGTCAGGATAATTTAATCCCTCACTGATGAGAGCTGGTGGGCATTTTCCTAAGGCCATTTAGTCCAGTTTTAAATGCAAAAAAGTCTGAGTGGATGTTTTGGAAGGCCAATATATTCTTGACCATAGAATTTTTTCCAAGACTAAGACTATATTTAGGTGCAATAGTCATCAACCTACAGGATGGTGCTCTCGGAATAATTATCTCTCTCTCTGTGAGGAAATGACGGTCATTTTCCCAAAGCCACTTGAGCCATATTTACAGTACTTAGCCATATTTTCCAAAGGGGAGCACAATATGGAAGGGTGCAAAAAAGGTTGATTAGCTATTTTGGAAGGCCATTATCTTCTTAGCCATAGACCTTTTATCAAGAATGAGTCAATGGTCAAGTGTGTAAATCCTCCACCTGAAAGATTATGTTGTCATGTATATTTAATCCCTCACTGGTGAGAACCAGTGGGCATTTTCCTAAGGCCATTTAGGCCAGTTTTAAGTGCAAGAAAGGTTGAGTGGATGTTTTGGCAGGCCAATATATTCTATACCAAAGACTTTTTCCCAAGACTAAGACTATTTTCAGGTGCATTAGTCATCCACCTACAGGATGGTGCCCTTAGAATAATTATCGCTCCCTCTCTGTGAGAAAATGGTGGTAATTTTCCCAAAGGCACTTGAGCCATATTTTCAGTACTTAACCATTTTTGCCAAAGGGGAGAATAATATGGAAGGGTGCAAAAAAGGTTGATTATTTTTTTTGGCAGGTCATTATCTTCTTGGCCATAGACCTTTTATAGAGAATGAGTCAATGGTCAAGTGTGTAAATCCTCCACCTGAAAGCTTATGTTGTCAGAATAATTTAATTCCTCACTGGTGAGAACTAGTGGGCATTTTCCTAAGGCCATTTAGGCCATTTTTAAGTGTCAAAAAGGCTGAGTGGATGTTTTGGAAGGCTAATATATTCTTGACCAAAGAATATTTTCCAATACCGAGACTATATTCAGGTGCATTAGTCATCCACCTAAAGGATGGTTCCCTCCAAATAATTATCTCTATCTCTGTGAGGAAATGGCGGTCATTTTCCCAAAGCCACTTGAGCCATATTTTCAGTACTTAGCCATTTTTTCCAAAGGGGAGCATAATATGGTAGGGTGCAAAAAAGGTTGATTGGATGTTTTGGAAGGCCATTATCTTCTTTTCCATAGACCTTTTATTGAGGATGAGTCAATGTTCAAGTGTGTAAATCCTCCACTTGAAATCTTATGTTGTCAGAATAATTTAATCCCTCACTGGTGAGAAGTGGTGGGCATTTTCCTAAGGCCATTTAGGCCAGTTTAAGTGGAAAAAAGTTTGAGTGAATTTTTTGGCAGGCCACTATATTCTTGATCGAAGACTTTTTTTTCCAATCCTGAGACTATATTCAGGTGAATTAGTCATCCACCTACAGGATGGTGCCCTCCAAATAATTATCTCTCTCTCTGTGAGGAAATGGCAGTCATTTTCCCAAAGCCACTTGAGCCATATTTTCAATACTTGGCCATTGTTTTCAATAACAACAACTCAGCCAAATTCCCTAGTATTTGCAAACATGAAATGAAAATATGAAAATATAAAAAAATAGAGAATAATAAAACTCACCTTTTTCAATTTGAATCACTCAAACAAGCCAAAAATTGAATGATATTTTCAGGCCTGATTTTCAGTATTTTTACACAATGGAGGAGCCATTGTCCATTGAAGACTTGGAGACCATTCAGAAAGCAATGTAAGACATCAGAGGTAATTTTATGCATTTGCTTTCTGATAGATATCATTTACTGGAGCTTGTGGAGATTTATCATACTTCTTCATTGTAACATGAAGAAGAGGTTAACAATCTCACTCACATGTTTAAGACCACCCAAGATTCTTTGAGTAGTGCTCTTTTTGCCCTTCAAGAATCTAAGCATTAGATTAAGCATCTTGATGAGGAGTTGCAAGGATCACCTTTCACTTCTTACATTGTAGACAGTCATTCTCATATGGATTATTGTATTCATGGTGTAGAGGAGGAATTTCATGTGATGATGGCACATGAATTACATTATGATTTGAATGTGCTTGAGGAGTTGGAAGACAAGCAAATTGAATACCAAGCACTTGTTCATTTCCAGAGAGATTATGAGTTTCCCCTAGGAGGGATTTGGATGGTTTTGGAAGAGGCACATGATCTCACCTTGATTGAGCCAACCACAAGTGAGATGAATGATTATTTACAATATTTTGGTCAATGTCCTTCATTCCAAACCTATGGAACCCAACACACATGGGGATGAAAATTGGGTAAAGGGATTCTTCCTTTTTGTGCCACATGAGGAGCAGGAGGCTCCTGTAATTGATACAGATGATATGTTCCCTTCCCAGCAACAGTTGAGGTATCCCATGCCTGTTTTTGCATCCTCTTTTGACAAGAAGGCATCAGATCTACACTTATCTTCAATGTGTGGGTCATTTATGGAGTCTTGTACCCTTGGATCAATGGAATAGGTTTGAATTATTGGATGAAAAGGGAATCACCTCTTGGGTTCCATATATATCATGAGATCTCTTTATTTGAGGAAGACATACACATGGAGTATTTTGATATAGCTTACTCTCTTTTGGAGCAGCATTATAGGACATGGGATCCTCACCCTTGTCATTTGAGTTTCATGGATAACACCTTTGCTTATTGTGTGCATTGGTCACATAAGAACCCTTTAGTTGGAAAGGAAAGACTTGTTGAATTTTGGCCTCCCTCTTTGAAGGGATATTTGGTGATGTATAGCGTTCCTTTGATTCATCCCTACATTGGAGAGTTTCATATTTTGATGGGGCTTTCACAGTTACCAAGTTGCTTATTTAAAGATGATCTTATTATTTGGTGGCATGTTGTTTCCATATTCCCTTGCATTTTACATAATGATGGAACTTTCTGGTTTTCACTAATGCTTGGAAAGATGCAGATAACAATGGAATCCTAGGATTCCATGGGATGGAAATTTTTCACTTTTGACACTACCATATAGATGCTTGCAGTGGGGGAAATGGGATCCAGGAATGATTTTTCCTAATAGTTGGACTACAGAAGTATTCATTTCCATGGGAATGAAAAAAAAGCAACAGGATCCTAGCATTGTTGTTTTAGCTCATTGGGAACAGATCTCTGGTTGTTGGCTTATTGGTGAAAGCCAATCTTTCTTCTCTTGAGTTCATCTTTGCAGTACAGAGTTTCAAAATTATTAAGTAAAGAAACACTGCAGAGGTTCAGTTTGGATCCTAGGATCATTTTGATTTTAAATGCTCAAGTTTGAAGAATTTCAAAAAGCAGTATGGGGACTAAAATCAGAGTAGAGCAGCAACAAGCATGGTGGAACCTTGTAGTAAATTGGTTCGTAGAGTCCACTACTTCAAAATTGCACAACAAATGATTTTGATTGGAAGTAGATATTTTTTGAAGGTGCACATGTTCATCCTCCATAAATTCAATTGCTTGAAGACAAGCAATTTTAGGAAGGGAGGACTTGTCATGTCCCCACTTTTTCCTCAGTCAGTTCCCATGGGTAAAGGGGACAAATTTTTCCCTAGGGATGTTAATTTTATTTAATTTTGTAATCACAGAATAAAATTAGCCTAAGTTTAGTAGATGATATAATTTAATTAATTTTAAATTATTTTTATAAATAGGTATTCCTAAAAAATTGTGCAAGTGGGCCAAGAGGGCACCCTCATGAGGATAAGCTTTCTAAATTGGAAATGGGGACAAGAAATTAGCAAGGTGGCTAAAGCAACCTATTGGATTTAGAAACAGATCAAAAGCAGGCATGTGTAAGAAGTTTCCAAAAGAGGGAAATTAGAAATATCCAGAAAAAGATAAGGAGGGCATAGTTTCCAAAAGGGAGCTCAGTTTACAAAGCATAAAACTCTAACAAAGCAGGAAACATCTTGAGACAAATGGGGGCACAGTTTCTAAAGGAAAGAGAATTTTGTAAGGAAAAATCAAGGCAAGTATATCCACTCATGGGTGGGCCATGTGGAATGGTTCTCACAGGTCACCAAGCTATTAAACCTACTTAGCAGGTCACCCTAAATTTTATAAAAGAATGATTGAAACTCCAATTCACATCTTTTGATCATTTTTTAATTGAATGTGAGAGCTTTAGCTTCTCTTATTGAGTGATGTGCCTCAACCTTGCTTTGGGTGATGCTCCCCTTAGCCATTATTGTTCCAGTATCTCTTCCACTCTCTCTTGTAGGTACTGAAGACTATTGTACAACCATTGAATATCATCTTGCATCCATTAAATTCTGATCTCAAGTTGGCGTCGAAATTCCTTGAATACTCCCAAAATATTGAAGAAGGAACCTCTCCTGCAGCAACCTTCTATCTTCTTACTTCTATCTAATTCTATGTGGGAATCAAAATGTGATGATTCGAATTATCCCATGATTTAGGATGATTCCATATCTTCTCACGGAATTTAAATCAATTCCACTCATTCTTCTCGGAACATACCTTCACTATGTATTCCAGACTCCAACCAATGGAGCTTTCTTTGATGTAACTGAGACATGGTTCATGCTAGAGGTCACTAAGACCCTTAGAGTCATTGTGGTGCTTCAAAAATACCTATAAGATGATGGTTATTCTCTGATAAACCATCCTTAATATTATTCATAAATATTCCTTTCAAATTCAACAATTAATTGAGTCATTTTCCTACCTATGCTCATTAGACTAGAAATTTTGACTAGTTTTTCCAAAAAGGTTGTAAAATGAGTTATATAAATCCAAATTTCATTCTGTAAATTTATGCAGGTAATTAAGGTCATAATTAATCCATAAAAAGTTTCGGAATGTAATTTATTTCATTTTTGGGTCCACTAGAAGTCGAACTAGTTAGGCAGTCCAACTAGCTAGTTTTACTGTTTTGCCTGTAAAATCTATTATATGAACTCAAATTCAATTTTGTAAAAAGTTGTTGTGACTTATTTGGATAATAATGAATCATATTCCAGCGTTAGAACACTAATTAGAGAATTTCATTTAGTTCTTGGGAAGGAAAATAGGAAATCCAACTTATTTTTCAAAAATCCACTAGAACTTCCCAAATATTCAGTAAATCTTGTCCATAATTTAATTAGGAGTTTAATAGTATGATATAAACCACTAGTTACATTCAGGTGTAAGCACTGAGTTTATTTTGCATATACTAGAGTTCCCAGGAAGCCTCAAGTAGGCATCAGTCACCACTGTTGTTGAAATGTAAATGGCCCCAGTAAGTTGTGCATAGGACTCAGAATTTGGCCCTAAACCTGATACCCTTGCTATTGCACATCCACCCATAAACTTTTCATATCCTAAACCTTACCATGTCCTAACCCTAGGGGAAAATCCAACTGTGTCCAAGACTAGTTTTTCTGCAACTAGTTTTGGTATAAGTCAATTCTAGTGTTAATTAAAGTTATAAATTCTGAATTTGAGATAATATCATCTGATCATAGGTCAAGGATATTACAGAGAAGTCTTGGATAGTTTTGAAACTTCTTGGGATCAATGAGATCAACTAATTCTCAATTTGGTGGCCCCTCATCTCGTCAGTATTCCCAAACAATGACTCAAGATTGAGCCACACTTCATTTGGAGTAGTAAGACTATCAATATGGAACAAGAGGTCTCTTGAAATGCTGAGACAAAGCATGCCAAAAGATTCATCCATTCTATTGAAGAACTATGACTTATCTACTACAGAATTTGGCTCAATTTCAATCCCCGTGGTAACTCTTAACAGACCCTTGGATCTCATCTGGATTATCATTTTGGCATTCCACTCAAAATAGTTGAATAGATTGAGCAAGACATGAGACTGCTCCATTTTGTAGCTTGCGCACTAGGTGACAAAGAACACTATAAACCTGCAATGTAAACTCTCAATCACTCTGGAGGGGATCCTAATTAGATAATTTGAACCCTGCATTGACAGAAGGAACATTCGGGAGCGCGTCACACCTTGGGTAGACTCCAACGGATTGCTCCAATGGCTTCATGGCAATGGCCCCAGGGAAACTGTGGTTGCTCCACAGATTCTGGAGCACTTTTGAAGCAGTCTTGGTTCGAATAGAAGCTCCAATATCTCTTATACCATGTGAAATATAAATCACAATAGGATATACTAGCTAAATATTACCTCACAATCAATAAATTTGATAATGTAAAAGAAGCATTCTGGACACACAAATGATCAAATTTACAAACACAAATGATCAAATAGCGGGTTTATGATTAACTGTCCAACCCAGAAATGAGTTGTGAAATCCGTTATATAACCTTTGGAAAAAATCATGAGACTTTGGAGGCATCAGTAGTGGCTAGCTTAGATTGGACCTCAATCCCCCCTAGGTTGACCAATAGGCTCCCAAATCACCTCAAATAGTCACGAATTTTCAATCTGAACATTGGGTAGGCATTGGAATGCATTAATGATGGCAACACATGAGTGGTGGATTATTTGTTGGAGTGTAGGTGGCCAAGGATAGGCCAAAACATCCAAAAGGGGGCCAAAATGTGCAAATACAATGCATGGGTGCCTCAGTCAAAGCCAGATCCACAATTCAGGGGATAAGGGTGCACCTCTCTCATGTAGTGGAAATAAATGAGGGAGGTGGCAATAAAGGAGGGCACCTAACTTCCAGTATGACTATATTTTGGCCCAGAAGTGGTGGATTGTGGCATAAAATCCCCAACTAACTTCTAACAACCTTGGATTATCATCATTAACCATATTTTGAACCAAATAATCATCAAATTAATGTATGAATATGGTCCTAAGGTGTAATAATGTTCTAACACTGCCTTCCAAATCAATGTGGTTCATTCCACAAATACTAAACCACTTATACTATGAAACAAGAACTCGAAACAGTTCCTGTTTTTCTCTCTCCTAATTTTAGTAGTTATTTTTACCTCCGCTTCAAAAAGGGTTGATACCAGTATCACACATTTTCATTTTGAGGCATTATTTTCAGGCCTTTGAATTATCTTTGTCGTGAAATATTTGTAATTTCTATTTTCAAGTGTGTTTTTAGAAATTTAACAAAATAAAATACATTTATAAGCAATTTATAATGAAAAACATATACATTTTGCAATTTTTTCTATAAAATATGACATTTTTATGGACAAAATAAGACATTTTTATTAACAAAATTGTAAAAAATTCTAGAAAATAAAGACATTTAAAACTATTTTCAATGAATTTTCAGAGATATTTTGTATAAAAATGATACTATTTCATATTATTTTTGGAAAAGTGACGATTCACATAAATTCAAGAAAAAATATACCATATATTTGTAAAAAACATATTAAAAACATTAAATAAAAATTTTATTTCGAAAATAAAGTCTGGAAGTCAAAACATTACTGATATATCTTATCAAAAAATTGTCAAATTTAACATTTTATTCAAGTCATGAAACTAAACAACAATATCATGCAGGCAAAATTCTTCATCGAAATTGGAATTTTCTGGAGCTTGGCTTTCTTTAGGGACATTGTTTAGCGGACAATCCACTTGAGCAGACATGAGCTGAATCTCCCTAGCTCAATGTGAGTCTAGAACAAATAGAACAGACTATAAACCACTTTTCTAGATCTAGTTAAGGATCAAGTTATTAGATTTTTTACCTTAAGTTTGTAGCCTTTTCTCCTGGATGTTGTTTCACACCTTGCGGCCGTCAGATCTAAGCTGCAAGACCTGCCAAGATACACAAAACAAGACAAACAAGTAAAAATCATCTAAATGATAACAGATCTAAGTAAATAGTTAAGCAGGTAAACTATGTTAGGATATTCCTATACTCCATCCTAGTCCTACTAGCATTTTCATCCTTTACATTTTCAGTCATGCATGCACTTTTAGGGTTTGCATGCATTATTTAGGGTTTGTATGCATCCTCGTCATTAGTCCCAACACCTAGCCCTCAGTTAGCTAGCCCCCTGAGCTTCTTTCCGCTCATTTTTATCCCTCCTAGAGCTTAGTGCACCCTCCTTTCATCTACCAGTTGAGAAAGGTGCCCTTCCTTACCTCCCATTCAGTTATCTTCAGTTCTTTCCTTGATTTAAGGCTAGGATGACTCTCAACTGACTGTATCACTCCGATGGACCTCCAGTGAGACTTGACTGCCCATTCTGACTTCATTTAGCTCCTCATGAGCCCTCCACTGAGCCTCCTTCATTCAGTTAGTTCCAGTTACACTCAGTTAGACTCAGTTTGATTGATGGTTGACAGTTACTTGAGCATTGATGACTCCACTGATGATGAGATAGGCTTCTAGTTGTGCTCTGATGACACTCCAGTGATCCTTTGATCACTCCATGAAGGCTAATTCAAATTTCCACCTTGGCATTCGAATCCTCATGCATTGTACTACTTATTTGTCCATATTGTGATTAATTAATTAGTGTGTGTGAAGTATTTTTGCTTCTATCCGAGTTCTACTGTATTATTATTCTGTTGCTCATGACACTGCATGACCACTCTTCTTCTATCTTCCTGCTTAATCATAATTACTCTTGTGAGGTATACATCATCTTTTAGATCTGCTGTGAGGATTTTCACATGGTATTAGAGCATGTTGAGAGTATTGTTTATCTCCATTCCTTAGAGTTTTTTGCAGGTTATTATCAAGATTTCGAGTGCTGTAGTTGCAACAGTTTCTGCATATTTGCAGCAGTAGCAGTTGCAAATATTTCTATTATTTTTTTGCAGGTCTTCTACAACTTCCATGTATTCAGAAGAAATCCCTCTTCTTTCTCCATTCAACTATGATGAATGGAAACCGAAAATGATAGCATATTTGAATAAAAATGATCTCTTTGATCATTGTTTTGAAAAAGAGTTCGAATCCTCTGAAGAAGAGATTGAATGGTTAAATAAAGGTGACAGAGTCTATGGAACAATGATGTTTGCTTTGCCTGAATACATGATATACCAATACCTTGATGATGTTGAAACTCCAAAAGAGCTATGGGCCCACCTGGATGAAATATTTGGCAGACAGAATGAAGGGATTGGTCCAAACCCTTTCAAGAGAAAGCAAAGTGATGCATTCACCCTCCTTGATGATCTAATTGATCATGAATCATTATCAAACATATCTCATATTGAAGTTGTCCACAAAGAAGAAGAACTTGCAGATTCTATACTCATGCTCCAAATTTCTTATATTTCGAATTCCGTGCCAGCTCACACTCTAGATATTGCAGAAGGTCCTAAATCCTCTCTTGCACCAGAGTTTGTTGGTCTGCATCATGATCTATTGAATGTTTCGGAGGTCAAATCATCCATTGGAGGTAATGCATTCGCTCTCCTCAAGCAATCACCACTTATTTACTACTATATGATCATTATTCCATGCTTTTAGAAGGTTATTGAAGAATATGGCCATTGCCATTCGCTTGGGATAATTTCTCATGCACATCATGGTTTTGATCTCATCCCTGCTGGTTCAAAGGAGATCTCAAGAAACCATTTCCATTCGCTTGGGATAATTTCTCATGCATTTAGTGGTTTTGATCTCACCTCTAATGGTTTAAAGGAGATCTCAAGAAACCATGATTCAAGTCTTGGATCTAATTTGGATTCTTAGCCATCACTACTTGGGATAATTTCTCATGCATATGATGGTTTTGATCTCACCCCTGCTGGTTCAAAGGAGATCTCAAGAAACCATTTATCAAGTCTTGGAGCTGATTTGGATTCCAAGCAATCATTGTTTGATGGTTATTTTTGGCATAATCTCACCCATGATGGTTCGAAGGAGAAGACAAAACACTATCTGCACATTCATAGTTTTGATCCTACCTCAGCTAATTCGAATCACAGGTTCAAGGATCATCCTCATACTTTTGGATTTGTTCTCATCACATTCGATCTGAAGAGCAAGTACAAGCACATGCTTTCTAAGCATGATCCACTTCTTCACAAGAAGAAGATACCTTTAGACATATGACGAAGCATCACACCTGCTTGAGTTTGGAGTATTTATTTTTGTGTGTGCTTTACAGTCTATTTTGAGGGGGGATATTTTTCCCATGAGGTTTTCCCCATTTCCTCGGTTTATTGACTGTTATTATTATTCATTGTATTGGGTGACCTTTGGTCTTAGTTACCAATGCCCATGATGGATTAAGGGGGGGTGTTAATATATTCCGATACTCCATCCTAGTCCTACTAGCATTTTCATCCTTTGCATTTTCAGTCATGCATGCACTTTTAGGGTTTGCATGCATTATTTAGGGTTTGCATGCATCCTAGTCATCAGTACTAGCACCTAGCCCTTAGTTAGCTAGCCCCCGAAGCTTCTTTCCACTCAGTTTTAGCCCTCCTAGAGCTTAGTGCACCCTCCTTTCATCTACCAGTTTAGAAAGGCACCCTTCCTTACCTACCATTCAGTTATCTTCAATTATATTTAGTTCTTCCTTGATTCGAGGCTAGACTAACTCTCAACTAACTGTATCACTCCGATGGACCTCCAGTGAGACTTGACTGCCCATTCTAACTTTAGTTAGCTCCTCATGCGCCCTCCACTGAGCCTCCTTCATTCAGTTAGTTCCAGTTACACTGAGTTACACCTACCACACTCAGTTAGACTCAGTTTGACTGATGGTTGACAGTTACTTGAGCATTGATGACTCCACCGATGATGAGATAGACTTCTAGTTGTGCTCCGATGACACTCCAGTGATCCTTTGATCACTCCATGAAGGCTAATTCAAATTGCCACCTTGGCATTCAAATCCTCATGCATTGTACTACTTATTTGTCCATATTGTGATTAATTAATTAGTGCGTGTGAAGTATTTTTGCTTCTATCTAAGTTCTACTATATTATTATTCTATTGCTCATTACATTGCATTGACCACTCTTCTTCTATCTTCCTACTTAATCATAATTGCTCTTGTGAGGTACACATCATCTCTTAGATCTGCTGTGAGGATTTTCACAAACTACACAATATCACCAACACAACAATATTGGTGGAAAGCATTTATAATACTGTAAAAATAGGGAAAGTACATAGAAAAGATTGACTACAACCAGAGCTTAACGAAGTAGTCCTTCTCCATCCAAGCCAATGCCATATCCTCCTAAGGAAGTGTGAGTCTCTCAATGGATGATTAGAGATCTCTTTAAGATGATTTCACCAGCATGTAGACACAATAGACTTCCTCCCTTTGGAGTGGGATAGAGCTTCATTTATATAGGACTAAGTGGATAGGGTATGGATAGGGTAGGTTGAGATATGGTAGGAGAGAGATAGGGTATCCTTCCAAGTGGTTAGGAACCGAGTTCCAACTCCCCAAAATTTTAGGGATAAGGGTCCATGTCAGCAGGCTTCGAGAATGGGCTCAAAGGTTTTTCCATTAACTAACATCGTCGCACCCTTCAAGAGAGTAAGATGCGGCGTCACAGGTTGCATGAGGCTAGCCTGTGACGACCTCTCAAAGCCTAGTATGAATGGGTTAATATCTTTTCCAGGCCAATAACTTAGTCAAGGAAACTTTAGGGATGTATGTACTGAATCTCAACATGGTAAGATTTTAGGTGTAACAGAATGCCCGCCAAAGCATGAAGCTGTTGAAAATTGGATAGGTGAAATGCTTTGACAGAAGGAATGGCAATGGCTCGTAGGACGAAGGACGTTACTGCTGTTGTTCGAAATTTCTACCCTATAGTGAGGAGATGGAAACTACCAACTGGGCGGGGTTGATAGGTAAACACATTGATTATATTGCATTTAGTTACTGCAAAAGAAATAGATTGGGATTGAAATACATACCTATTTTCGACAGTTGATCCTAGCTTTCGCTTGGTCTTTCACTTGATCTCCCACTTGATCTTCTGCTTGACGAACCTGCAATATAAAATATACCTTCCTTAGCGTATCTTGACCATATAACATATGATGAAATTATAAAGCAATTTAACATCAACTATTATCAAGAATTAAGCCAAATAGACATACAATCCAATAGATATCTGATTTGGGACAGGAAGGGTGTTTCAACCTTTTTTTTGTCAAAGAAAGATGAAATCAGTACAATATATCTGACGTGTAGAGATGTTCCTGCAACCGAATCCTGGGATCCTGATCTTCACTCTGACTTTAGACTTTCCTCCAACGTAACAATACTTCAAGCCTTCTCTCAACATTTCATGAGCATTATGAGTATAATGAGTGTGTGAGTAACCCCTCTCATGGATCCTCTTGGTATTTATGGGACAAGGTAGGAAGTTTAGATCGAGAGGTGGTTGGATTGGGAGGTTGGGGAAGTTGCAGAACCAACTTCAACTAATCCCAATTCATCAAATTAATATATTTTTTATTTCATCTTAAGATGTACGCGGGTTTCATACAACAAGAGTAGCATACAGGAAGCAATTTTTGGGCGTTACAACAAGCGTTCACAACTTTTTGGGAGATGTACGTTGGTTTCCCTTGAGGAGAGTAGCGTATTTCTCAAGGTGTACACTGGTCTACAATGCAGAGAGGGGCGTACATGTGGCAAAATCAAGGGAAATTGCAATATTGTCAAATGAGAAGTGTACTTTTGGCAGCAAGTCATCCAAGGCAATCTAGCTCGTCAATTCTTTATGTCCTTTTGTGTGATCTACAAGGTAAGGTGATCACGGGACGGAGAAGTGCAGATTTGACCTATAATAGATGCCCTCTAATGTGTGAGGTCAGAGGGAAATGATGGCCGAAATACATTATAAGTCCAAGTCACAGGAGGAGCAAGAAACCGCAGAACCAAGTCACAAGAAACACCTGAAACAACAATCAAGGTCAGTGAGCAATTACAATATTGACATCATATAGATGTGTAACATGATCTCCGATACATAACTAGGAGATGTATATATAGAGCATGGCCACTGAAATACAAACGTGGATCCATGTCAGCAGAGAGATCATAGCCATTACAACAAGTTGGATCTATGTCTCATAAAGAGCCAAAAATGAGTAAGGCTCAGTCTTGCGCAGCTTGGGGGATAACATAAATATGGTGATGCTATCATAGTCCCAAGGTCTTCATCCAAAACAACCCAAGGTACAAACCCTAACCATGCAAATAAAAGAGCTGAAGTCAAACATGGGGGGTTTCATTTGATTACCGGTCATTGATGTATACCATTAACAAACGCGAGGACTTCCATCGATAATGATAATGGGGTCCAAGGTACCTAGTATGATCCTAACAAGTGTGAATAAGAGGACTTGAAGTCGAACACTTGAGGAACCTATCGAATAAGAGACATTGATGTATTCCCATTATGCAATAGCGAGGGAAACTGCCACTGATGACTGCAATCCCATAGGTACTAACCGAAACTCTAAACTTCGTTCCCAGAGCATAATGAGTTGAGTTCAATGGGAATAATTCCGCTGGAAGGGAGGCATTAATGCATCCTCCATCATCCAACACGAGGAACACTGACAGGTATGAGCTGATGTGGAGTAGGACGAGTAACAAGATGAAACAAACTGACACCGGGATGGTCGACACATGAAGTCAAGGTAAACTGCAGAATGGCCGACACAAGCTATATCGTTGAATAGTGAGCACGACACAAAGTGACCTAGGCAGCTTTCAACATAACGGGGAAAATGTTATAATTCTACGATGTAGGAGACATAACAAACCCTCCATATGGTTGGAAAAATAACCAACCGGGGGAGTAAAACTCGGAGATCAAGTTCACCCTAAGGTCAAAAACTAAAACCCAACTGACATGAAAGACTCAAGTAGGTGTTGTGTTCAAGGATATGACTGACTTAACTGCCTTTGAAACTGAAAGAGATGCGATACACCCTTCTTATCCCTTATTCTTTTTTATAAAAGAATGTTCTTCTTGTTGTTTTAATGAGTCCAAGAAAAATAGAAAACTCAATAAGTCCAACCATGTAATAAGTTTAACGAGCCCATGGGAGGAAGAATCAAGACCTTCTTCATTGTTTACAGAGTTCAAAGAAGAGATAGAAGAATACTCTATAATACTGATCTCTGGATTTTAATATCGAGCCGATATCTGTTCTTGCTCACCGGTGTTTTCAATTTTAAGGAGTTTGAAAAACTTAAACAATAACTCCATACACCTACTCATGGATTTTAATATTGAGCCCAAATAGGTTAATGCTCGCTTGGTGTTTTCATGTTTAGAGATCCTGAAAACCCTAAAGAGAGGCTCCAAAAGGCCTTTTTCGTATAGTTAGTCCCCTCCCTCGAAAAAGTATAAAACAATGAGAGGAGAACTCTTCTAGCCACGTATGACTATAGTATTCATTTTTTGTATGTAATCCGCGAAGGTCCGGAAAAAGGTTAAATTGATACCTAAGCGGATGGACCTTCAATTCCTTTAATGAGCTTGAAGAGGCCAAGTTTGCTCGGCAATCTTGTTTAGTTTTTCATAGTCAAAACAAGAGCTTAAAATGAGTTAAAAGATCATATGTTCATAACCTGCCAAAAATGTGATCTCGATAATCCCATTAGTAAGTGGCGACAAAATTTCTCAATGACATAAAAAATGATCAATACAACATCTATATTGGTTCATCAATAAAGAAACTAAGTCATACTGGTTCAAAGCTTTGAGAATCTAGTGACAATTTGAAATATCTAGGGTAGAATTACTTCACCAAAACCTGCAAGTATTAGTGATTAAATAGAACCCTTTTAAGAACAACTTGAAACTATAGACTTTTTCAAAAAGTGGGTAAAAATTAAACTCACTTTTATATAACTAGTTTCAAATTAGAAAATCAAATATCACAATTAAGAATTCTAGGGCAAGAATTGGAGCAAACCCTTGATCTTCTTCCACTCATTACGATCAACCCGGAGTACCAATCAACCTTCTGCTTCCACCAAGTAAGTTCATTCCTCCCAAACTTGCATTTTCATGTATTTTTTCTCAATTTTTATGGTTAAAAATCTTGTTTTGGCAATGCTCATGACGTGCTTTGCATGTATGCGACTATACATGAAGAACAACAGCATTCTAAACATGCCTGTCTAGTGTAAAGAGTAGCGTACACCCCTGAAAGTGGCCAAAAAGTTGAAAAAAGGGTAAAAATTGATTGTTTCTTGGTAGGATGGTGTTGGTATGGAGGGAAAGAGAGCATGAAGATATGTATAGAGAGGAATTGCAAGATCCAACGACTCTTCATACACTCAGAAGGTGTGGATTACTAAAATTCTACAAAACAGTCAACATGTGGGCACAAATCCGCTTGCTAGAAAGACTTGTCTGATACTGGGACGTAGATGCCATGGTGTTTGATATCCGAGGTGAGATACTGGAGCTCACCGTAGATGACATTTATTTTATCACGGGTCTCTCTCATAGAGGAGAGTCGGTGAATCTGAAAGGGTCTTCTAGCAAAGTGAGCGCATTGACAGTGCAAGAATATATCAATGCATACTGTGTACCAGGAAGTAAGAAATGTGGTAGTCAAGTTCTCATCTCTACTGTTGTAAGCTTCCCCCTTCGAGTTATTCTGCGTGTTCTCAACCAAATGGGGGGAAGTGCCCCACAACATATTGCCTCAAGGCACTATATGCATATAGGTGTTGAATGCTTGCAAGGGCATGTTTATGATTGGTGTTCGAGTCTTTTGGAGAACATGAAACTTCAACTCTCGAGGTGTAAGACCTGGAGAATGAAAAATTTCGGATATGGAAGCATACTTTTCACCTTCTTCTTTGAGAGGATTCCTGCTATTAGTTTGGGTATGGCACTTCCCCCTGTCAATCCTCGTGAGCCTATGTTGGCCCATTGGGGTGAGATCTTCCTCCGCCAGGGTGGTGGCGAGAGCAACCTATGTTACCAAGAGGATGACTTCTAAGGTTAGTGGGAATGACAGGTGCCATCTTTTGAGCAGTCTCCGTATGCAGGTCTAGACTTCCGTCATGATCCAGAGATGATACTTCCTCCAGGAGCAGCTTGGGGAGATATAGGTATGTTTATGTTTTTTAAAAATTATTCAATTTTTTCAAGTTTATGCATATATGATTTTTATGATGAGTTTTAAATACTGAAACAAAGTTTCAAATGCAGATGTTGGACCAGTGCGCCCTGAGGGACACCCATATACTTTCGTGAGACCAGTAGAGGTGAGTGCAGTTGATGCCACACTAGGGGCCATAGAGAGGAAGATGAGTCAGCTGACTCATGAAATTCCTACATACTGTATTGAGCGGATGCCAGTTGATATGCAATACAATGTAGTAGGTGTGCCCCCAGCCTAGATTAGGTTGCTGTGGAAAGTAGCTAGGTTGGTCATATGCTACCGAGAGGCAGCAGAGGCAGATGAAGCCCCAACTTCTGCATAGGAGAAGGATATTTTATGTATATTTTTTAGGCCATCGAGCCCAATTTTGTACCTTATGACATGACTCTATGACAGACTTGTGATCCAAACTCATATTATTTTTTGATACAGTATCAGATATATATACAGTATCGGTTATCTACATGTGTGTTATTGTGTTTTATTCATGAATTACTATGTGTGTGAATGATGCAAATGCCAATATAAAACGTAGTTTGCAAATGAATTAGCTAATGCATTCAAGTTTCTTGGAATGTGTTGATATGTGATATAATCAAAATGTCTCTCAAGTAACCTAACTCGCATGAACTGACATAGCAAAGTTGGATCTCTAACCCGATAAACACCCAGTAACTGAAAAGCAACTAACTTTGAGTCGAGCCATACCTCCAAACGTGAAATGCCATTAAACAGAGCATCTTAGAGTAGCTCTATGACTGCACTGTATTCAACCACATTGTTCGTTGTGGGACCTAGACAAGCCCCTCCCAAAGACACCAGTTGGCCAATTGGCGAGTAAATAACCCAAGCAACCGAGGCTAACTGACGGGTGTGGTGGCTAGCGCCATCAGCAAACCCTATGAAGTGTTCAGTTGACATCTAAAAAACCAAAAGTAAAAGATGCATAAGACTACAACAACTGTAAACAAAATTAACTTTACAAAAATGTACAGCTAAAAATACATGAAAAAGCACAATAGCACTTCTTCAAGTAGGGTCAATGCCTGAGATCTCATCATGAGATCGAGCAAAGATGTCACGGAAATCATTAAAGAGATTGGTGTAGGGAATGATCTCATCAATATAACAGTCCGCTCCAATAAAGATATGTTCTGTGACCCCAGGTTTAGTGGAAATGTTGATGGGTATGGTTCTCACTGTAATCATCCTATTCCCTTCGGAAAAAATAGCTTGTGAAGTGGAAGGGATAGAAGACCAATCAACATTCTCACTGGGTCTCGGAAAGAACTCACTTCTCTCAATCAAATCTAGAACGGGAAGTAGATAGAACCTGGGGTTTAAATGTTCCCAAGGGTGTCTCAGGCCTATCATAGCTTCAAAAAATGTTTCATCGGAAGGAAAAACCATGTCTAAACCATCAGGAAAGTGGGTGGATTCTAGTGACCATGCAGGAGCACAGTCCATATCTGACTCAGCAGAGACCAATGGAGTCATGATATGTTCTGCTGCAGTTTGTTGAGAATCCAAGTGGGTTACCTTTGCAACAGATATAGGCACAATTGGTTCTAATTCAGTGGGGAAACTCCGTGCATATGGCGTTGAACAGGCCGTGGAAGTCTTAGAAGGTGAACATTCTTCAGAACCAACAAACAAGGCAGGAGCAGGTAGGTCAAAAGTGCCTATTAAGGACCCATAGAGCCTTACTCCTAAGCTCTCAATGACTGGGCCAAATTGATCAATTAACGGAATGTATGAGTCCGATGAAGCCTGGTTGTTCTTTCGGGTAAAGGAAAGTTGATCAACTGTGACGATATTTCCTTCATGTGGGAACATTATGACCCAGAAAATAGATGATGGCACTGCCTGCATGGCATATGTCCAAATCCTACCCAACAACAATTTGTAATCGAGTGGGGCATCCAGAACTTCGACCTCTACTGATACTAGCTTTCTTGCAAGTTCAACATCAAAGGATGGTAAGACTCCGTGTGGACGGAAGGATCTTCCATAGAAGGCAGTGAGTATTGTGTTCGAGGGAGCTAACTTAGGCTCACCCAAAGCTCTCCAACAAGAAATAGACATTACACATGTAGATGCGCCCTCATTCACTACAGCTCGTCCGATGGTCTTAGGACCATGGATGACCTCAATCTAGAGAGCGACATGATACGGCAACCGGTACTTGATATCTTTCATATCAAAGCATGCAAGCATGCTGGACGAATCAACACTCCCAATCGCTGCCAGAAGTGCACTGCGTTGCAATGGGAAAATTTGTAGTACCTCCAAAGTAGACATGGCACAGGGGGCTTGGGCTAAGTCCTCCACAACATTGTAGTTAGGAGCAGCTCGTGCGTTAGGGTTGTGCACAACCCTAACTTTGCAGTACCTCCAAAGTAGACATGGCACGGGGGGTTTGGGCTAAGTCCTCCACAACATTGTAGTTAGGAGAAGCCCGCATGTTAGGGTTGTGCACAACCCATTTGTAGACACATTTCAGTATCTTAGGCAGTGTCTCCACAGGTATGTGAAGAGGAGTGGAAGATTCAGGAATGTCCTTCTGCTACGTGTTCGGGGTATAATTCCTATCTTGAGTTTGCAACAGAGCATCTAAATTAACCATGTTAATAAATGATTGATCAACTGGGGTGGCACAAGTGGTTCCCTTAGCACTAGAGTTGCCAGAAGCTGAACTCTGTCCATGAGGAAAAGGATCTTTTGAGACAGGCCGGTTTCTTTTCATGGATCAGCTTCTGGGCTTCTTCCATTAGATGGCACTGGTGAGTAAGGTGGTCTCCTTGACACAGTTTTCAAGGGAACTTAGCCTTCCTTTTCCCTTTCTAACCCTCCTCGACATTTTTCTTATTGTTGGGATTTTTTTAGTTTCCCTCCCCTTTCTTTCCCTTTCTTTTGGGCTGCCGAGAGCCCTTTTGGTTTGCCTGCACATGCTATACAGATTTAGTTGTTGAAGGGGAGGATGCAACAAAAGTTGCTTCTACAGTAGTCTGTTCGACTGACAAGGCATGAACCTGCTTTGTTAAGGTGTCAAATGCTGCAGAATTGACTGAACCCACGATGCCATCGGCATGTGGTCCAGGTTTAGGATTATCTAGGTCTATATTAGACCTCGTTGCATCAGGAATAATTTTGTACAACAGCCCAGACTGAGCATAAACTAAGTCGAGCTGCTGAGTTCTCAAAATGGCCTCCTCCTCGGAAGACACCCCTGAAGTGGCAATGTCCTTAGAAACATAAGGAAGCAAAGACTTAAGGTACCATTCTAGTAAGAATGCTGGGGGTATGTTAGCCTTGATGAGCCTCTTTCACCTCCGCCACTCCTGAATATGATCAGACAGATGAGTGGCCTTGTTTTGCCGAAATGTCGACAAAAGGTCTGTGCCAGCATCATACCAGATAGGAAGCTAAAAGTGGTTTAAGAAAACAATGGCAAGATCCCGAATGGTGCAAAAGGCAGCCACAGGTAGTTCAATATACCACTTGGTTGCAACACTTGTCAAGGTTCTTTGGAAGAGCCTCAACCTTATGGAATCGTCATTCAATGAGTTAGAGGAACACCAGAGATGAAAGGATGTTACATGGTTGACAGGGTCCTCACCGGTCTTACCTTCGAACTTTGGTATGTCTAAGGGCAGTTTGGTGGGAACGGGTGGCCATGCAGCATCGTGACACACGGGGTCGTTCATAAGCTTTGAAAGATCTAGCAAGTTTAAAGTTGCCAGAAATGGTAAACATGGTTGAGACGATGGCATTTGGTAAACAGAAACCTGGTATTGGGGACCACCCATGGCGTGGTTCATGTACTGTTGGTTTGGGTTACCCCCAGCCACCGATTGTGAAATGAAAGGATTGAAATTGTTCCATCCAAAGGTAAGCGGATTAAATCCTTGGGCAGCAGTCCATTGTGTCTGGGGGTTAACCCCACAGAACTGTGGGTTAATGATATTACCCCCTCCTCCCGCAAACAGAGAGAAAGGGACACTCCCTACAGGTATGTTGGACGGATTAACGTTATAACCTGGATAGGGGTTGAAAACCAACATGGTAGTAGTGGGTGGTGTCGTCATCGTACCCATGGCGAGCATGGATGTAGAAGGGAGGGATCCGACCATAGATGAAGAAGTAATGTTCTGAGTTACACCTTGCAATGATTGTGTGGTAGAAGACTGAGTAAAACTCACTGCGGGTACCGTCGATAAATGTACATTATTGGGTCCAAAAGTGGGTGTGGAGGTTGAGGCAGATGTTGAGGCTAATAACCTCGGCATGCCTAAAGTGCCAACATTGAAACTAAAGGACAAGGTCGAGGCCGAAGCATTCTGTGACGAACTCAATTGTGCAGTGTTTGAAAAAGAAGGATTAAGAATCCTTGCATCCATAGAAGTTGTGGGATTTTTTGTAACTCCCTACTCGTCTCCTGGGTTAAACATGGTATAACTTGGTGTAAAACAATAAGCACTAAACTCGGGCTGCTGGAAACCAACAGGTACCAGAATTGGATCATTGGGTCCTGTAAGAGGAGGGTTAAAAGGAGTACTAAACTCTGAAGCAGTTAGATCCTTAACCTCGACAGTGTCCAAGACTTGTCGATTCGGTGTTCTAGGCTGTGGTTCTCCAAGAACCTTTGTGTCGCCCGTAAGTTCAAAAGAACGACGAGAATCAGTTCTCCTACGTCGCGGTGGCGGTGGAGGCTCCACTATAAGTGGGGGAAGGTTTTGCAACCTCCGAGACCGACAAAGATCTAGGTCCTCCACAACTATAACAAAATAAAACTAAGTAAAAACCTAGTGGCCACTACAATTAAGGGGCAAACAACATACCACTAAAAAATTTCCTAAGTAATCAAACCAATCAAATGGATAGCAAATACCCTTGGAAGCAAGTTTGGGATGATCAGAGCCCAGAACAGACTAACAGAGCATCGACGATCAGTTATGTGGTGTCCTCCGTAGGTCCACTGGGTGCAAGTGCTTGAATCACCAAACTGCTTTCCCGAGATTACTGCCAAAGGGTTACCTTCCACGTCTGTCCGAGGTGAGGTGGGAATAACCGCCCACTCTATTTGTGTAGAATCCTAAAGGTATGATACTGAGGCTACCATCAATACGAAATAACCTGGGGGATAGTCATCAGCCTAGTCGAAATGCATGGGTAGGGTAACAAAGCCCGAAGTCCAAAAGGACCCCCGTACGCGAGTCAACTCTGGTTTATGGTAAAAAAGAAAGTGAGGGGATATCCTCAATAAATCCAATCTCCCACGGCCTCGTGCTTATCTCTGGTTTAAGTAGAGTTTCCCAGGACTATTTGATATATTTGGATTTACATAAATTAAATTCTTACCACGATTGTTGAGTAATGAAGCCAGTTCCGAGCAGTTTAAGGTGATTTAAGCTCGAAACACTAGCCTAATCTAGTTGATGTCGTGTATGCCTAAAAAGAAAAATGTTGCTAATAAATTTTATTAATAATTTCTTTTAAGGGCTACTTGTTACTCAAGGGTTGTAGTGCGGTGCATGGAATGGTTTGTTATGAAAGTAAAGTACTAGAAAAAATAACGCTTTCAAATTCACAAAATTTTCTCTTTTCGTTTACAATTCTTTCAAAAACTTGAAACCTAAGCAATCTTAAAACAAAATCTTTTTGTATTTTCTTTTTTTGAATATTTCAAAGCAAACTAAGCTACCTCGAAATAAAGCAAGATCTTACTATTGAGCTATTTGAACAATTTTTTGCGTTTTCTGATAAATATAAAAGAAAGAAAACTTTGTACAAAAGCAAGTAATATCTAAATGTAAAGCATGTGCAAGACAAACATCTAAAATGGTTCAAAGCAAACGAATCAAGAGACTAGATGAAGACTTGACTTACCAATTTTTTGCAAAAGAAAAACTTGAGGCTTGGAAACGAAGTGAAAAAGAAACAAGGAAAAGAGACACTTATGATGGAAAGGAAGAACTAAATAAGTTGCTCCTAAGCATCAAAACCCTAAGAAAACACTAATCCAAGCAAAAAGTAAGCAAGCAAACCAAGAATGACTTAAACAACACACGGACTCAATAGCAAGAAAACTAGGAGGTTTTGACTCACTTGAGATGAACTAATAAAACAATCAGCAAGTGTCTGGACCAAGCAACCTTTCGGAAGCAACCCTAAGGACTCAACCTTGAAGTCAAACCGTGATGGACAGTATAAGACAAAGAGAAAGCGTGCTCTACGTTGCAACAGACAACACACATTAATGATGCAGGTCTGTATGACTGCAACACAACTAGGGTGGAAGAATACAGCTATGTCTAACAAGAATAGCGCACAAACTTCAAAAAAGGGCTCGTAAGCAGCAAAGACACCTAAACAAATACTCAAGCAAGAAAAACAAGCTAAAAGAGATTGGAGAGGCTTAAAAGACTCAACCGAGACATATGAGGTCTCAGGGGTCAGTGAAGACAGCAAAGCAACAGGCTGGAACAACAACCAAAGCTTGGAAAACAAACCCTAACAGCAAAATAGGACACTATAGGAACATACACCACTATGCAGTGTTGCAACCAGAATACACCAGGATAGGTACGCTACTGTGCAGTGCAAGGAGGGGTGTTCATTAGGTGAAAAACGTAGTTGTAAGTAGGGGAGACCAGCGTACATGCCTCAAAAGGTCACAAACAAGATTTGCAAACCAAAAACTGAGTTGAATCAAGCAAATAGGAAAGATAACACAGACCTGTATGGCCTCTCAGACAATCAAAACTAAAAAATGGGCTAGAAGAAAACCAAAATTAAGTCTCCTAGAGAAGAACAACTAAGCGGTTACTCCCCAGCGGAGTCGCCAGTACGTTGTTCGGGATTTCTACCCTATAGTGAGGAGATGGACACTACCAGCTAGGCAGGGTTGACAGCTAAACACATTGATTATATTGCATTTAGTTACTGCAAAAGAAATAGATTGGGATTGAAAGACATACCTCTTTTCGACAGTTGATCCTAGCTTTCACTTGGTCCTTCACTTGATCTCCCACTTGATCTTCTGCTTGACGAACCTGCAATATAAAAGATACCTTCCTTAGTGCATCTTGACCATATAACATATGATGAAATTATAAAGCAATTTAACATCAACTATAATCAATAATTAAGCCAAATAGACATACAATCCAATAGATATCTGATTTGGGACAGGAAGGGTGTTTCGACCTTTTTATTTTCAAAGAAACATGAAATCAATACAATATACCTGACATGTAGAGATGGTTCTGCAACCGAATCCTGGGCTCCTGCTCTTCACTCTGACTTTGGACTTTCCTCCAGCGTAACAATACGTCAAGCCTTCTCTCAATATTTCATGAGCATTATGAGTATAATGAGTGTGTGAGTAACCCCTCTCATGGATCCTTCTTGTATTTATGGGACAAGGTAGGCAGTTTAGATCGAAAGGTGGTTGGATTGGGAGGTTGGAGAAGTTTTAGAACCAACTTCAACTAATCCCAATTCGTCAAATTAATATATTTTTTATTTCATCTTAAGATGTACGTGGGTTTCATACAACAAGAGTAGCGTACAGGAAGCAACTTTTGGGCTTTACAACAAGCGTTTACAACTTTTTGGGAGATGTATGCTGGTTGTCCTTGAGGAGAGTAGCGTATTTCTCAAGGTGTACACTGGTCTACAGTGCAGAGAGAGGCGTACATGTGGAAAAATCAAGGGAAATGCAATCTTGTTAGATGAGAAGTGTTGATGTATATGTAACTTCGGAATGTATTTCATATATATATTTATTGTACTCCTATAGAGATGTATTATTCCTCTATACGAAAGTGTCGTCATTTGTATTGACAAGTGTCGCAAGTGTGTTAACTTGCCGATGGGTTATTAGACTACCTAGCAAGGGGTCGGCCTGGATTAATGTAACCTGGAGTTATTAGACTGAGTTAGACAAGTCGGCCCCACTAGTTTATTAGGCAGGTCAGACAAGTATAAATAGAGATCGAGAGATCTCTATTTGATAATCTCATTACTCACTCTTCCACCACTTGGAAAGTGGCACACATGTGAGGAGGAGAATCAACTGCTAGGAGAAGTCTATCTTTGTGTATTTGGGTTGTACTATTGCTCTATCTATCTCTGAGGAATTTGTGGGGTTTTTCACCTTAGGGTTTTCCCCACAGAAACTCTGTGTGTCTATTGTCTCTTATGTTTTGCTTCTTGTGATGATTGACATGCTTGATATGATTTATATGCATTAATATACTGTACATGTTATTCTCTCAGTAAATATCCTAGAGTATATTGAATTAATGCTCAAAATCTAACAAGAAGTGTGCTTCTGGAAGCAAGTCATCCAAGGCAATCTAGCTCTTCAATCCTTTACGTCCTTTTGTGTGATATACAAGGCAAGGTGAGCATGGGACGGATAAGTGCAGATTTGACCTATAACAGCTGTAGTACAACTAACTCTGAGTACACAGTCTCATATGACGCACAACATGGCTGTCGACCAATACAATGTAGATCCATGGTAGTAATGACCGACTGAACACAATCATGGATACTAGACACAAGCGTAGATCCATGATGAGATGATAACACAGCCACGACCAATACAAATGTGGATCCGTGTGATATGACTCAATACAATCTCCATCGCAACCTTGGTAAAATATGAATCCCCAGGGTCTTCAAGCCGAACCCTCAATGATACGAATCTATCCATGTGATTACAAATGTCTTGACGTCGAACATGGTAGAAACCACTTGATTATCGATCATTGATGTATACCGTTTAACAAGCGCGAGGGAAATCACCATTGATGTCAATGATTCCCAAGGTATCACAGTACATATCATCAAGCATGAATAAATGAGTTGAAGTCGAACGTGAGATGAAATCTTTAAATCAAGATTCAATGAAGTAAACTCATGTTGAAAGCGAGGTAACCTGCCATTGAGGCATGCAGGGCCAAGGTACTTGGTTGGTTTCTAGATTCAATCCTTGGATGATGTGTTGAAGTCGACAAGGATGAATCCGTCGAAGGAGGGCCATGATGAATCCCCCATCATTGACATGAAACATGACAAAGGATGTGTGGAGTTGATCAGACGGTACAATAACATGCAAGACTGACTTAGAGTAGACCAACATGATAGAAGGTGTACTGACTGCAGATAATGAGTAGTGATAGTATTCTTGAACATGGGCATGGCATGACTTAGCAGTATTGACTTGACGAGTTATGATACCAAATCCTAATGCAATTGATGATGGAAGCGTTCTTTGAATGACTCAAAGGAGTGAGAAGACTCAGGAAGTAGTAAAGACTCGAAGACAAACAGATGATCCAATTATAGTATGCAAATGCAAATGAGTGCCATGTTCACGAAATGACTAGGTACTGCCACTGACAAAGGGTGTAACATAAAAGCTTTCCTTTTTCCCCATCATGAACGATGAGTGCCTCATGTGTTTTTTATGAGCTTGATGAGGGTAACCAGATACTCGATATAGCTCATCTCATAGATGAGTCCAATCCCAAATATTTTCCGAACCTAGGATAGGAGGGGTTCGTCGCATGACGGGCCCTTCAATGTGAAAATTTAACGAGTCCATAGAAGGTAAAACTCGGTCATCATTTCATGTTTAGAGATTCTAAAAAGAACAAAAGAAGACTCCAACAATCCTTTTTCGTAAAGTTAGCCTCATCGCCCCAAAAAGGGTAAAACAACGTGGGAGAGGACTCTTCTAGTCACGATTGGATGGAGTATACCTTTTTCGTAAATAGTTCCCCCTGGTCCGAAAAAGGGGTAAACTATCACCAGGGAGACGACCATTCAAATTCTTTAACAAGCGTGAACGCTACAAGTTTGCTTGGAAATCCTTTTGTATTTCAAGAGCCTGAAAAGAGATTAAAGATAGACTCTGGGGGGGGTCCTTTTTTGTAGGATTTTAACGAGCCGAGAAAAGTGATAAATTGTAACTCGGTAACTTATTCTCATGGTTTTAAGAGAACGAGAAAGAACAAAGAGTAAGCTTGTCATCATAAAATAATTACAATTTAATGGACACAAAATAATGACAAAACATTCAAGGGATTGTTCATACCTGAAATGACCATTACAATGCGAGAATGGCGTGCAAAGAACACTTAACAACTACTGCACACTTGAAAACTAAGTCAAAAAGTCAACCGGGTATTCAAATGTCATAAAAATAATTCAAACTATAGCAAATGGCCTAAAAAGCATCAAATATTTGAAAAAGGAATATGCCTTTTGTTTATAAATAGAAAAAAAAAACAAATATAGTTACCATTGTTGATTTGCCAAAGTTGGGAGAAGAAGTGCCATTTGGAGCAAAAATTTCACTTGTTGATTTCGGGAGCTGCGAGCAACCATTTCACCAACCATTTGGAGTAGGTAACTCTAGACTTCATCCAGCACATTCTTGGTGGTTTACATTTTTTATTTTAGTTCATTTATTTGGGTTTTGAGGTGGTTTGTGGAGGGCTATTACGTCCTCAGGTCGTCGCAGGTCCCCCTTTCAGGATTTGCGACAACCCAGGTCGTCCCAAATCCCGCAAAAGTGGATTGCGATGATGTCACCCTGTCAGAATTGATGGGGTGTGACGACGGAAACGTCCAACCCAACCATCAAACCTAGCCCAAAAAATGGCCTTTCAGTGGTTGAAATGAGTGCTAATGATGTTAAAATGCTCCTTTTGGAAGGTTAGTAGCGGCCAAAATGGTCTTGGAGTAGCGTGAACGATAACACGAGGTAGATGATGTGCAAGCTGCAAGTGACCCACTATGTGTAGAGGCACTGAGGAACTATGGTCTCGTAAAGTTCTTCCATATTCAAGGGATGAGGTCCCAAATCAATCTGCTGACACATATGCTTAGATGCTGGGATGCAGCTCAGTAATATTTTGTGATCAGTGAGCATATACTTATTATGGATGTCGAGGACATCTACTTTTTGACTGGATTGTCCTAGAGGGGGAACAACGTAGCTCTCACCGGATCATGGGGGAGTGATCAGACCGTGGATGACATGATCCTATAGCATTGCACTCCTCATACCCGTGCTTCTAGTGGCAAGATTCCCATCAAAGAAGTACAAGAACATCCACTGCACGCCATACTTTTTACCATCACGAGGATAGCAGGGAGCCAAGATCCTCACCTAGATACCAAGTCTCAAATGCTATATGCGGAGGACTGCATGTCTTCGAAGATCTTCAACTGGTGCAAGGGACTCCTCGTGAACATTCGAGCTCAACTGATTAATTGTTGGAGTGGGGAGCTCAAACAGTTCGGATATGGGTCGATAGTGATCTCGTTTCTATTGGAGCGGGTTCCCCCCTTGCGGCCATAGGTACCGTTGGATGACAGGGATCCTAAGGATCCTCACATGGCTAGATGGACAGAGGTGATGGCCCATCATGGTGGGGGCCCCATCATCGGATATGGTTCTGAGTTCTTCACCTAGCTAGAGGGCCAGTTTCTCATGGTAGAGGTCTACCCATACAGTGGTACGGATTATAGAGAAGACCCAAACTTAGCATTGCCGAAGGGAGCAGTATGGGGAAACATAGGTAAGAACAAAACCCTTGTACTTTTTAGTTTTGTATATTTATGATTTTTTCGTTATAATGCTGATAAGTTAACAACATGTGTGTGCAGATGTGGCCACCGTACGACCAGTGGGATTCTCTCTTCTTGTGAGGAGAGAGAGGAGAGGGAGAAGTCATGGCTTCAGCCGTACATGCTACCATCGCGGAGATGGAGGATGTCTACGTGAACCTGAGTGGGTTGACGTTAAACGTTCCAGAGCCGATAGTAGATGAGTTACCTCGGCCTATGCAGAGATATACGGTGGGAGCTTCTACGCACTTCAATGCGCTGCTTCGCAGGGTCGCGAGAACAGTTGACTGCTTCCATACTCAGCAGGCTAGAGCTGCTAGACCAGGGGTGTATGGGCCAGGCATTAGGCCGTATGTTGTTATTATGTGTGTAATCAGATATTAGAGGCCTTATATTTTGTACTACTGAAAGCTACGACGCTTCAAATTTTGTATAGACTCACTTAAAGCCATCGTGCTTCAGATTTTGTACCAGCACTACCTTTTATGATGATATATATATACAGACATTCTGGCATTTTTATACATCATTTGTTTTAAATGGATGAATGATGTGATCTTGTTTATGTGTTTACTTATAAAATGAGTTATTTACATGTTATGTCTACTTTTAACAGTTCATAAATATGATTATGTGTGTGCAATGTACCAATCTAAGATGAAGTTGGCAATGGAGTCAGCAACTGTGTTGACGTCTCATGGAATGTGCAGGTACTGAATGGATTCGAAAGACCTTTCCAGAAGACAGACTCGTCTATAGAGACATAGTAAGGTAGGATCGTGGATGGCGTAGACTTGGTTAAGATGAGAGACCACTAGTTGAGAATCCAAGTGGATGACAACGTGGTCCATACCCAAAGAAATAACATCATTTAGGGTTCCAATGACTGCTTGATATTCTGTACCATTGTTGGTCCCAAAACCTAGACACATTATCCCTAAGATGATGAGCTCGCCAGTAGGTGAATAGAGTACCCAGGCTGCCGAAGCAAGGTTGCGTGTATGCCGGTCGGCATCGTCCGTGAATCCGTAGCAAGTTTCCATCTACACACGCAGACAGAACATGGTATAAGAAACGAAACAAGATCTAAGCACGCAAAAATCAAAGCGTCACACCACACAAAAACACACACATGCCATGTACAGTATATACAAAAGTACTTACACATGAAAGACTCAAGCAGAGTACCTCTTCAAGTAGAGCCCATTGTGAGGCTCGCCTAAAGATATCCCGTCATAGTATTCAAGATCATAAGCTCCCTTCTCTAAGACGCATTTCACTATGTAAGTTCCATGCCACATGGACTCAAACTTTCCTGCCCCCAGCATATCATGTTTTTGGTCCTATGTGAGAACCAAATATCCTTCGCTATAGGCACGAGGTTCTGCCGACTTGTCATACTGCGCTTTGATGCATCTTTTATGACCCTCTTTGGCAAGAGCGGCATCTCGGCGAGTCTTGCCGAGCTTATCTAGGTAGAGGAAGCGTTCTTCCTCGGCAGTAGTGTTGGGGAGAAGTTCGATGGTGAGCTTAAGGGATGGAATCTCGCACTCAATAGGGAGGATTGCCTCCAATCCATACACTAGTTGGAAGGGAGTAAATCCAATGGCAGTTTTAACGGAAGTTCGATAAGTGCATAGTGTGGAGAAGAGAATATTATGCAAATTGGACTTATGCGTACCCACCATACATTGGACCAAAGTTTTCAAGACCTTTTTAATGGCCTCAACCTGTCCGTTTGACTGTGGGTAGTATGGTGTTGAGTTTTCATGGCGAAAACCCAATCTATCGCTCAACTCGTCAACCATATAGTTCATAAAGTGGGAACCATGGTCAGTAACTATCACTTAAGGAACTCCAAACTGCGCTATTACATGATTAAACATGAAGAGTATGGCGATCTTGTCATTGTTTGTGTATGTAGGCATTTCCTCGGCCCACTTTGTAAAGTAGTCCACAACTACAATGACGTAACTATGCCCCCTAGCTGAGGTAGGCTTACAATGCATGAAGTCAATGCCCCATTTAGCGAAGGGGCCAACGACAATAACCAGGTGTAACAGGGCGAGATGGGTGCGCTTTTTGGTATGAAAATGTTGACATGGAGGACATTTTTTTATGGCCTCGATACAATCTTTGAAGATAGATGGCCAATAATATCTTGCACGCAGAATCTTCTGGGCTGTAGCCATCCCAGAAAGATGACCACCACAAGCCCCAGCGTGATAGTTGTTTAGGACGTGTTCAGCCTCATCATGAGTTAGACAACGTCGAATAATGGAATCGATGCCACGGCGGTACAAAGTATCACTGGTAATCATGTAATACTTCGCATGGTGGCCTATTCGATGATTGTTGTCACGAGACAATTGAGGGTTGAAACATTGGGTTTGAAGATACAATGTGATATATCCATACCACGAATCAAACGTACTAATAAGAAATAATGACTCATCCGAAAAAGAGTCATTGGGCTCAGATTCTACATCAGCATGGGGAAGGTCGCAAATGAGCTCAACAACAACCAAAGACTTTTTAGACTTGGCTTTTTCGAAAAGAAGATCGAATTCTTGAAGTATCACAATCCAACATGAATACTTGCCCCAAAGCACTTGGCATGTAAGAACGTGGTACATGGGGTTCGAATCGGCGATGATGGCGGTGGTGTGGAGCAAAATGTAATGTCGAAACTTCTGCACGGCAATGACCGCCGCGAGAGTGAGCTTCTCGACATGTGAATAGCGAGTTTCAACGTCAATGAGACCTTTACTGGCATGGTATATCACATGTTCTTGGGCGTTCTAGTCTTCCTGCACCTAAACCATGGCGATAGTGGTGTCGGAAGCGGCGAGATATAAAATGTAATCTCGATAGTAATTTTGTGGTTGGAGCACAGGGGAATGCATGATGGCATGTTTCAAACTATTAAAATATTATTGATCTTGGTCATCCCAAATGAGTGGGACGTCCTTTTTCATCAATCTCATGTAACCCTGTGTTTTTTGCACGAAATTAGAAACAAAACGCCTTAAATGAGTTGCTCTACCTTGTAGACTCTGAAGTTCTGTAATATTGGTTGGAGGTGGGAGTGCGACAATGGATTACACCTTCAAGGGATCAATTCGGACCCCATCTTTCGAGATGATAAACCCTAAGAGGTTTCCAGACTCGACACAAAAAATACACTTGTGAGGATTCAGATGGATATTGTACCGTCTGCATCTAAGGAAAACAGCCATCAGATGATCTATGTGGAACTCACGCTGCTTTGAATGGGAAGGGAGATCATCCAAGTAGGGTTCCACAAAGTCCTTCACATCATGGAAGGCGTATGACATGGCCCCCTGGAATGTGGCACCATCATTTTTAAGACCAAATGGAAGTTTACAATACACAAATGTTCCCCAAGGGCAGATGAATACAGTCTTGTGTTGGTCGGTGGGGTGGATCTCAATCTGGTTGTACTCGAAAAAGCCATCCATAAATGAGAAAATGACACTTCCAACACAATTGTCGATAATCTGATCAATAAAGGGAGTCGGGTAGTTGTCCTTAGGACAAGCCTTGTTGAGATCTCGATAATCAATGTAGATGCAAATGGTACCCTGCTTTTTAGTAACAAGGACGACATTTGAGACCCATTCTGTCAATGGGACACGGTAAATGAAGCTGGCCTTCAATAGTTTTTCAATCTCTACCTTGATTGCTGCAGTCTTCCGAGGGTGTACCGGTCACAACTTTTGGCGGACAGGTTTGACGTCAGGATAGGTTTTGATCTCGTGTAAAACAATGGTAGGGTCTATCCCAGGCATATCCTTGTAGGTCCAAGTGAACACGTCTCGAAATCGCTTGAATAAGGCTGTATAAGCGATGACTTCTTCGGGGGAACACTTCTGGCCTAAATGAATGTGTTCCACTACACCAGGAGTAACCGAAATGTCAATCGAAGTGGTAGGCTCAATGTTGGCTAAGTTTCCTTTGGAGTCCATTTGACATGTGAGTATCAAGGACTGAGACCCAGAGTAGACATCTGGTGTAAAGATGGTGCTAATTCCATTCTCCACAGTATCCAATAAGGGAAGGAAAGATGAACAATGATGGAGGTCTTCCCACGGAGGATCATCTACACTCATGATTTCCATAATGGACTCGTCAGAATGAAAAGTCCGTAGCAGAGGATCGGATGTTGTCCGCTGTAGAGAACATGAGGTGGAGGCCATAGCTAAGTGGTCATATGGTGCTGATTGGATAGCCTCGTATGTGAGCTCAGCGGGTGACAGAGGCATAACGTTTCCAATTAGGTGTGTGGTGGCTTCATCAGGTACAAACCATGAATCAGTGGAGTTGGGGATAGATGAAATCTATGAGGAGATCATGTTCATTATGGCAACATGATTTGGGGGATCCGAAGTAGGAAAGACACCCATAAGGGATGAGTCCTTAAGGAGGTTGACCCCCACACTCTCATACTGATGCGAATATTTTCCAATCGAAGGAACATTATCACCTGAGTGAGTAGTGGTGTCGGGTGTGCAGAAATCCAATTGGTTGACAATAACAATTCAGCCTTGATGAGGGAATTGTACAATGCAAAAGACAGATGATGTGACCGCAGTCATGGCGTAAAACCAATTACGACCAAGCAGAATGTTGTAATCTAACGGATCAACAACCACTTCTATGTTAATGGTTGCGGTCTTTCCCCCCAACTTGACTGCTAAAGCTTGTAATAGCCCATGAGGTTGAAAGCCACTTCCTTCGAACGCTATAAAAGTGGTAGGAGAACGGTTCAACTCGGGAGAGCCAATGGCTCTCCAGCATAACATCGACATGACTGAAGTGGAGGCACCTTCATCCAAAATGATACAATGGATTGTCTTCCCAGCAATGTTTGTGGCAACTTGAAATCCCAACTGATGGGAGAGCCTCGGTTTGAAGTATTTTATTCAGAACATGATGGTATTCGATGAAACTAGGTCAACTGCACCAATGGCAGCGAGGAGAGTCTTGCACTGATTAGGACAGTTTTGCAAGACTTCGAGCATCGACATAGCACAAGGAGATTGTGCTAGGTCCTCTACAATGTTGTAGTTTTGAGCAGCCTGAGCATTAGGATTGAAAATCGATTTTCTAATCGTGCTCTTGGGTGGACGCAACACTGAATCGAGAGAGGGCTTCTAAATGGTGAGAGGAGCTATCGGGACGGTGATGTCAGGCATCGAAGTGGAAGCTTTTTTAGTATTACTTCCAACAGGTTCCTTTGCCGGAACAGATTCATACGAACAAGAAATGGTGTTCAAGTTGATGTTCTTGCTACGCATCATGAGAAAATGTGTGGTGGTGGATGCTTCTCCTTGGGAAGGAGAAGTGTGAGCAATCATCTGTTGAATTTGAGCAGGGAAGGGATCGTTGAGAACTGCGGGTGTGGGTTTTCCCTTAAGAAAATTTTGAACTTCGTCTCTATGGGGGCACTCTTTAGAAAAGTGATCATCACCACACAGTAGACAAGGATACTTCAACTTTCTTTTATGTTTGGTGTCATCAGGGGTGCTCTTATGGTCCTGCTGGGTGGGAGATTTCTTAGGCTCCCCTTTGTTCTTTTTCTTACCACTAGACTTTTGAGGTGAAGCTGATGAAATAGAATTCACTTCGTCGGTGACAGCAGGAGTGGATGATTTGGTGGTGTCGTGGCCAGCATGTGTTGGTGATGGGGAAGAACCCTAGAGGTTCGATGATCCAACAGTTTGATAGGAAGGCTGGGTGTTAAGGGATCCAATCATGTCATCGGCTTGGGGTCCCTTGGGTGGTTTCGCAGGGTCGTAAGTGTTGTGGGGCGCATCAAGAAGAATATCAAACAACGTGCCAGACTGAGCATAGAATAAGTCTAGTAAATGGGCACGGGCGATGGCTTGTTCCTTAGTGACAATGCCTCCCATGGAAACATCTTGTGCTATGGTAGGGATGAGAGACTTCGTAAACCAGTGTGCTAGGAGTTGGTTTGGAATAGGAGCCTTAATAAGAAGTCATCTCCTTCACCACTCATGTATATGATCTGAAAGATGAGTAGCGGTATTTTGACAGAGCGAGGTTAAAACCTCTACACCAGTTTCACACAGTATAGGTAGCTAGAAATGAGTCAAAAAGTTCATAGTGAGATAACCGAAATCGGGAAAAGAGTGGGGTGGTAGTTCAATGCACCACTTGGCAGCCGAACCAATGAGAGTCCATTGAAATAACCTAAGACGGATCAAGTCGTCCATCCAGGAGTTGGATGAACACCGTAAGTGGTATGTCATCACATGGTTTTTAGGATCCTCACCTGGCTTGCCATCAAATTTTGGGATATCTGATCGAAGTTTCACCGGAATGGGTGTCCAATTAGTTCCGTGGTAGATGGGGTTGTTGGTTAGGCGAGACAGGTCAGGAAGGTCTAAGGTAGCCAAAAAACATAGCTTCATATTAGGCTGCGGGTACTAATAGTACTGATAAGGCGTGTAAGGACCAGTGGCACCTTATATCGATTGACCATAGGGTGTTCCAGGAGGAAACTAGCCATAAGGGTATGGGCCGCAAAGACCAAATGTAGGTCTGTCGCCCTAATAAGGTGGTCCATTACCATAATAAGGTGGCCCATTACCATAAGGTGGGGGCCCGCCTACGCCGCCGGGAGGGGGTGGGATGCCTCCAAATGGTGGGGGTCCACCACCACCACCAGGGTAGGATGGGCCACCACCACCTCCCCCAGGAGGAGGTGGTTGTCCGCTACCACCACCGGAATAGGGTGGGCCTCCACCACCTCCGCCGAGAGAGGGTGGTGGGCCACCGCCACTGCTAGAAGGGTAAGAGCCTCCTCTGCCACCTCCACCATAGTAGGGTGGTGGTCCACCACCACCGCCACCAGGATGAGAAGGTCTTCCACCACCACCACCGGGATGGGATGGTCCTCCACCCCCACCGCCAGGAGGGGGTGGTCCTCCACCACCACCACCAGGGGGGATTGGGCCATGATGACCGAAATGAGGTGGTCCTCCGCCAAAAGGTAGAGGTCTTCCTCCTCCAGACTTATGTGGGGGCCCTCCGCCTCCAATAGGAGGTGGGGGTGGACCAAACGGGTGTGGAGGGAATTGAGGGACTGTATGTGGGGGTCCATGTTGTAAAACATTCTGCTGTCCTCATATAGTGTAAGGATTTTCAGGGTAAGGTACCCCGTAGATTGCGTTTCTAGGATTAAGTTGACCCGGCACAGGGTTAAGATGACCTGGATACGCTTAACTCGATGGAGGTTACATTGGACGGTCCCCCAACATGGGATAGTCCCGTAGTGGAAGGTCCATGAGGTAAGGAATTTCCAACGGAAGGGCCGATGGGAACTCCTGCTGCAGTGTTATGGTTAAGAGACGAGGGTTTCCCCCCAACAACAACTTGCTGACCACTAGGTAAAGGTTGACCCAACACTGGTTGTTGATAATCCACCGTAGGATTACCGCTACCTGTAAAAAAGGTAGGGGGTAAAGAGTATCCTCCCCTTGAATTTTGGGGTGGGGGAGGAGCAGGTGAGGTAACCGTGGTAGTCACAGGTGTGTTGGACTATTGTGCTTCAATAGGTTGGGTCGTTAGAGGTACTGAACTAGTCTCCTATCTAGGGGACATATGTGCAGGAATGGATGGTTGACCAGTTTCAACAGCAGTCACGTGTTGCGTGGATGATTCCGGTGACTCAAAAGATAAAGAGCTACCTGGGCTGGGTTGGTAAGGGGGTAACGTCAGTTCGTTGATCCTTAGTTGAAAGTTTCATCTTCGAAGCTCCTCACCCACTGCAAGTAAACGAGCCAATTGCTCACGATAAGGTGCTAGGCGGTCATCGGGACTAGCCCAACTAGGTGGGGATGCAATGGAAAAATGGGCCACTGGGTAGCCTGGAGAAGATGCCCAATAAGCTGTTGAAGGACCAGCAATTTTTGTAGGGTCATCCAAGGGTTGATTTATCCATTCCAACGATCTAGTCTCTCCTGATGAAATGGGAGGTAAGTCTTTTGAAGTGGAAATTGGGGCCTCTTCACCTTGCGGGGGGTGGGAGGTAGGTGAATCTAGAGGAGTGTGAGGAAACAAGAGTCCTCCAACATTCAAAGTGGGGTTTTCCACTTCATGTAACCTAACCTTGGCTTGTGGGTCCATTCTTACCCTCAAAATTACCTCCTGGTTAAGGGGATATTCGGGTGGCAAGTTCTGAATCCTACGAGACCTTCTCCAAGGAAAGCCAGCCAGAGTGACTGAAATAAAAGTTTCTCCTAAGGCAAGCTAAACAAAATAAAATCAGACCAAACAAACCCTACACAAACTAAGTCCACGGGAAAACTTATGTTATAAGAGTGGATTCAAAGGTCTGGAACCTCACAGGATTGTCAAGGCTTCGCAAATCATTATATACCGCAGGGTCCAACAGTAAAACGCAACAAGGAGGATTGGGACCATACCCTTGCCTGAATACCTAATTACCTGGATGGTACGTGCATAGTAATCTCCCTGAGTATTGTTCTCGGTGTATTTCTCTGCCAAGATGGCCAAAAGGTTAACTCAGTTGGTCTCAGGAATCCTAATGGTGTCTCCCGATATACGCAAGGTACGTGGGAGCTCAAATCCGTAGTGGTCTTTTCTAATGCACAACCATATGGCATGAGACCTTCCTATATACTACCGAGTACGTGAAACACCATTTGATATACGCCAAGTACTAAAGGGACTTGGTGGGTACGTGAAAGAGCTTCGATATACTGATAAGTAAGTGGAAGACTACAATATCCCCATAATACAGTGATTGCAAATAACGACAGCTGCCACGCTTAATGACACCGGAACACGTCTCTAACTTACACACAAGTTACTAAAAAATTTACCCTAGTTCTACCGTTAATTTTATCTGGATGGTTAGGTGAATGCATGAGGTGAGTACATAATCGTAAACATAATGCAAGCCCTAACTACATGCAAAAAATACACTTTTCTTTTGATGAACTCTATGTATGGGAAGGAGAAATTTCTTTCCAACGATTTTGCCAAAACAATGCAATGCAACACAATCCCAAATATACCAAAAAATGACAATGAAGTATTCTTTTCCTTTTCAAGCGAAACACAAGGAATAACTCAACACTACTGAGCCAAATCAAAGCATGTTTTTCCTTTTTCTTTTATCTTTTCAAAAACAAAAATGATGCTAAGTGATGAAAAGAGAGAGTTTCTAAGTAGAGTATGCAAGCTTTTCACTTTCACTACAATGGCCTAAAAGCATAAAAACCAAAAGATGCATATAAATTTCCAAGCATGGAACCACTTTTACAAAACTTGATATCTATTCAAATTTTTCAAGAAAATGAGTAACTCATAATTCGTGAAAAACAGAAATAATTCAATTCTCTTTCAACTTTTCGAAAAGATCTACAAATGAGACATTTCAATGCATGTACAATTCTTCAAATGAGCTTGAAAAATGGTGGAAATAAAGTACTTTTGATCTTTCAATGGATGTATAAAAATAACAATTTGATAACAATGATGCTTTTAATCACAAATACTGAAATGAAAAGATTACTTGCAACACTCCAATAACTCAGAAAATCTCAAGAAAAGACAAGCACTCAATGGACTGAAAGTACACACAAACACTCAAAATCAATCAGCAACAAGCAACACTAAAGCAAGCAAAGCTCAAAAATGTATGCAAATGAGGTCTGGAAACCGATCCAATACAATGACCAGATACGGGAAGGAGAGGAGGGAATGCAAATGTGAGTGGATGCAGGTGAGGGATACCAAAGTGTCCACCACTACGAAATCTCAGATTTGTCCAAGATGGAACCCAAAACAACTCCAAATGAAACCAAACAACTCAACACACAAATCAAAATGGGGTCTCTGACTGGATCTTACAGTATAGAGGGAGTTTGCACACAAACTAAAACTCAAATCAGGAATGGAGAAGGGGTTCTTGTATGGCAGTTTTGATAGATCGGCACAGTCTGTGCTTGTACACAGTGTGACATCGCAGTCCACCAATGCGGGAAGTGCGACGGTGTCGCAGTAGACCAATGAAAGAGTTGCGATGACGGGCCAACAGACAAAGAACAGAGATAAAAAATGACATAGTGTCGCTCTGAGTCCACTGACCAAGTGCGACAGGAGAGATCCAAGTTAAAAAATGAACCAATTCTCCAAACAATGAGCGATGAAATGGTTTGAAAATGAGAAGTACAAACTCAAAGGAAGGTAATCAAACTCTTCAAAGTGAAGATCTGATGGTGAAACCAACTTAAGAGGCAAATGACAAATGAAATGGCTTGTAACAAGAAATCAACTGAAAATGACATTCAAATTGACAAGTACAAAACAATGTTCTTCCCAAGTGTGGTCTCTAGATTTTTTTGATTTACAATCCACTCGAGCGGACGCGAGCCAGATCTCCCTAGCTCAATGTGAGTCTAGAACAAATAGAAAAGACTATAAACCACTTTCCTAGATCTAGTTAAGGATCAAGTTATTAGATGCCTTACCTTAAGTTTGTAGCCCTTTCTCCTGGATGTTGTTCCACACCTTGTGGTCGTCAGATCTAAGCTGCAAGACCTGCCAAGATACACAAAACAAGACAAACAAGTAAAAATCATCTAAACGATAACAAATCTAAGTAAGCAGTTAAGCAGGTAAACTACACAATATCATCAACACAACAATATTGGTGGAAAGCGTTTATATTACTGTAAAAATAGGGAAAGTACATAGAAAACAATGACTACAACCAGAGCTTAACGACGAAGTATTTCTTCTCCATCCAAGCCAATGCCATATCCTCCCAAGGAAGTGTGAGTCTCTCAATGGATGAGTAGAGATCTTTCTAAGATGATTTCACCAGCATGTAGACACTATAGACTTCCTCCCTTTGGAGTGGTATAGAGATTCATTTATATAGGACTAAGTGGATAGGGTATGGATAGGGTAGGTTGAGATATGGTAGGAGAGAGATAGGGGATCCTTCCAAGAGGATAGGAACCGAGTGCCAACTCCCCCAAAAGGTCAAGGATAAGGGTCCATGTCAACAGGATTCGAGAATGGGCTCGAAGGATCTATTTTTGTCCATTAACTGACATCGTCGCACCCTTCAAGAGATCAAGATGTGACATCGCAGGTTGCATGAGGGCAGCCTGCGACGACTTCTCAAAACCTAGTATGAATGGGTTAATATCTTTTCCATGCCAATAACTTAGTCAAGGAAACCTTAGGGATGTATACATTGAATCTCAAGATGGTAATATTTTAGGTGTAACAGACATCAATGTCCTCTTCCATTGGGTCTTCTATGCCTGCAAGATGCCCAAAGTGCTCCTTTCCAAACAACGATCCTAATGGGGATTGAGGCTCTTTTGACATCTTTGCCACAAGTGTTTCACTAAACTCTCCTTTCTTCAAACCAAATTCTTGCAGTTTATCTGGAATAACTTGAATAACATTAACTCTTCCTTTCTGTAAGGAGCATGCTATTATTGTACCTAATCACCCAAAACAAAAAGAAATTTATGTCAAATAGCATAAAGAAGCATACTTTAAAACAATAAAATAATGAATAATATAAAAAACAATAAAACTTGAAATATGCTTTCATATGTAATATCAGAAAGTTTACCTGAACCCGAGAACAAATATAAGACTCAATCTCCTTCTCTTGAAAATGTATCTATGAGATAATTAATCAACGCTTCTAGCTTTTGATAGATGTTTACAGTCACTCCTTTCAAATCCCTTTCTTCATATGTTAATTTTTTAACCACGGCATTATAAATTAACACCTGACTATATTTTCCTCCAGTCTTTTTGTTCATTAAAAGAGAGTCATAAGTCTCATCTTTTGTCAAAGTTGCAAGACGTATGTTTTCAATATATTTCAGAAATGGATCACTGCTAGAGCTACGAATATTTGGATTTTTCCTGTAACAAAATAAACAAAAATAAATTAACTTATCAATAAATATAATTGATTTATAAATTCAAAAACTTGATAATATAGTGCAAATATCTTACCAATAAAGTTGCTTCCTTGTTTTTCCTTTACCCTTGAAGGATGTCAACAACCCCCCTAATTGTGTGTCTGAATGGAAAACAAAAAATCTCCATAGTGGTGATGTTGTGACATCTAAAAATCTCGAAACCACTTTATTGAATGATTGGTAATTATAAGGCTCGCAATCATAAGTAGCGTTTCAGATATTGTATCCATGAGGGATATCTGTAATAACTAGTGCATAATCTTTTTTAGGAAAAAGATTTACAATGTCTACACAGTCACCTAAAATGAATTTATATTGCACAGTGTCAAGCCCATTCCAAATATAATGATCAATTGTATCATCAAGTTCAACGTTTTCAAGACGTTGTCTCCTTTGTCGTTCTATTTTGTCTCTTTGGATATGAATTTTGAAGGACTCTGGTACTCCATATGTACCCATCTTTGGCATCTACAAATGAAAATTATCTTTATAAGTAATAAAATAGAAATGAATTTCCTCAGATGCGGGTCACAACAGAGGACACAGTAGTGCACACTTGGATGAATGTGCCTTGGGCTCCCACACACCCCACCCCAGTGACAATAGCCTCCATGTCCCCACACCATCTGTCACCCCTGATCTTGCTAGAAGTGCACTCGCTTCTTTGGAGGCCCTTCATAACTGTGAAGCGACGTCAAGTCGCCAACTTCATTAACTCGCCATCCCTCGACGTCCCCTCATGCAATCTGTCCTCCATCAGCCCATGGATCCTCTGTGTGTGAGACTTTGCCATCCTACTAGCTTGCCTCACCAGCTCCCCCTCAAAACTCGGTCTCGACCCTCACTGACCGGCATCTTTGCTTACTGCATTCGGCTCCTAAGCTCTTACAACCCTGCTTCTGTTCTTCCCTGCGTCTCGTGCATAATGGGAAGACCCAAAAATTCTAATGCTGGCAAGAAGAAGGAAACCCTAAAAGGGAAGCAGGGCAAGACAGGTTACAAGGCAGAAATTTCCACCCCTCTTCGTTTTTTGATCGATAACTAGGAGGCCCGTCTCATCGTCGACACTCTCAATAGCAGGGACCTGACCCAGCACTAGGATCCTTACTGGTTGGAAAATAATATGTTGGGAGATCTAATGGAAGACATGATCACAAACTAGGCCTCTTCCAGGCTTGCAACTCAGTCTCTCAGCGCCTCCCTTCCAAATATGGCTTCCATTTTGCATAATCTGGAGAACCCCTTGGGTCGGGTCTCTTATGCTCCAACGCACCACCTCCGCTGTGATCTTGGTCCCTGAAGCACTATGTCGAGCCCCTTTCCTTTTCGATCTGTAGCTAGACAGGATAATTCTTGGCCCTCGAATCCCACCTTCAACACACAGGCTTACTCTCCCGGCTCCATGCATGGCTTTGGAACTCTTGCCACCTCACTTGGTCTTGGCTCTCTTGCCACCGCGCTGAGCTATAGGGTCTCTCCACCTAGCAACATTGCCTCATCTTCCTGTTGGGCCAACCCTCCAAGACTCTTGGTCTCCTCTCCAGGAAAGGCTCAGAACCTCTCGGCTAGGTTCAACTCGGTTCAGCTCCGCAGCAACTCTCAGAAGGGAAAGGACCCTCCCCGCCTATCCTTCCCCATCCCCTCCACGCTTGGGACAATTCTTTCCAAGCGCACAAGAAACGAGACGGTTGGCGGCTTCTCTGCATTCAGAAAGACCTCCCCCCTTCCTATCAAGCTGCCTATTGGTGACACTCGGACCTCTGCGAGGAGCTCCCCTGGGCCTTCTGCGCGCAATGAAGACGACAACAACTGCTATAGCTGCCCCATTCTCAAAGAAATTCCATCAGATGCCGAGGCGCCCAACAATGCTAGTTAGCATGGTCCTTTTTTGGTCCCTCTCTTGTTGTTTTTGGTTTTTGTTGACCAACAGACTCTCTGTTTGTATCTAGCCCCCATGGCTTCGTTGTCGCACCCTGATATCAGGGTTTTTTTAATCTCTCTCAGTCTGTATGACCTAAACGTTTATGGTTCTCATAGGTGGATACTGTTAAAACCACCTCAGTCTGTATTTTCTACTGTAATTTTACCACTCTCAGCTTAATAGAATTTGCAGTTATTACAAAAAAAAGTAAAAAATAGAAATGAATTGAATTAGCAAATAGATAAAACGGGATGTATCATAGATCAACATACCTTCTTGAATGCAACAAAAAATTGTTTTAAGGTTTCTATTGAGCTTGAGTCTAGATAGTTGCATTTGACATCATTCCAACTCTTCTCATTCAACATTATAACCATCTCCTCTTGTATTTTCATGTAAATATTGTGACTGGACAATGAACAAATAAAGAATGTTTACAATCATATATAATAATATAACATAATACTTAGAACATAAAAAAAAATGTTAAACTCAAGAAAAAAATTGTACCATAAAAAAAACATCAACTTACTTGTCAAATTCATTGCACATTTCCTCCATGGATAATTCACCTGACTTTACCCGTGATAGTATTGTAGCTATTAGTGTTTCATCCTTCACACCTTGAATTGTTCTCCAAGGTGTAATAGTAATGTCCTTTGGCAGATTCTTGACGTCGAGACCTGCCTTACTACCGCTCCATGGAACAACTTCACTTGTTTTCACTTTCTGATTTTTTATGCTAATATTATCCCACAAGCTAAATATGTCATCAATCAAATCCCATGTTTTCCCAACTCTGAATTCCAACTCGAAATAGGCATCTACAACTCTGAATGCATCACTTCCTTTGACATTTTTTTGTTTCACATTATCCTCTTTAATAGGGATACCTATTTCTAGACAACATTATTTCCAAAAACTTGCATCAACTCTAAATTTTTCCCCACCACATATTTTCACAAATTCATTGTGGATAAATCTCACCCTTTGAATAAATGTCATAGTCAACCTATATTCACTATCTATGTTATGATCCCATTCCAACAACTTTGCTTCTACATCTGTTAAACCAACATAAATGATGCATTTAACTGTTTCAAAAATATGGTTATTGGGATATTCTTGCATCAAATCTCTTCTTGCCTCTGCAGAATGATTCCCCCCAAGAACATAACATTTTTAATGAAAACATCTTGTTCGATCAAATTCATCTCTAGTAGGAACATATTTTGTGTCAACAAGGACTAGGTAGTCAACCACATGTGCATAGGGATTGTGCGTCATCAATGCTTTCAAGTTGTGAATATGCAAGTGATCGGGTTTTCTAATTAAAATTGATCTTTCCCTTCTGTGGGTCTATAAATTTGATTCAAATTAAACTCAAATGTATGTCCATTGTTAATCCATTTATCCCTCCGCAATCAATCTCGAATGGTATTTTGTGTTGACTTGACAATGCCATCCTCTAGATCAACACCTGGAGTAATGATTTCCCTACTGCCCCAAGAATTTTCACTCTCAGATTAAGGAATAACACTGGCTTCAGTAACAGTAGATCTCCTCTTTTTCTGATCTGAAGGGGTTCCTTCTAAATCAACAATTCCTTCAACAAGAATTGAAACACCCTCAACCATATTTCTTTTATGACATTGTTTGTTCCTCTTACCAGCATGAGTAGCAACCTCATTTGCAACAATTTCAACATGTCCAGTTGGGCGAGATGAAGATTTAAATGTAACCCTTCTAGGTATCTGATTTGATTGTCGGATTCCCTTTCCTCTATGTGCTTGTACTTCTTCAGTTTGAACATTTGACACTTGTTTATTCTTCCTTACTTCTTGTCCCTTTCGAACAGTGGCATTAATGACATCCATAGGATTGTCCTATGTATAATAATTACCATTCAAAAATTTTGAAATCGACATGGAAAAATTTTGCAAAATAAAAACATTATCGTATTAAATCTATTACATTGTGATATCCAAGTTATAACAAAACCAATTTAAGAATAATATAAATATTCAAACTTACTCTCCCGTTGTCAATCTCATGCACAACCCCTTGACAAAAATCTATGAAATTTTCTTGAACATTATATTTTGAAATCTTCAAACAATATCAGATTTTGGCAAAGTTCCTGGCTTGTTTCACTTGTGCATAAACAATTTCTGTACCCGACATCACACATATATCTCTCAACAGTCCCAATGGATAGTAATCTAATTGAATATATGGAAATGCAGGAGAATATAAGTGAATACTTTTTGGTTGCCTTGATATTTTTCCTTCAGATGCCAATAATACTTTGTTATGTCTTCTTCTGCTGCATATTTCCGTTCTCTAGCATTCTTGATTTTTAAATCCTCAAAGTTCAAAAATTCTTGTTGAGGCTCAACATTCTAGGATGACTCAACTATTTTTTTCGATGCAATCATCGCCGCTCTTGATCCAGAAACGTTTACAGATATCTTTCTTGATGTCATTCTCCCTATATCCAAAAGGTAGAATTTTAAAATACAATCAACAAACATTCATAATCCAAAAAAAATCAACATCAATATTCACTATAAACTGTATTTGAAAAACGTTTAAAAAAATTAAAAAATATTTTTACCCCTACCCTACCTTGTCCCTCCTCCCCTTCTATCATAGATAAAACTAAATAGAAAAAAATTAAATACTCCCCAACCCGCTAAACCCCCCACACATAAAAATAAAATATAAATTACCCCCCTAACTTAGGAAACAATAAAAACATTCAAAACAAATTAAACCCCACCCTACACCACCATCGCCAACCCCCCTAAACTATATAATATATATATAATAAAAATTAAAAATTAAAAAAATTAAAACCTACCCCCTAACCACCCCCCCCCCCCCCCCGCGCCCTAAACTACCCCTAAACTATATAAAAAAAATTATAATAAAATATTTCAAAAATAAAAATAAAACCTATCCCCTAACCCCCCTAAACTATATAATAAACAAAATTTAAAAACAAATTAAAAACTACCCCCCCCCAAAAAACTATATAATAAAAATTTTAAAATTTTTTATTAAAAATTATTAAAATAAATAAATAAAAACTAATCCCCCCTCCCTTCCCCCTCCTCCTCGCCCCCTACATTCCCCCTCCTCTCCCTGCCCCCTCCATTCTGCCTCCTCCTACCACCCCCTTCCCCCTCCTCCCCCTCCTCCTCCTCCCTTATCCCCCCGCGACCATTTGGCTCCCACGTGAGCGGAGACCGCTCACTTGGGAGCCAAAGGGTCGCGGAGGGAGAAGTGCGGAGGAGAAGGGAGAGGAGGGGGAAGGGAGCAGTGGGAGGGGTGGCAGGAGGAGGAGGAAGGGAGGGCAGGGAGGAGGGGGAAGGGAGGGGGCGTGAGGAGGAGTGGAAAGCAAAGCAGCTCCGCTCACTTGGGCGCCAAAGGGCCATGGAGGGAGAAGGGAGGAGGAGGAGGGGGAGGAGGGGGAAGGGGTCAGCGGGAGGATGAGGAAGGGAGGTAGGGGAGGATGGAGAAGGGAGGGGGCACGAGGAAAGGGGGGAAGGGGGCGACATGAGGAGGAGGAAGGGAGGGGGGAAATATGCCCACTTGGGAGCCAAAGGTCCGAGGAGGGGGAGGAGGGGGAAGGGGGTGGTGGGAGGAGGGGGAAGGGAGGGGGCTCAAGGAGTGGGAGGGTGAAGGGGGTAACAAGAGGGGGAGGGGGAAGGGGATGACAGGAGGGAGAAGAGGGGGAAGGGAGGGGGCACGAGGAGAAGGGGGAAGGGGGTGATGGGAGGAGGAGGAGAAGGAGGAAGGGGAAGGGGGCAACGGGAGGAGGAGGAGGGGGAAGAGGGGGAAGGGGGCAACAGGAGGAGGGGGAAGGTGGTGGTGGGAGGGGGAGGAGGGGGAAGGGGGGCAGTGGGAGGAGGGGGAAGGGAGGTGGCATGAGGAGAAGGGGGAAGGGGATGGCAGGAGGAGGATGAGGGGGAGTAGGGTGAAGGGGGCGGAGGGAGGAGGTTGAAGGGTTAGGGGGTAGGTTTTTTTTTGTATATGTAGGTTTAAAAAATAATTTTTTTTTTTTAATCCAAACTAAAATTCTTGGGATAGGGGGCAAGCCCTACTTCAATTAAGAAGACATGAATTTAAAAAAAAAAACATTTAAAAAAATATATATAACTAACTTGGAAAGTGGTAGAGCCTCCTCTCTTGAAAGTGCTAGAAGCTCTTCTCTGCAATCTTCTCGTTCTTCTTGAAATCCCTTCGTGAATTGCTCCAAAGTCTAAACAATAGTTGTGTATTAATAAATAGATTAGGTTTAAGTTTACCACTCTTAAGAATGTGAGATAAACAAAAAGCCATAAAAAAATCAATAAAGCCATAAAATAATCATTTTCAAATTAATAAATCCATAAAATAATCATTGTCAAATTAACAAAACTAACAAATTTATTAAAAATGGAAAAAGCACTAACCTTGAAAGTGTTACTAAATTGCTCCAAATTCAATGATGAATAGCAGGAAATCTAAATGGTTTATATAGCCTAGATTAGGTTTAACATTACTTGTTTTACGAATGCGGGATTACAAAAATTAAATTAGTTAATGCATTATTATTAACCTTATATAAGATGGGTTTACATGAAACATTACTAATGTTATGAATGTGGGAGTAAAAAAAATGTAAATAGCCATTACTTTATTACAAATTGTATATAAAAATTTTTACAAGAAACTTTACTAATCTTATATGTCTGGGATAGAAATATGTAATTAGTTAATACATTATTTCAAAGTTTTTTATATCATAAATTCATTTTTTACTAGTTTTATGAATGTGCTGGAAATGTGAACTTTATTTTTGTAGGGAAATTTTGGAGGGAAAATTTTGAACAAAACTTTTGAAGGGAAGTTTTGGAGGGAATTTTTTGGAGAGAAAAATTCATTCTCATAGCTATAAGATTGTTGGTTGACAGTTGCACCATTCTACTTTTTGGTGAGGACTGTGGTAAAATTTCATTGTCTTATCTATTGATATTTTTCTATAATTATATCTTTTAGTGAGAAGTCATGGACTCATCTAAATTAAATTCCAATGTCAATGAAGAGTTGTATTGTTCATCTAGCCAAGATACTAGCCGTGCAAGCAATGTAATCAAGCATGTTCTTCAAGAAATTCCTAATTATGAATATTTTGAAGACACTAGTAATGAAGGGAAAGAATGTGTTGGTGATGATGATGATGAAGATCTTCCTCCAAGTGGGGATCCTAAAGACAATAAGAAAGATGATGACAATTTTCCTCCTAGCGAGGATTTTTAAGGCACTGATGATGATTTTCCTGAAAAACAAGGATTTTGATGGGACTAATGATGCTTTTGCTGAGCATGCATGTACAAATAAGGTTTATGGTTTTCTTCATTGCAAGGATTCTAATGGGACGAATGATGATTTTCCTTCAAACAAGAATTTTAATGGGACCAATGATAATTCACCTCCTAGCAGCAAGGATTTTAATGGCACAAATGATGATTTTCCTCCCAGCGAGGAGTTTTATGGGACTGATGATGATTTTCCTCCAAGCAACGATTTTAATGGGACAGATGATGATTTTGGTGAGGATGAAGACATCAATAATGGTGAAGATGATTTTCCTCCAAGCGAGGATTTCAATGGCACCGATGATGACTTTCCTCCAAGTGAAGATTTCAATGGCACTGATGATGATTTTTCTCTGAGCGAAGATTTAAATGGCGTCGATGATGATTTTCCTCCAATCGAGGATTTCAATGGAACCGATGGTGACTTTCCTCAAAGCAAGGATTTCAATGGCACAGATGATGACTTTCCTCCAAGTGAGGATTTCAATGGCACCGATGATGATTTTTCTCCAGTGAGGATTTCAATGGCACCGATGATGATTTTCCTCCCAGGGAGGATTTCAATGGCATCAATGATGATTTTCCTCTGAGCAAGGATTTCAATGGCATCGATGATTATTTTCCTCAAGCGAGGCTTTCAATGGCACCGATGATCAGTCTATTGACAATGAAGCCGCCAATGATTAATACAATGATTCTCCTCCAAGTAAGGATGTTACAGGCACCAATGATGAAGACAATGATTCTCCTCCAAGTAAGGATTTTACAGGCACCAATGATGTAAATGTTGAATCTCAAGAGTTCCCTTTCAGTGAAGAATTTAGTGGCACCAATAGTGTTGATGGTCACATTGATCTGCCAGTAATTGATCAACTTATTAGTGATTATGACAATCATTTTCATATTGAATTTGGTGATGATATTTTCAATGAGGGGGGTCATATGCCTCACAATGAGAACATTCATTCTAATGAGGATGTTGTTGCAGACATAATGGTCCAGGAAATGCAGCGACACAATCCAATAATGAGCAGGATTAAGTGTAGGACTAGACCTTTTTATGTCAATCCAAAGCATTCCAGTTATACAAGTTCTAGGAAAGAATTGCGCACAAGTCCAAGTTTCATTACTCATTTGATTTCGAGTGAGTGTTGCAACAAAATTTGTTTGAAAGGTATAGGCTACAATTATGCCTTGGAGAAAAGGAAGATGTATTTATCAATGAACAAAAGTTTGAAAAATTCATATTTAGTGGGGTGCATGATTTCTACAAGGAAAGGTTATGATTATCGCGTTGGAAATGTTCTTCTTTGTAGAAAGGCATTCAAACAGATTCACTCAATTGGTAATCTTAGATTATCAAGAATCCAAACAAGATTGCAAAAGGATCCTACATTGTATTCTGACGATTATCAGGGACGAATCACTGGGCCATCAACACACATTGGCTTATCGTGGATGCGTGATTTCTTTTCCAAGCATGGAGAGAGTATGCCAAATAGAGAAACAATACACATTCCAGATAGTTTCACAAGGCAGTTAATATACAACTTATACAAGGATTATGTTCAAGGTGGTCAAGGAAATGGAAACTTCATCAGATATGCATATTTCAAAAGAGTATGGAAAAAGAATTTCAACAACGTCCGCATTCCAAAGAGGTCAAGGATGGGGATCTGCAGTACATGTGCTTATCTTAAAGAAAGAAGGGATAGAAAGAGGTATTTTTACAAAAAAAAAAAAATAGATAAATGTCAATTATTAAAACCAGTTATCAATATTTTGTTGTTATGTTGTTTGTAGACTCCATATTCAATGCACTGCAAGAACATCACAATCAACAATCAAATGAATGAAAAAAGTTGTACAGACATCGCAAGAAGTGTTATGATGATCCACATAAGTATATGGGTTTGATAATTGACGGCATGGATCAGAAAAAAAAAAACACTCTTGCCACATTTTTTCCGTGTGCCAAAGAATTTAAAGGAGGAAAATTTTATTCAGTTTCACTTGGTTGGGTGTATGGTTTTTAATGGTGAAATGATTCTAAGGGTTTACTTTACAGCTCCAAATATTCACAATAATGCAAATTTGACCATCACCATAATTCACCATGTCCTTACTCATTGTCCTAGTGATATTCCTGAAGTTCTATATCTATAATTGGACAACACAAGCCGAGAAAACAAAAATCAGGTCGTGTTTGGTTATCTAAGCATGCTTTGTTGAATTGGGAATTTTTAAAAAGGTAAAAGTTGGTTTCCTTCTTGTTGGGCATATGCATGATCATATTGATCAAATTTTCAGCCATTTTGCAAGGACATTGAGGAGGAAGAAAGTCGGGATCCTACCATCATTGATTGAAATTCTAGGAAAAGCATACCATCTAGAGCCTATTGTACAAAAATTGGAAGGAACTATTCACATGCGAAGATTTATGTTTGGATCGCATGGTGAAGAAAGGTGCATTGAAAAAATTAATGACATTAGCTTTCAGCATCAATTTCATATAAAAAAGATTGATGGAAAAAAACTACCATGGGGAAATAAGTACTCAACTAGCATAGAATGGGGGCCTTCATTCGGTTTGGCATTTCTGAAATTCATCCCAAATTGTCAAATGTATGCTTCAAATTTATTGTTATTGAAATCACCTGCAGAGATTCATAAAGCAAGGCAACATAGTAGAGATGTTGATTCTTCTCAATGCTTGGAAGAAATAAAAAATTCTATCCAAGACACATATGAGTACTTTTATGTTGTTGATTCTATTTGGTGGGACTCTTTTTTCATGGAGCAGAGTGACATAATTTCAAACTCTACAAATGGAGATATATAAGTATCCCTTTGCTTGGTCACAAAGTTTATCAAATGAAAATGAGGTAACAAATGTTGAACCTCGAGGTGTTGATTTTTCTCAAGTAGACAAAAGAGAAATGTATATTATCTCTAGAAGATCATCCGCAAATCGTCGAGAGATGGAAGACCTTTACAGGGGCTCGATACAAGATATCAAGGAGGGTTGCATGATTGCAGTTTTGGCTATAGATGATGCACGTCATTATCCATTCTGGATTGCAAAAGCTACAAAGGTCAATAAATAAAATGAAGAAGTAGTATCAATAGAAGTACATTGGTATGCAACATATACACACCCGTTTGATGGTGTGTATAAGGCAAAGATGGTCGTTGAGAAAAAGGTTTGCAGAAAGAGAAAAAGAAAGGGTCAAAAAATAAATCGTCGCCGCATTGACATCTTGAAATTAGAGGAAGTTGATATACTTGTTTATGATGTCAAGTTGACAAAGAAAGTCACTCTTTGCTCCAAGACTATAGAGATTATCAAGAGGTTGTTTCCAAAACAAGAAGTTGCAAGATGGGAGTCTGTTAAACCAAGTCGTAGTTCCCGAAGGAATATGACATCTGAAATGATGGGCATATATGTAGACCCATATGGTGCACCCATTAATAATAGAGAATAATATGGGTCATCTACATCTTCATCCAGTCCTTCATCTGCAGAAAATGTAGATTCTGATGGGGTGTCAGAATCCATGGATGAATTTGAATAATTTCACATGAAGCATTTTAGATGTTTTTTATTAGTATGGTGTTTGTAATTGAAACTCTAAAGGAGTTTTCGAATATTTATATGAATCATTTGTTCTTGTTTGGTCTAATATATTATTTCATTATAAATCGCATCATAATTTCTTTGTTTTATATGGTTAGAGTGGTGAAATTATTTATGAATTTTTGTTTTTTGTTTAATATGCAAGTTTAAAAAATGTTGTAATTTATCTCTTGAAGAAATTTATTTTTTCCAATTTAGGGGTTGATTTTAAATTTTTTGTAAACAACAGTATGGGATGTTTAGGCCATGGCTCTATTTTTTACCCTGAAAAAAAAATGTGTATACCGGTGTCAACACTTTTCTATTTGGGGGGTGTTTTTGGTGTTTTTCTTGCAAAAATCATCGTTTTTATGGCATAGTTCTCATTCATAGTATAAAGTTCTCATTTCATAGTATATGTGGTTACTATTGGAAGGATTCTGGATGAGGGTGCATCAACTTGTGTCATGGATCTATCTTGTTGGAAAGCCCTTGGATCTCTAGAACTCACTCCATCACACACATTTGTTACTACCTTTGATGGAGGATCTTTTAGGGAACATGGTATTATTCCATCCTTTCCTATCCAATGGGGGGGGGAATTTGTGTGAATGTAGAAGTAGTTGATGCTCCTATAAATTATAATCTTTTATTAGGGTGTGGCTAGATGTATGCAATTACTTCTATTGTATCATTATTTTTTCGAGTGTTGTGTTTTCCTCATGGGGGAAAGATTGTTACTATTGATCAACTATCATTCACTCGAACTAATCCAAATGAAGAGTCCTGGATCGAATATTCCTTCAATTCATAAGACACATCCAATAACTAAGAATGTAGGAGTAACATAATATCCTTCACTCATGAGCACTTTTAATATCCCAACTCCTACTTTCTTCATTAGTTCCTCTCCAATTTCAACTGATCAGGAGGTCCCTATTTCATGAATAGATTCTTTTCTAACATCTTACCTCAATGATACTTGGGTACTTCCTTCTACGTCATATTCGGTGGAAGAGTATCAACATTCTGGAATTAAGTTACCCTTGTATGTGGAAAAAATAACTTATCAATCAATTCAACAAAATACTGCAGACATTGATCCATCACCTTTTGAAGAGGTGGATCAGACCACTCAACCTGTTTGGGTTGTCAATTCCTCCACTTCTCTATATTTTTTAGATATAGTGATGCCTTTAGATGAGGTTATTTTGGAAGCATTAATAGGGATTGATAAACCCTCATATGATTTACATTATCAATCTTATTTTCTTCCAAATATACCAAAAATTGAGAGTGGAGAGTTTCGTGTAAAGCTTCCAAAAGATATTCATCAACCATTAAACCAATTGGATGAAAATGGAGAATACACCAAAGGTAATATAGCCAACATTTATGAAACAATCTCGATCAATATATCTAGAAACCCTTATGTTATGGAGAATGTATACATTGGTGCGAAATGTTCTCCAAAAGATATTCATATTAATATTGAACCTTTTAAATAATTATGCAAGGCCATCTGAGGAAATGCAAGGCATTGATCCCAACATTATTGAACATGAAATTAAAACCCATGAAAATACAAAACCTGTTCATCAGAAATTTCGCCTAGTCAACCTTAGGAAAGCGACCACTATAAGTTGAAAAACTTCTTAAGGAAGACTTTATTTATCTTGTTTCTTGAACAAAATGGGTATCCAATCCTCTTCCTATAGATAAGAAGCAAGGTAAAATTTGATTATGTATGGATTTTAGAGATTTGAACAAGGATTTTCCTAAGGACAATTTCCTAACGTTGTTTATTGATCAAATCATTAATGAATGTGAAGGTAGTGAGATATTTTCCTTTATGGAAGGATTCTCCGGTTACAACCAGATTCAAATCCAACCCGGGTATCAACACAAAACTACATTTATATTCCCTTGGGGAACTTTTGCATACTAGAAACATCCCTTTGGCCTAAAAAATGCTAGAGCTACGTTTCAGTGGGCTATGTCCTTCACTTTCCATATCAAGCACATTGTTGAAGCTTATTTGGATGATTTAGTGGATCGTTCTCGCAATAGGAGAGATCATCTAATTCATCGTTTCCTTGTGTTTGAAATATGGAGACACTACAAGATTCAATTGAATCCCCATAAGTGTATTTTTTGCATCGAATCTTTTGAAGCCCTTAAACAAGCTCTCGCATTCGCCCCTTTACTTAGTCCCTTATTACACAAAATATTTTGTTGTATCTGGTTCCATTTGATTCCACAATTGGCATAGTCTTAGTTCAATAAGATGACACTCTTCAAGAGCATGCCATTTATTATCTTAGTTGTGAATTGGTTGGGACTGAACTAAAGTATTCTCACAATGAGAAGTTAGCCTTAGCAGTTGTTTTCCAATCCAAAGAGTCTGTCATTAAATATTATTACACAAGAATATGGTCATTGCATATCTCAACCTATTTCAGTATTTTTTGAACTAACGAATAATCAATGGAAAATTCAACAAATGGATTATTATCTTGTAGGAATTTGACCTAGAGTTCCAATCTACATAGTCAAAGAAATCCTTGATCTTTGTTGAGCTTATTTTGGAGTTCCCCTGTGAAAATTGTGATAATATTAAATATGACTCAATCCTCGATGAGCATATTTTTCTTATTTATTCTTTAAATACTTGGTATGAATATATCCTTGTATATATTCAAACTCTGAAGTTTCCTCAATTTATTTGTGAGATGAGAGACGACATCTTTTTCATAATGTGAATAATTATATCATCATGGGAGATACTTTGTATTGTCGTTGAGTTGATTCTATTTTACGTCTATGTCTAAATCATGAGGAAGTTAACTATATTTTAAATGACTCTCACAATGGATCCTTTGGATATCATCTTTCTGGTCTTGCAATTGCCAAAAACAAATATGTGTTGGATATTTTTGGTCGACGATCTTTAAAGATTGCATAGAAGCAGTTAAGGAGTGTCATGCTTGTTAAATATTTATTAAAAATATGCACGCACATCCTGCTCCTTTGTTTCCCATTATCATTGTAGATCCCTTTACTAAGTGGGGGGTTGAATTTATGACTTGCAGCCCAGCTTCAACTGGGGGGCATAAATATATCATAGTGACTATCGACTATTTTACAAAATGGGAGGAAGTCATGACTACTTTTCATAGTGATGGGGAAACCACCACTTATTTTGTATTCAATGAAATCATTATGAGATTCAGTATCCCACGTGAACTTGTCACTGATCATGGTCGTCATTTTCAAAATCAGATGATGACCGAATTGACCACCAAGTTTGGGTTTAGACAAGAACAATCTTCACCATTTTATTCCCAAGCGAATGGTCAAGTCGAAGCTGTCAACAAAAATTTAAAGATCGTGCATATTTATAGGACATTTAACGTAAGTAGATCTAATTGGAATATTATGATTTATCCTTCTTTATGGTCATATTGAACTACTATTAAGACTACTACAGGATTCTCTCTTTCTCAACTCGTTCATGGGGTTGAGGCATTTCTCCCAATTGAGTGTGAAATTCCTTCGTTACAATCAGTCGTTCAATTATTTCCTGATACTTCAAATTTAGAAGAGCGTTTAATTCACCTTGAACATCTTTATGGAAAACATCGAGATGCTGCTATGGTGAATGAAGCACATAAGAAACATGTGAAGAGCGAATATGATAAATCTATTCATCCTAGGGTTTTTTCTGAAGGAGACCTCATCTTACTTTATTATCAGGATAAAGACCCTTTAGGGGTAGGTAAATTTAATTCTATCAGGCTTGAATCGTATATTGTCTCCAAAGTTTTGAAAAAAGGTGCATATGAGTTAACAGATTATGAAGGAAATAAGTTGGATAAGCCTAGAAATGGGTTCTATTTAAAGAAGTATTATGCCTAGGCATGTACTTTTTTTTACAGTAGTTGTAAATTTGTATATTTTCTTATTCTTGGTTTGTCACTTAGATTCATTTATTTTATTAATGGATGTTGCACGAAACACCTATTTATATAGGATTCATGTATGGCACTCATCTCCATACTAGAAATCTTATCTCGGTTGTTCCAGTGATTTATTCACCACTCAACAAGTTAGTTGTTTTAGGTGGTGCTTGTCTAGGGACAATGACTAATAATATGGATGAGTACAGTTTCATTATATAAATACTTCATGATACCATTTTGAATGGTATACTTTACCTCAAAGTTCGCTTATATTCACATCTAATCATTTCTCAATTAAATGGCAAGTATCGGGTTCATGATCCTATGTTGTTTCATCAATTCTTGCATGTACGTCTTCTTTAGCAACAATTTATTTATATTATTTATACTCATGTTCCAAGGAGAGAAAGCACTATCACAGATGCATATGCTAACTATGTACTAGATTGGAATGTATATCATTTGTAGTACAAGAAACCATCATGTAAATATTATGCATTCTCATGTATATATATAATCCAAGATAAAATGTATGTATATAAATATTTTAGAAAGTTTCATATAGTCAAAAAGTAGATATGATAATATTAAAAAAGGGTTCTATTAGGCTCGCACCTACAATCATGATACTTATAAGAAGCATCTTTCCCCTTATGGAGTACATTATTGCAGTGGCCACTTTCTTAATTATTTTGATCCATGGTCCAGGTATTCCAACTACTTTCTTCTGCGTTATATTTGGTAATTCTTCGATCTCTGATATGGGTATCCCACTAGTTAGTTGGAAAAGGTTGTTTCTAACATTTTTTAGAGTCACAGAAGCATCCGTTGAGCTACATGTCTATGATCTTCTCCTCGATTGAGGAAATCATTCAGCTCAAGTTAGTCCTATATCTACACATGATTGTTATTTATATATCTGTATCTGGGACAAAACAAGTTTCTTTGTTTAGAATATATGACAAAATTCATAAAAACTTAATAAACTTAAAAACCAAAAAGCAACTTACTATTTGCACCCATTGCACTTACCAAAGAGACTACCATGTCAGGTTCTTGATTAAAATATATTCCCTAATATGGGTAATCATTGATTCCCTTTACTTGGATCTCTCACTAAGTAAAGAAATATGCATTGTATAGGTTGGAAGTATGCCCACCTCTAAGTTGTAGCATAATACTTGTCCATCAAGCCATGGTAGGGATCCTTAGAGCTCATGGTTCTACATATACCCATAGGTTAATGGAAGGTAATCTTTCAAAAAAGAAACTACATAAGATGCTTCTGAAACTAAAAGTCTTCATCTTCCTAGTTTTGCATTTTGTTAGTTAATATTTCATGCATCCCAATAGTGTAGTACACCAATCAAACATGGTGGGTTCTAAACACCTTAAAGCATTAAATATTTGCGTCGTTGAGGCTTGGTGCTCCGATGTTTATGTGATGATATGACCTATCCTCATGATTATGATATTGATATTCAAACTTTGTATATCTCAAATTGGAACTTGATTTCCAATCTTCTGAGACCCAGTAACACAATACACTGCCATATATTCATCGATTGGCATGCCTCCAACTCCCTCCAACTCCGTGATATTTGAAATTCGATACATCTCATCAGCGGAAAGTCGTGTGAGAAATTAAATATTTCCAATAACTATTTTGAAAGGTTCTCAATATAGTATGAAGGCATCATCCTCTGGATCCCAATATCCAATCAGCAGTTTTAACAACCTACTTTTGACCCCCCATGTTGTTTATTTCAAAGAAATTATTCAATCCACATAATTGAAGTGCTTCTTGAGCCTCATTATTGTCAAGCACTTCATTGTCAATAACTTTGTGTTCTCTTTCACACCACTCTATCATCATCCTGATGGATTAGCCATAAATGAAAGGAATAAGTGAAAATATTTTACCTGGTTCTAATGGCAATGAAAATTCTTGCTCCTTGCTCTTGTGATCACTTTCCGAAGATTGATGTTTTTCTCGCACCCAAAATCCAGTTCTTTCCCACTAGAAAAAGGAATGGTAACATTTTATTTATTATTCAACTTCTTATAGTTGAATATTTCCTTTTGCATGTTGGATTAATTGTGTCTATGTTTATGTATATCTCGGTGTACTTTGTAAAAAAATTTAGAAGATGATTTCTTTTGGACATGGCATCGCTTTAAGGTATTGTTTCACAAATTGGCATATAAGGTAGTTTTGACTTCCATTTGCATTTTTCAATATTGTTTTCAGTTTCGAATAGCCTTAGGTTACCTTTGCAGAATTATGGCATTTATCCTTCTATTATACTGGCACATCTTGTTGCAATAGAGCCTCCCTTACATGGGTACCTTATTTTAGATCATATTGTTTGGTGGTAGCTATGCTACTGTATTATTAGGATCGACAGTACCTTAGTAGTGTTTCCTGACTTTGTGTTGAAGACATATTCTTCCTCCTTATCTTTTATGTTGGCCATTTCCTAAAAGGGGACTCTCACCAATTTTTTTTAAGTTGTAAATGCATTTCGTCATCCCTACTTATGATTTTGAGCCTTTTGTCGGCTTCCAACTTACAACTTGTTGTTGCTACAAACTGATCCCCAAATTTTTGTGAAAATTATGGGGCACCTCCTTTTCTCTTAAAGAGATTTTTAAAGTTTAAGTCTTCCTAGAAAATCCTACCTTCAAACATAGTTTTTTCCAAGAGGATCGAGCAAAGAAGTTCATTTTTGTGACTAAGTAAAACTCAACTTTTACAGCCGACACAATTGGTGAGACTCATCCAGTTGAGCCAAAATGGTCAGAGGCATCCTTTATGTTTTACGCGCTTTTTCTGTTTCGGAGAAACTCATCCAGTCAAGCCGATACGGTCGAAGTTATCCTTTAAGTGTTGGATGCCTTTGTTTCGATGAAACTCGCCAAATTTGGTCGAAACGATCGGAAAACGCAGTTAACACCACCGAAACAGTCGAAACACTTTCTTTCTGTATTTTCGACACTTAGACTTTTCTTTGATTTTTGTTGTTTCGGCGTAGAATATCGACTTCGGCAAAGAAGGTTTTATTGCCGCGACACATTTCGGAATGACTCAAGTTTTTACGCCGAAAAGAGGATCGACAGGGAAGATCGACGAATATATTTTATTGACGCGACATGTTTTGATGGAACTCATAGAATACCGCCGAAATGATCGCTATCATATCGATTGCTATGCACCAGCACGGTTAGAAAAACACTTCCGACATGTTTCACAGCGACTAGACAAGTCCTACCGAAACGGTCGGCGGCGTAGTTCATAAGTCACCGCCGTTACGCTTCGCATAGACCCAGCAAATCCCGCTGAAACGGTCGGAAGCAAATCCTTAATGGAAGGGATGTTCGGAATGGTTTGTGGTGTCGAAACGGGGTTGGACACACCACACTAATTGTGCATTTAAAACATTACCAACCCCATCCACTTTGCATTAAATGCCCCTTGTTTTCAAAATTTATATATAGCGCATTGGGGCATTATTATTTTGTTGTTTTGACTTTGCAAAATTTTGTTTCAAGTTGTTGCCTCCGCCATTCGCACGCCATTCGTCGAACGCTGAGCTTCCCCCAACGCCATCAAGCCCATCTACCAGCCATCAACTGAGAGGTAGGTCACCGTGTGCTCTTTTGGTTGGTTTTGTTCTTTTGTTTGGTTTTTTATGTTATGGGGTTTTGCTTCTTCCGACATCGTTTCTTCCCCAAATTCGTTCTTTCGTCCACGTCATCCTCACTTGCTAGAGTTAAACCTGTTTTGGGGCCCTTTTCTAGAAGTGGCCATTAGGAAGGAAGTTTTAAACTTCGTAGACTTATAGTGTTCATACTACTCTAGTTGTCCCATCTGCCTTTAAGCGCACGACAGGTGAGGGGGGGCCTTGCGTTAGTATTTTAAGCTGGGTTTTGAAGTGGATTTTGGTGCGGTTAATAGTTTTATTCTGTACAATCGGTTGTGCGCAGAGAACCCTTACAGCCATGAGACCAAAGTAAACCCCTGGCAGATGCTCTATCGATCCACAGACTCGATCACTGGTTCATGTCCTCAATGGAATAACCGGTTTGCATCCATAAACATTTTACTGTGCGCACCCTTATAAAGTTAACGTAGTCAACGTAGTTCACATATGCCCTTAGGCTAGATCTTTAGGTGCTAGTTTAGGTGCCCACCCCGAGTTGTGTTCAGAATTTATGATTACTACCAGCAGTTAGTTGTTTTATTGTTAAAATGGTTGGCATAACTATTTGAATTGTTTTACATATACTCTTTTTGCTCACCTGCATATTGATTAACAAAGCACAAAACTTGACTACATGATAATGGTGTTTTTGTTCAACTTTGCATACCACTTGTAATATGAAAGAAAATGCTTGATTAAATTTTTTTTTAATTTTGCTCATACATGGTTTTCTTTTATCAGAATTTGAAAAAATGACTAAGAAAGGAGCTAAGAGGAAATCTAAGGTAGCTGAGTCAGGGTCAGATGTCGAGATTGTATTGGAAACCAAGGTAGAAACCATTTTTTAGGATACTAAGGCAATGACTTGGATTCTCCCTAAATTCAAATGGGGGGGATTATATCAGATGATCTGAGACCAGGATGTCCCTGGTGCAGTTCTTGAAGAGATGTTCTTATATCAAAACATCAAGAAGTCTGGCATTACTAAAGCAGCCACACGCCCCGAGCTTTTTCCTTGCTCAGAATTCATTGGGTGGATTTTGTCGCAAGCTGATGCCACATCAAGGATCATGTATGACAACAAAGGAGAAGCCTTTGCATCATTCCATCTGTCCCACATAGCAACAGCGTATAAATTATCGCACGCTCAGGTCCTGCTGACTGAAGACTGGCTTAAAAGTCTTAACATGGACACTCTCGAGTATGCTAAGAAATTATTAATAACAAGAAAACAACTGAGAAAGAAAGAAAGCGAAGAATATGAGTGTCAAATACTGAGGACCCCCTTTAAGATCATAGCCCTAATGCTGAGTAGGATTTTTGGCAGGGAAGACGGGACTGTCTACAAATTAAATTCGATACCTCTAATTCACCATGTAGCCTTTCATGGTATAGTCTTTAACTGGGAATACATCATCTCAGACAATCTGTCATCAACCATAGCGGCTGCAAAAGGAGGTCTGACCCAGAGGAGGGATGGATTTTACATGTCTTCGTACCTTGTGGATTGTATACTATCAAGGAATCCTTTCCCTAAGTTGGGGTGCATCTAGAATACAGTTGATTCCCTGATCTATGTTGCTTATCAGATCTTGTGGGCCCATAAGTATGTAGGTCACTCTAAGATCATATGTGAGGAATTTATCATACCTCTCCACTGGTTGATTTTCAACAGAGAACCAAACTGCTTGTCCAAAAATTCCATGGCAGTCATAGAAGAGTTTGGGGATTACTACTTCTGGCAAGAAGGCACATACATCAGGATGTATGGAGGTTCCCGGGCTCTGTCTCTTCTGCCCAAGTATGCGACCGATTTTGTTTTCCACAAGGAAGCAGTAAGATAGGTTTTCATCAATGGGATGGGAAAAATCCTGTATGATCAAAAGAAATCTTCTTTTCCGCCTCTTCCCTTTTGCATTGGGGCGTACAAATTCTCTAAGGTTAAGACAGTCGAAACCTTTGTCCAAGATTTGGAAGCATTCCATTTTGGCGAAAAGAGTTTCACTAGGAATAATAACCAAGGCAAGGTGGCTGAGCATTGTGCAACGGTCAAAGTACATTGTGATTATGCTAACTACTTTGACAAAGATGAAGCAATATTCAGAAGAGCTATCAATATGACTGAGCTCAACAAGAGCTTCCGTCCCAAAAGTGGGAGTAGTTCTAGCATTGCTGCCAAAGCTGCTAAGCAGGAATTAGCTCTACAATTAGAAAAGGAAGAACAAAGGCTAAAAGAGGAAACTGAAAGAGTTCAAAGAGATGAGGCTGAAAGGATTCAGAAAGAGGAAATTGAAAGAGTTCAGAGAGAAGAGGCTGAAAGGATTCAGAGAAAATAAGATGAGAAGTTGCAAGAAATAAGGGAGAGAGCAGAAAAGGAAGCAGCTGAACAGCAAAAGAAAAAAGAGGAAGAAGAAAATTCCAAGAAAGCTGTGGAAATGGGAATTCCAAGCATGCAGAACATGGACATAAAGCCACCCCAAGTATCCAATGAAATAATCACAGGAGACCACCTCCCATTGAAGGAGCACATTGTGGCTCAATTGGACATAATCATATTTGACCGTAACAAAAAAAACCATCTTAAAGAGATCGAAAAAGAGACTAAAAATGGATTCCAAGCCGGATGTCGTCACTGTACAGGAGAACACCATCCTGGAGTTTACACACAAAGACCCCAAATTCATGGCATCTGTCAATGTAGTTGTTTCTCAAGCAAATGAAGATAATATTAACAAGATAATGAATGATATTGAGCGAAGCAAATAGAAGGTGCTTAAATTAAAGGGTAATCTGGAGAAGTGTCACATCCCCAACGACCTACCTGGCCACTGGAGACCATGATCCATTTTTTTTCTCCCAACACATCGACTGGGTACCCATACACACAGTCGGGAGAGCTCAGATCCGCAATCCGCAACCCGCAGCTCCGAACCCGCAACCTTCATTCCACAACAGCGAATCCCGCAATCCGCATCCCGCAATCCGCAAAATGCATATTTTTGAGCTTGGCGATCCCTCAATCTGCAACCCGAAACAGCTATCCCACAACCCAAAACCCGCAATTGCGGATGCGGAAATGCGGAAATCCCAAAACGCATACTTTCGAGCTTGGCAATCCCGCAACCCGCAATTGCGGAACCCTGCCTCTTCAAGGTAACTTCATCAAATCTTCTAAGGGGCATAACTTCTTCCTCCAACATAAAAATGGGGCAAGGTTGGTACCGTTGGAAAGCTCTTGGAGAGCTCTATCCAATCATAGAACCCCCTGACCAGGCGAGGCATCCAACCTTCCCATTTTCTTCTATGAAGTTCTATCTATATTCCACTTAGACACTTCCAGCCTTATACATGCCAAGATCTTCCATTCCATCTAACCCACAGAGGTTACTAAAACCACTTCCAGGGATTCTCTTCCTTCTCAAGGATCATGTGTAAATATAGATATCCTTCACAGGTTAGTTATTCATAAACATTCATCTTCAACAATGAAACACTATCATTCATTATAACATATAAAATGCATCAACCAGATTTAACCAACACATCTATCATTGTAGGAATTACAAGGCATTAAACTCATGCAATATAAGATATTCATACAACAGTGAACTTACCCCTTACTCAGGCCTGCATATGACTTCATGTCAATAATTCATACAACCATACATTCAGCATTACACTATGGAACATAAGCAATCATCCATCACAATGAAATACCATTAGTTGACATAACAAGAAATACTTATCTTTCAATTTCCGAAGCAACTGGCTAAGTGAGAGCAACGTTCCACCTAAGCTTAGATATATGTCCAGCCTATACACTTTCAGCTGAGAGATCACCCCCGATCTGGGCAGTGTATCCACTAAGGAGGGCTAACAAGTTCTCTCACAGTCAAGGCTCCATTCTCATGCTAAACCAACCTGTAGTTGGGTTTATCAAGAATTCCAGGGATCCTACCCATGCTAAGCCAACCTACAACAATTCAGGGACAATAAGGAAGGCGTTGCTAATCCAGTGAGCTCAACCACAGAGCTGCAGGCATCTCAACACTCAGTTGACCTGGAACCCACAATACCTACCACATCCAACACAAGGAAGACCTACTACACTGTTACACAGTCTCTCAAGGCATCTTCCCTTCCAGTGTTATTCCAGGATGGGCATAGAAAGGTCCAGTCACTCTCAGCTGACCTGGCACCCACAATACTTACCACATCCAACACAAGGAAGATCATATCACTACTACACTATCTCTCACGGTCTTCCCTTCCAGTGTTATTCCAGGATGGGCATATAAAGGTCCAGTCACTAGTTCATTGAGACTATAGCCTTCACTGGGTTTATCAAGCAACCCACCTTTCTCCCACGGTTCAACGACTGATTCGTTACCAGGCTTGGGTTTTCCTCACGACCGCTCTTCCAATACCACTCTGCAACATCTTCTATCAATACCACTATGTCCCTGCAACTGGGGTTTACACACAGGGTGGTTACGACTATCAATTCTCTGGCCTTTCTAACACAAAAGAAGCACAAATAACCTCAGGTTTTCCCTTTCTGGATTGGTTTGGTTCATACAGGAAATACAAGAACAATTTATCTACGAGGGTCGATGGCTCATGAAAATGGAAAGATGCGTGAGTGAGTGAATAGTGAGGAATGTCTGTATGTCCGAATCCCCCTATCTCGTGTGTCTCCCCCCTCCCAGATAGTCAAACAGGTTCAGCGAGTTCCCCCAGGCGATTGAGTGTCTTTTTGCACAAGTAATCAGAGCCATGTCCTGCCATACGAAATCGCAAGCATGCTCCATACTCCAGCGGCCTCAACCATCAGGGTTCTCAACCACCCACTGCAGTGGCATTAATGTCAGCAGGGAGTTCAAACAGGTTCCCAATCAGACATGTGGCAATATGGGAAACCAATCCCAAACCCTCTCACCTCTCCCTAGTGGATACACATGGTCCTTTCTCATTCGTTGCCTCCTTAGCCAGCTTCTTGGTTATTTTATTCATTCAATAGTAATTACATCATTTACATTTCTTCATGGCTTAGTCATCCCATGAATAATCAACTGTCCAAATACTTGCCTAAGCAATAAACTTAAACATCCACTAGTGGGGCCTTGGCCTTGAGCTCCACACTAGGGAAAATACACATACTGTACATACACAATATTTACATCAAATCCAAATACACTTCAAGGGAAAAATGGGGTATTACATGAAGGAGCGAGCAGAAGGGATAGAATGGAAAAGGAAACATGACACCCTGCTATCCAAGAAAGAAAGAATAATGAATGAATACCAGATCTTGGAGGAAGAAAAGGAGGCATTAACTGTACAGTTAATGATATTGGAAGGAGAGAAGAATGACCTTGAAGCTCGTACTACTCAGCTAGAATCAAGTGAGGTAGGAGCCAACCAACAAGTTGAAGGATTAAAGGTTGAGGTAGAGGAATTGGAAAGGGAGAAAGAATCTTTAACAGGACAGCTAGAGTTGGCGGACAAAAGAAAGCTAGATATATCTTCGTTCTGTGATCAAGCCTGTAAAATCCAAGAGCAAATATATCATTATCAGATGATTCCCACAGAGAATATATATAAGATGAAGCTAATCATGGCGATAATTGATGAGATATCTATTGAGTCACAGGCAGTCAGGAAAAAGCAGTGTGATGTTGCAGAAAAGATTAAAAGCCAAATGGTCTGGAGAGAGAGAAACTCTGAATACCTTGACAACTTGCTTCCTAAGACAACAACATATTTGAAGTCGGAAATGGAACTTTTAGAATTTTGCAGAAGGGCTTCCATAAAACTGAATAATGACATCCTAAAGACTATTCAGAAGTGTCAGGATTTTTATAGTAAAATCCAACAAGTTCATGAGAATTGTAATCTCTCTCTGCTCCTGTCAATGAACGAACTTCCTTCAAGAGATCTACGCATGAGAGAGTTGCAGAGTGGATTGCAAGGGGAGTTAGAATACATCAGAAAGCTGGATGTTCTCACTAAGGAAGACATCCACCATTTTGTAGGGCAGGAATCCATACATGCATATTTCCTAGAAGATAGTTGCACAACAGCAGAAGTAGGGAGGGCGCACGTTGAGACTCAATTGTCATATCACGAAGTCTCTTTACAAGTCTTGGAGCCCAACAAGCTAAATATCATTACTGAAGGAGCTAATGCATGGGGGGAATATTCTTCTAGTTTAGTTGGGTCCACATAAATTCGAATTTGTAAATATCTTTTATATTTTCTGATGTAAGCACTAGAAGACAAAATTTCGGGAATCTTAGGGTTAGAGTAGATGAAGAGGCACTAGAAGACAAAATTTTGTAAAAATAAATAGAGGAAGACAATAGAGAAGAAGCACTTTTGGCAAGTACAATAGAGCTGGATTATTTTTTGTATGAGAACTATTTTTCTTCTTAATAAAGAAGGGTTTGTTTCCTGGGAAAAGCTGGTGCAGAGATTTTGCATGGAATGTGTGGAATGTGAATGGAACTACTTCTTATTGCATTTATAACTGATACTGTGAGATCGTTCTAACTTTCTTGAATTACTTCATGGTGATGAATGATTTTGCTTTCTGTGCAATTGTTTATGTGCTAAATGAGTAATAATGTGTTTTATCATATACGATCTATCTTTGATATTCTTTCTGATGTGAATGTGATTAATGTGTTGAAACAGCTATCTGTGAGACTTTTATGAGCATTTCCAGTTTATTACTCTAAATTCAATCTTGCTCCCTGCAGGGATAGGATAGTTAGATTAGACTAATTTAGAATAGGAATAAATAGGTAATTGATAAGGCAGGAACGGTAAGACAAGAGGTAAGAACCTACGCATCGCTAGTGTGGTTGTTGTCTGTCAATTATATGCATTTAATTAGTGCACTTGCATCTCATAATCAAATATAAAATATATAAACGGTGAATCGGGTCGTAACCAGTAAAATATTTAAACAACCACACACGCGGTAGCTGGACCGTTAACCAGACGGATTGCCCCACACCAAACAGTGAGCGATCTAATTGGGCTTGCTTACTAGGGAGAATCCCCAACTGTTGGTGCTGCGATTTCAGGGGCATCAACACAACTCTATATAAGCCCTCATTTATTATCTCATTTTCATTAGGCCTTGTGTTGTTCCTTAGGTTTCACCTCAACCAAAATGGGGGCTTTAGTCAAAATACAAATGCTAACGAGGGATGTGCATATAGCACCATCTCTACGTCACTTTAGGCCAACAAGTTAATCTTTTTTACCAAGGGAGGGAACCATTGAAAATAAATAGGTATGAATCCTAGTATGTCACACTAGATACCTTTCAGATATACATGCAAAACTTGACTGGATTTAGAAATGAAATATGAGGTGCTCGAGGGATAATACCAGCCATGAAAAAAAAATAGAAAATGAGTGTTGTATTAAAAGGGAGGCCCAAATATCCGAGAGGAATATAAAACTAAAACTAAGTGCATCTCATATGCGCCTTAATCATAACCAACTCTTAGAACAAAAGGAACAACAACATAACAAACACTAAATTGAAAAAGTATGTTTTAACTTCCCATTGCTATGCATCTTAGCTACTATTTGAAAAGTACACGTGCGGGTAAATTTCAGATCCATGTAACTCTAGGCCACCAGACAAAGACTTGACATACTGTCTCAAAGGGCTTTAAAATGTATACAAGATACTATTAATTCAACAACCAATGGCATGCTTGCCTCGGTCCATGGTTTCTTATCAACAACATTCTCATACATTCATGAATGAAGACATTTTTAATCCAAAAACCCCAATGGCATGCTTTCCTCGGCCTTGGGTATTTCCAAAGCATAATATCTCATTCAATGTAAACAGAAACAATTTACATCAAAAAAACCCCAGTGGCATGCTTGGCTTGGTAGTCGATACCCTCAGAAATACAGTGTTTCTCTTTCTCTTGTACAACAGAATACAACAGGTGGGATTAATTCATCTCTGCCACAGTCTTATTATCTATCAAATTGACAACAAACTTTCAGCGGTCTATGGCTACGAAGAATGAGAAAAGAGAGAGAAAGAGAGCCAACTAATGTGATAGATCCAGGCGACTTTCTTTGGCCTTCAAAACTTATGAGAAATGATCAAACCTTGTATGTAAATGAGAAAAAGATCCTTGTTATAGACTCTTGAGAGAGAAATGTTAGACCAAAAATTAGGTCGGAACTTCTTTTTCCCTCCAATGAAAATGATTTCCTCTTCTTTTGTCATTTTTAGCTAAAATGGTGCTGTTTTTGGCATTTTCAAAATTTGTGGGTAAATATGGATCTTATTTAGAATTGTTGTAACTTTATCTTTTATGGCTGTAATGGATTTTTGACAATCTCTTGGAAGCTTTGCTTGAATGGCTGCCCAAAATAACTGCAATTCTGCCTTAATCTTAGCAATGTGCATCATCTCCAAATGAGAACCATTAATATGCTGAAAAATGGGTTGAATCGGTAATTATTTGGTCCCTTTGCCTCAAATGTATGGCTATAGTAACTACTTTGCAATGGATAGGAATAGAACCCAAGACCTTCTTTTATCCTTCCAAGAAGACTTATTTCACTTTACATAAAATATACCGACTTTAGACTTTATAAAAATAAAGTCACTTTATAAGGTATAATTTGATGGTGTGGTTAAATAATTTGAAAAATGGTGAGAATATTATAAAAATATTACTTTAAATCCCATAAAAGGATCCTGGCCATGTAATTTTCTCTTTATCCACGGGATGATGGATCTAAGGTTCCATGTTATATCCATAGTTTGAAACCCCTTTTTATAACCATGGTGTATGCATCGTGAGGTGGCATATACGGTTTTGTTTATTATACACTGTCTCTTTGAAAATATGATCCTTCGTACCTTACAACATTAAAAGAGGAAGCAAGTGGGATTGGAAATTTGGAATGGACATCATGTCGAAATCCTCCACGTTGACATCTTTTCGTACAACCTCAATCTTACCATTGGGCCATCGACTTTCTAAGGAGGGAGGGCCCATCTATCTTACCATCATACACGTTACATTTGCTTTGGTCCATTGCATATGACATGGCCTGGATTTAAACCAAACTTTTATTATACGGACAAGAAGATGGTATGCCACCGTTGATCAATGCACAACCTTCCACATCCACCGTTGGCGTTAAGATTGATCTCACATGCCAAAGTATCATTCAATGTCGAGAACCGTTGGATTAATTGAAGGGGATGCTACACCTACCATTGGAGGGAGTTGAAGATTGATTGCCTCCTCGATTCCCCCACACCTCCAATGGTGAGGATTAAGCCACAAAAAGTTTCACACATGAATGTAGTACATAATTCGATCTTGACCATTGGAGGTCCTTCCCTTCCCAAGTTGCGTGAATGCCTCGGATTGCATGGGCTTTGCTCAGACAATGGAGAGAGATTTGAAGGATTTGGGGTCGTTGAACTTGGCAACGTGTGTGTAGAATGGTGAAAAACGGTTAGTGGGAACTTTCTACCATCGAAATTTTGCCAGTGAAATTGAAAATCAACATTTTAATGTATTGCGGCTTTACGGAGAAAATAGATGGTTGTAGATTTCAATTCATTACGGCGGGAGATACGACCTTCCTTAAGGCCTGGAATTTTTTCCACACCTCATCATGGAACTCATCAACAACCTCCTAAAATTTCATGCAGAAAATTTCATGTAGAATGATGGACTAGAAGAGGATAACTATCAATCATAACTTTGGATAGAACCTGGCGAACACCATAAAAATTGCATTCATTGGTTTCTGAGAGTAAAATTGATGTATCTTTTGCATACAAAGTTAGAATGGCCTTCCATTAGAGGTGATTGGAAGTAGACACAGAGAGATTTCCAATGAGTGGTTGCACAACCTATTTTCATGCTCGATTGATATACTTTTTTAAATTAGAAAGAACAACTTGGCAATTTTGCGGGAAATTTTGAATGCAAGATATTACACTTCTAGACGTCCGAATTGAACTATGTCAGCTCCCTGGTGTCCAGTGACCCCAATAAACATGTATGAACCCTTCCTTGCTTTTAGATGATCCATTTTGCGTGTATGTCCAGCGCTACTTAAAGCGAGCATTAATGCGTTTTCATATTTCTACACCTCAGAATTCGATTATGTCATCTCCAACATGATCAATGACCTCGAAAACCCCTTCTAAGCCATTCACTATACCTGAATTACCCTTTGGACTTGAAAACTCAAATTCTCCTAAGGAGGGCCCACAGGGGCTTCACTCGAAGGCAATATAATATCATGTTCATTCATATTGGGGTATTAAATAATCATGAAAACCTAAAAATTATATTGCTTATATATTAAGGGGCAAAGGGTTTTTTTATTTAATGTAACAACACAAAAATACTTTGGGGTATTTTTTATATGGTCGGGTTGACAAATATCCGACAAATGGACATGGCGGGATCACGAATGGATGAGAAATCGGGTTGAGGCAAGGCTCGGGCTTACCAGTACACAGGGAAATCACGTCTTGAGGCATGCTTGAGGCCAGGGGTTTTGTGATGAAGAGGGTTTCCAGTCGATCATAGTCGAGAGACAGTGGTCATTAACAGCCAATTGTTACCAATAGCACTCAGCTAGTTGTTACCAATAGCCTTAGGAGGCTCTAAGCCTCCAGGGCCTGTTATAGACCCTCGATAGGCCTTGGGGGCTTGAATACCCAACCACTCGTACCTATTACAGGCCTTGGGAGGTTTAGTCAGCCTCCTAGATCTTGTTACAGGCCCTGGGGGCTTGGATACCTAGCCAACAACAGGCTTAGCCAACGATTGGGGAACTGAAACATGCAATCTAAATGTTGTACTATGTGCATTGGCTCTAGTGACATACAAGAAGTGATCTCATATCTCTTCATTAGACCATTAGATGTTGCAAATCATAATGATATGTGGTTGAGTAATTGCATTGTGGGTGAAGTAATGTGCATCCACAATATACATTGAAAGAAACAAGGTACATTGTAGAATGCTTGTGGGGTCATAAGAGGGGTATCATATCAATATACTAGGTAGAAATATAAAGGGGTATAAAAAATGTTAATGAAAAAATTGATACATACAATATCTAGTGAAAATATGGGTTTTTTAAAATTGGGAAGGCATATTGGGAGGGGGTTAAAAAAACGATTCTGGAAGGTATTTTCCAATATTTAGTGAAATTAGGGGTATTGGTTCATATGCCACGAACGGACGTGCTATGATAGCAGTTTATTGAGTGAAGCCCCCGTGGGTGGGCCCCACGAGCCAAGACCATTTTTCCTGCTTTTGAATGTCATAACTTAATTCTAACGGATCCTTAATGATTGATGAGTCCCATAAACCTACTTAATCTATCTTCTACAATCAAATGTGTCCCTTGGATGATTTGTAGAACTTGGCCCAAAGTGGGCCCCACCTGCAAAATATAGCTTTTTGTCAGGGAACTTTTAAGGTGACAACATCGGCTCCTTCTGTGGGATGGATCCTCCCTATGAGGTGACAAGAATCCAATAAAATCTCTAGGGTGAGCAGACCAATGATTCATCCATTGGGATATGGAGTCAAATTTTGAGCATGGAGTCATGAATTAGCTTCCTCTCAAAATTCCTTTTCAAGACACCAATTGGAAAACAAAACAAAATTGGGAATGCTAAAAATGAAATGCTGAGATTAACTAGGAAACTAAAAACCTACCTACCAAATCTAAACAACAAGTGGGCGCACTAGGTGACATGACACTTCCAATGCAACGAGGTATGAAATTTGACCAGGCTATGAGACATATGCATAAAGAGTAGTGATGGAATGATGAATGACCTTGGGGTTTGATATATAAAATGATGAGGAAATACATCTCCAATGGCTGCAAAATGTGTCCATGAGGGACCATAATTGCTTGAAGCATAAACAAAATTAGAGCTACAACCAATAATATTAAAAGCATAATGGAAATGAGTATAAGCAGAGGACAAGTATGCATGATTTACCCATTTCCAACATTTACTTTGTTGCATTGCCTTGTGAAAAGTCTTCTTCATCCATGATGTAATTGGATCTTCATAACAAACTTGTTCTTCAGTGTATGTAGGATTAGGTTCACTATTGGACACCAAATCTGTACATTCTATGGTCTCCCAAGCTATAACCCTAACTTTTTGTCTCTTCCATCTTCTTGATCATTTTCATCTTGAAGCTCGAACTCCCTATGCTTTGGATAATCTGAGATCACTATGTTTTTGCAGCAATCAATCTCAAACATCCATTCTTCTTTATCACTACTGCTCTGAGAATTCAAATGTTCATGGAGCATATCTATTTCCTTTTTATGCTCATTTTCAGCCAAAATAAATGGAGGCCGCAAATTAACCTCATTAACAATGTTATTGTTACAACAACCCAAATATTCACTAATAAACTCATGCTTTTTAAAATTCACATGCCGAAAAATGTTATCTTCATGGTCCCTATCCTTTAAAGAAACTTTAGAATTTTCTGAATATTCATTTGCAACAATGCTTTTTAATAGCAAACAGGGTTGCTCAACTCAAGTGAATCATTCACTTCGTATTCTATAGGCTTCCATTTTTCATTTTCATTCATTCCATCCTCCTGAATATGTTCTTCAACATCTATCAACACCCCCACTTCAATAATATATAATGGCTTATCATTTTGAGAACGTTGCTCCATATATTCAATTGATACTAAAAATGCATTTGACGACTGATTTTCTAAATTGCATGGAAATTCACATATTTCCCTTCCATCTTTGGATTCCGACAATGTTGAGAGACCCTCATATGAACAAGAGTTCAATAGGTTTGAAGCATGCATTCTATCTTTAGACTCTTGTGGAATTTTATTTTCTTTAGGAGGATGATATGATGAGGCCAACCATTCAACAACATAAATGTTATCTTCTAGCTCTAAGGTATCATCAATCATAGAGTTCAAATCTATGGACTATTTTTCTCCGAGAAGTGATGAGAAATGAACACCATGGGAAGCAATAAAAATTGTCATAGAAACCACCTCTAAAGACCTTACATTCTTAGGGATTTCATGATAAATTTTGAGAATGTATCCCTTAATGTAGTCACACTTTCACCAATGTCTTTGTTTAAATAATAAAAGGATTTTACTAGTCCCGTGTGATGTTTCCTCTTTCCCCATCCACACATGAAAGCATATTGTAGTTGTTTCCAAGTGGATATGGAGTTGGTTGTCAAGTGCCTGAACCAAGATCTAGCATCAAAAGCAATGTACAAAATTCATATGAGAACATCCTCATGATCTATTATGAAACCATAATTAATGTAATCTTGGAACACAGTGATATGTTGGTCTGCTGAAATTAGTCTAATACCACTGAACTTTAGAAGGTGTTTCAAGTACCCATAAGGCAAAGGATTGAGGGTTTCAGGAAAATATTAAGGGTCGATATCTTGCAACTACCCAAGAATTAGCATAGTTGGGTTTATTGTTGGGCATAATAGTAATAAATGCAAAAAATGGCTCAAGTATTTTGAACAAAATCGGCCATGGTCAACAGAGAGATGGAAAACATTCCCTATCTAAAGGACGTCTGAAATTTGCTAATCCCAAATATACATGCGAATTGGATATCTTTAGAAAAATAGCAGTATGATATTTTAGCATGGTATTTATTCAAATTCATAAATAGGATTATGGCGCAAGACAGGTTGGTCAGACCCTCTTGCTTAACTATGACACACAACAACACAAATGCTCACAAAGTTGGTTGTGAACTAAATGCCAGAAGTTGGCTTCTTCGATTAAATCTGAATCGGTTTCAATGTGCAAAATACAAAGTAAACTATGAAACTAGTCTGCCTTAGCCTGTTACAATCTATAGAATGAAAATCTGTCTCTAAGTGTGTTTTTGGCTATGTGCGATCTTCTCCCTCCCCTAGTTCTCAGCTGAACGATGAGCTACGGATCATATCCCCTGTTATGTGCCTTTGCACTGCTCTTCTACCCTGTTGTTTCTCCTCCCGAGGTCACTCCGTTCCCCGAGACACTCTACCTCTTTGTCCACTGAATCCTCTATATCTTGCAGACCTGCAGTTGTCAATTCCTTCTGGCCGTGCTGCACAACCTCTTCATGTGGTGACATATGTCCTAATCCCAACCACCTTCATAACTGCTCATTATAACTTCCTCAACAACCTCCAATGGCTGCTAAGTACTCCGCTTTGAATTCTACAAAACTTGGATTCTGTGATAGTTGTTGGCCCCACGCCTCGACCATATTGCACTTCATCACCCTTTGACCTTACTTGTTGGATTTGCTCAACTTCCATGGCTGCCAGTCCACCTCGTCCTCCACACTTGGCTTCCGCCGCAAACCTGTCGGTGTTGCTGTTCGACAACCTATCGACACCCAACCTCTTTCACTACAAACATGTCGTCTGTCAACATCCTAACTTGTCGACTTCTGACCTTCTCCTCCTGTCGACCGTACTTCGACGGCTTTGGCTCAACTACCTGGCTTCAACAGCTAGTATTCCTTCACACCAGTGGTCGTCAGAAATGCCCCTGGTCGACTTCTTCCATCGATCAACTTCGACTATTTTTCCTAGGCCCCGATGCTCCTGCATCAGACTACCCAGGTGAAAAAGAACTTGACTGCTCTGTCAGTCTCCTGTATTCTTCTTCGAAAATCCATGTTGCCTCCTGCAACTCATCATCCTTCCACCGAACTAAGTATTCCTTCTTCAGTGAACTTCGCATCCTTTCGACTTCGCGTTCCTCTAACACTTCGGCGATTTCCTCTTTGTCATGTCGTCCTGGAATCTGCACCGTCCAGTCAATGTTCGACACTTCCGCACTATTGCTAGTTGAACCTTCCTCAAACTTATACAGATCTGAGACATTGAACGTGGGTGATATGCTCAAGTCCTTTGGCAGCTCCAACACATAAGCATTGTCCGAAATCTTCTTCAGAATCTTACATGGTCCAATCTTCTTCAGCTTCAGCTTGCTATATGTTCCTGTCGGAAATCTCTCCTTCCTCAAGTGTGCATAGACTAAGTCTCCTTCACTGAACGACTGTAGTCTCTTCTTTTTGTCAGATCTCAACTTGTATGTCACGCTGCTCTTTTCAATGCGCTTTCACACATCATCATACACTTCTTTCATATGTTCCACGAATGTTTCTGCATCCATGTTCTTCCTGATTTCTGTCGGTATTCCGACCAAATCCACCACTCCATGTGGGCTTCGTCCTCAAACAATCTGGAATGGGCTCATACATGTCAACCAATTCACATAATTGTTGTATGCGAACTCTACTTGCGCCAACACATTCTCCCACTACGTGGGTCTGTCGTCCGTCAAACATCTCAGAAGGTTTCCCAAGCTTCTGTTCACCACCTCGGTTTTCCCATCTGTCTACGGATGATATGCCTAGCTAAACTGCAATTTCGTGCCCAATTTCTTCCATAGGGTTCTCCAGAAATGTCCCATAAACTTGGTATCCATGTACGACGTTATACTTTTCAGCAACTCATGCAATCTAACTATCTCCTTGAAGAATAGTGTAATGCCCATATTTTGATTCAGCATATTTATTAGTTAGACACACCATACTTTATTTTCTTATATATTTTGTCGAACTCAGCTCGACTGAGTAAACTATATTGGACCTCATTATATGATGTTACTCTGTCTTATGATTTCACCATGATTATGATGTTACTATGTTATGCAGTTATGATGTCATGATTATCATATGATTTCCTTATTTTATGATTGCAGTATATGTTTATATGTTTTCCTTAATGAAATGTGAAATATATGATTCGGTACGTGGATACCATCTTCTTATATGAATTATTGAAATGTTATATGTATCTATGATGAGCTAAAAGGTTACATGAAATGAAATGATAAAATGGATCAATTGGCGATCAATGGAAAATGCTTTCTATAAACTGTATTTTGCAAAACACTAACCTACAGGACACAAGGGCTATGGGATAGCCAGTTACTTGATCTGATATACATTGGAAAGGAAAAACATGTTCATACAGCAAACCTTAGCAGCCAAAATGAGGATACGATAACACAAACTGATAATCCCGATAGCAGCAAGTATGAGTTGATAAGGGCGTAGGCCCAGTATGTTGAGAGGGATGGATGTGTTTCCCACCCTATGTTTCCATGAGACCCGAGGTCGTGGGAGGGCCGTGCTGAGACACGCTCCCCATGTTGTTGTGATGACGATTGTCGGATGCCTGCTAGGGGAGGATAGGTCCGCTGTTCAGCCGACGCTATCGCTCTCAAGTTCTATGTGGTCAGATCGGTGAGTCCGACATCCACTGTTGTACTAGCAGAGGAAGGATAGGGAGGATGCTGGACGTAGGTTATGAAGGGAGGATATGTTAGTTAGCACTGTTGGGGGTTTAGTATTCCTTGATTCCGAGTTAGTGGAAGTAGGCACCCTTCCTGTACTTGATTGATTAAACTAATGTAAACATAAAGACAATGATGTTAAATCGTAAAGGGTTAACTGTTAAATAACCGAGGATGTTAAAGTAATTATACTATAGATTATGCTTGCTCTTCTGCATGGGGGTAGATACTATTGTTAGTTAGCAAGTATGCATAGGCGGAATGGGGTTTGTTTATAGTACATGTCCGACATGTGCATACACTGGCCATGCATGCACACCTTGTACGTGTACAATATTACTGGTGTATAACATACTTGTCATGCTTGAATAGTAGTATAAATGTCATAGATAACTCAGTTAAGGATACATCAATCAACTTAGGTAATGAATGGTTAGGTTGTCAATGTGTAAATAAGTGAATTAGTAGTTATATGAAAACATTGTAATAATAAACTAAGACAAGTATCGTCAGTTAACATTGTCATAGAAGAACTGTTGTGAATAGGGTAATGATAGTGTCTAAGTAATTAGTAAAATTGTTTAAGCCCTCACAAGTGCTTTGTTTATAAGAACAAGGATGCTATGTTGATGATAGGGTACCCATGTGATGAACAAATAATTAAGAATACTATGATTGATTCACCTTTTATTATTGTCAAAGGGTGATTTAATTATTATTATTAATTAATAAATGATATTCCAGCAAACATTTATATCCCTATCGTAACAAATGCAATATAAGTAAGATTTAAAATATTGATTTATAAATTAATATTGTGTGATTAATTCCATTTCAAAAGTTAGCCATAATAAGATAATCATTTTTGGAATAAACGTGATGTGATGGAAAATGGATATTTAATTATTCAATGTTAATCTTGGAATTTAAACCTCAAGCTAAGTAGTCTCGACGGATAAGGTGGATCATTAAGACACATCATGTCCAAGTTGACAAGGGGGCAACTAATTATATAATATTTTATTAATTACATTAATAACATTAAAATATCAAGCATGGCGGATAGACTTGTATTTAATGAAACTTGTCCCGAATGGATAAACCTTGGGGTGATAATTCCCACCGTAATAAATAATTACGACCGTCAATCCCAAACCAAATGAATTTTCCATAAGAGTAATTAATTATACATTTTTATAATGAGACGTGGATGAATGAACTAGGGAAAGGAGTAAAGGTTTGAGGGGCTCGAGAGGGGGAGTTTGGGGCGGTGGAGTAAGCCCAAGGTCTTCTCGAGGATGGACATGTATATAGAGGGGGAGAAGGTTGAAGGTAGGGGAGGTTTTTTTTTGGGTTTGGGGAAGAAAGAAGTTGGGAGAACAGAAAGTTGGGGGAACAGAAAGGTTTTTGAGAACAGAGGGAACACTGCTCTCGGGATTATCAGATTGTGGGCTCGGGGGCTTGGAAATCCTTTGATTTCCAAGGGCCAGCAAGATTATAGCTGGTCGGTAGGGTGGACACTTCAGTTTGGCTGTCTAAGGGGTTATACAACCTGCTACAACTTACGGTTAGCATCAGCACCAGGTAATTTCCGTTATTTACTATTATGCTTAAACTTACTGTAAACATGCATCACTTGCTATTTACTGATTAATTGATATTTCCTGATTTACTGCTATTTACTGATTTACTGAGTTGTGAAACATATTCTTATGCTAGAACATGATTGTTGGAAAGAAAATATTGGTATGTTTGTCTATTTTAAATTACGAATGTAAGGTGATAAAAGAAAACACGACAGTACACTAAATATTATTTAGGCACATAGTAATTCTTAGAAATTTACTTCCATAAACTGGTAAGGTTAAAACGTAGAAAATTAAACCTGAAATTTTACATAGTGCTCTGCCGTAAAAACCAGAGCACTACAGATGGTATCAGAGCCTTTGTTCAGACTCTTGAACCTACGGGCCTATTCATGCTTCACCTAGAAAATTTACTTGATAATTTACCTACTTGACCTCCAGCCATAGTCATCTTTCAAGGTACCTGCACAACGATAACAACAATTACATTAAAAATATATATATATTTATATTTTCATTCTTTATATAGTTAATCTACCACTAAACAAATGCAAATTAATTAGGGCTTCCAGCAATTTATCCCCTTCTGTTCTGTTGAATTCATGAACAAAAATAAGAGAAGAAAATTAAATTGAAATTACAACAAAAACAAAAGAGCTTATATAGAAATTAATAGTTGTTGCCGACAAAATATTGAGCTATTTTGAGCAAATTCGCTAAATTTAAAAGAATCAGAGGGTTATATTGAAAAACAAATGCAAATTTGTTGGAGGAAATGAGGAAATCATTATCATTTATTTCTGACAGTAAATAAAATTATGGGATTTTAAATGAAGTCTCGGTCATCAACACCTCGCAGAAACTACTAGCATCTTTATCTAAGATTGTAATTTGAAGGATCTTTATCTATGAAATAAAAATCTTGAGTTTCTTGGTCATCTTGTTGAGATCTCTTGATCTTTATGCTTCTGTTAGTATAAAATATCTGTTCTTTCCTTTTATAGTTTAGCTGCAAATATCTTTCTTTTACTTCTTGGCCTTTCGACCTTAAATATAGTGTAATACCCCAATTTTGAACCCTTAGGCAATTTTGGCTCTAATGTAAATATTGTAAATACGCGATGTATGTTTCCCTAGCGTGGAGCTCAAGGCCAAGGCCCCGCTAGTTTATGCTCGGATTTTATTTAAGTAGACACGCTTGATATTTTGTTGCCCACGTGCTATTAAGCCATGGGATATTGTAAATTGATGTAAATATTTAACATTGAAATAAAATACCAAAAACTGGCTATGGAGGCAACGAATGAGAAGGGGCCACGTGTATCCACTAGGGAGTGGTGAGGGGGCTATGGGATTAAACCCTAGGCTGCCATTTGTCATTATGAGAACCCATTGACTTCCCTAGGTGACATTAATGCCTGTTGTAAGAAGGTGGTTGAGATTTTCAGCCCATGGCTTCAATGGAGCATGGGCAGCCCTGAAATTCGTATGGGTGGACATGGGCTCTGATTGCTTGGGCAAGAAGTCACTCAACCTCATGGGAGGTTGCTTGATTCACACCCCATTCCATTGTGAAACTATCTAGCATCATTCCCATCCAAAAACGAGGGCCAGAAGTGAGGAAAAACCAGAAATCGCGACCTTGAGAGAACCTAGTTTTTAAAAGACCAAAAACGCCCAGATTTGGCAGGGGACGGGGAAATCCAATGGGGGATCCAATAGCATGAACCTTGGGGCGAATTTGGGAGCATTAGCTACCCCGAAATCAATGGGGAAACCCAGTTTTTGCAGCTCAGAAAACGAGTGACGGATTTGAGCATTTGGTGAGCAGAATGGTGAGAAATCAAGTTGGGATTGACTATGCAGAGGTTGGGTGTGCTTGATAAACCCAGTGAAGGCTAGGATCTCAAAGATCAGCAGCTGGACCTTTCTATGCCCATCCTGAAGAGCACTGGAGGGAAGAGTTTCCTGAGGGACTGTGTAACAGAGAAGGGGATCTTCCTTGTGTTGGATGTGGTAGGTAATGTGGGTGCCTAACTGTTGAGTTCACTTGAGATGCCTGTAGCTCTGTGGTTGAGCTCACTGGCTTAGCACTACCCTCCTCTATCTGCTTGGATGCTTGACTGAAGCCATGGCTATGAGTGAACCCAGCTAGTCCTCCTTAGTGGATACACGGCCCAGCTCGGGGGTGACCTCTCAGCTGAAAGAACACAAGCTGGACAGAGGTCTACGGTTGGGAGGAACGTTGCCCTTCCATAGCCAGTCGTTTGGACATCAACTTCTCAAGATAAGTGTTCTTGTGATTTAAATTACTTGCATTCTGTGTTCTGCTACACATTCAATCTGAAGGATTAATTATTCCTGTTAAATAAATGAAATGCATCATGTATTATGCAATGTGATATTTAATGACTGATTACATGTATGATGGATATGGGTATGATGAACACGTGAAGAAATTATGTGCATATGTGAAGTTAAATTCCGCTGTGTAGTTCTTGGATTTATGTCTGCACCCATAAGTTTTAAATTGCATGCGTTATGGGTCTCAGTATTGGGGCTAAGCCTTTACGGAAGCCCTGTGTTGTTAACGTTTTCCCTTCCTTGCACTTGATGATGGAAGGGGGCGTTACAGTTTGGTATCAGAGCTGCGTTGCAGCATTGGGCCTCTATGGGCCAAATCTGATAGAGTTTTCTTAAGTCTGTTTTGAAAAAAAAAAGAAAAAAGTTGTTTTAAGACTGTTTTTGAAATTTTTGGTTTAAGACTGTTTCGGAAGGAATTCCCGAATGCCTTCCGAAACAGCGGAAGCATTCGGCGAATCGTTCCGAAATTTCGGAAGCGTTCCGAGAATTTTTCCGAAAATTTGCGAAGGGAAGTTTTTCGGAAGGAATTCTCTTCCGAAATTGCGGAAGGAATTCTCTTCCGAAATTGCGGAAGCAATTCTCTCCCGAAATTTCGGAAGGATTCCGCGAACCGCTCCGAAACAGCGGAAGAATTCAGTGAACCGCTCCGAAACAGCGGAGAAAAATTCGTTTTTGTGAAAAATTTTCTAAGTGTCGGCGTCGAACGGAAACTTTTTCGGAAGGAATTCTCTTCCGAAATTGCGGAAGGAATTCTCTTCCGAAATTTCGGAAGGATTCCGCGAATCGTTCCGCAACGCGGAAGAGTTCGGCGAGTCGTTCCGAAATTGCGGAAGACTTCGGCGAATCGTTCCGCAACGGCGGAAGACTTCGCCGAATCGTTCCGAAATTGCGGAAGACTTCGGCGAATCGTTCCGCAACGGCGGAAGACTTCGCCGAATCGTTCCGAAACGGCGGAAGACTTCGCCGAATCGTTCCGCAACGGCGGAAGACTTCGCCGAATCGTTCCGCAACGGCGGAAGACTTCGGCGAATGGTTCCGAAACGGCGGAAGGATTCCGCGAAGGGCTCCGAAATCGCGGGAGGATTAGGGAAAGTCTTCCGAAACGGCGGAAGCTTTCGCCGAATGGCTCCGCAGTTGCGGGAGAATTCAGCGAATCGCCCCGCCATTGCGGAAGCGTTCGCTGAACTGCTCCGCATTGCGGAATCATTCGGTGAACCGCCCCGCAGTTGCGGGAGCGTTCGCTGAACCGGCCCGAAAAAAAAAAAAAAAAAAAAAAAAAAAAAAAAAAAAAAAAAAAAAAACCTCCATTTTTGGATAGGGGGAGCACCGGGGCTCGGAATGGGATGATTTCTGTGGGGCTCGGAGGCCATTGACGGGGGCCATGAAAGAACTAGTGAAGACCCCGAGCCCATTAGACTCCAATTTGACAGAAAAAGGGAAATAGTGACTTTTGAAGGATAGAGTCCCGAGGCTTGACAGAAGGTCGGTTTGAGCTGAAATTGATCAGGCGCGGCCATGAAGCAGGCACAATGTTAAGTTCCGAATCTTGGAATCAAACTCCAAAGGATGTGGAGTCGGGGTGAGTAAGAAGGCCAAAAAGCACTGTTCCGGGCCACTTTTTCGGGATTTTGAAAAGCTCGTGGGCAATAAAAGTGACCCTAGATGTGGGATTCAGAAATTTTACTGAACTAGACATTTCCTATTCTCATTAAGACAGACAACTTCCGTTAGACGAAGATTTTCCAGAAATGCACCGTTTGGGAGATAGCCGTTTTTGGCCCAAAATTTGGAATTTTGGAAAAATGTGAAAAGTAAGAAGTAGTAAAACCCAGAAATTCATAAAAGATGAACGGTACATCAGAATTGAAATCAGTAAATTGCTGAGTGTTCCTTGTTATATGGACTAACTTTGCCCGATAGATAAGTTTTTGTAATTCTGCATAGATTTTCTTCCACAGGTGGCTGAAGTTGGCCTTCGGGACCAAAACACAACTGTGCAGAATTATTGGTAAGAGTTGTCATTTTTGAAACAACGCTGTTTCCACACCCGATGTCGGAATGGAGCACGGGGACAGGCATTGGAAAGCTTGTCTAGCAAGGAATAATGTAGTATGACCGGAATTTGAATTGGGTTATCAGACATCATATATTATCAGGGCAGAAAAGTGCCGGTGACTGTTTTGTCAAATTAATGGCAATATGGGCAATTTTCAGAATTGCATGAATGGGCAAAAGAATTGAATAAGTAACAGCTATGTTGATTATTCCATGAGTTAATTATGTTAAATGTTGATTGTTGTATATTCCTAGATGCATTTTTATGAGGTCTAACAAATATCATAATAATGCACAGTGTTTGCAGCTCATAAAGTTTATAATTGTAGCAGAGGTAAGATGGTGACCATTAATGATGCTCAAGATCCTTATGAACACGAAGAAGACGTTCTAGGAGAAAATGTGCATGAAGGGAATGCGGAGACTGAATCCAATGGGAGAAGGGAGCAGGTGACTCCTCAAAATTTGGTTGAAACCATGGTGAGCTTCAATGAAAGATTGATGAAGGCTCAAGAAGAACAACACCAACTCAATGCTGCTATTTTGCAAAGCCTCACTGATATGCAGCATAAGATAAACCTTGGGTCCAACCCAAGCCATATGGGTGAAGAAGGAAGAGATGCAGGGAGTCATTTTAGAGGCCGTTCGAGGAGGAGGACTCCAAGCCCAAGGAAGAGTTCGGTGAGCAGAAAACATAAAACATCTTCATCAAGGTCTTCTTCCAGCAGGTCGGGTGACTCCAAATGTTCTAGGAGAAGTCCAGGACATGCACCTAAGAGATTGGACGGAAGAAAGAGGTTCAAGGGTATCCCACAGGGAGAATTCAGGAAGGCAAGACCTCCCACATTTGATGGGGAAGGAAAGGCAGGTCAAGAGGCAGAAGCATGGCTTCTGGGAATGAAGAAATATTTCAGAATTCAAGACTACTCAGGAAATGAGAAAGCCAGGATTGCCATTTACAACTTAAATGGAAGAGCTTCCATTTGGTGGGACAATCTCTTGCAAGTGAAAGGGATCAATGAAAGAAGGATCAGTTGGGAAAGATTTAAGGGGTACTTCAAGGAGAAATACCTTTCTGCTAGGTATTATGACGGTAAGAGAAAAGAGTTTAATGAGCTCAGGTTGGGACAGAAATCCATGGAAGAGCATGTCCACAAATTCTTGGAATTACTGAGGTATGTTGACTACATCAAAGATGAGAGAGTAAAAATCCAATGCTTTCTTGGGGGTCTACCTCAGAGTTTCAGAGATCGTATTGAGTTTGTTAATCCACCAAGTTTGGATGAAGCCATTAGGATGGAAATGCACTGCTATGAGCAAAATAGGGGAAAAACAGAGGCTAACCCAGCATGGAAAGGAAAGCCAAGAGGGAAGTTTGACCAGAAGAAGGATGGCTTCAAGCCACCATTTAGAGGTCAGCCTAGAACCTTTCCACAGGGACAACAAGCAAGGAGTGGATTCAAACCGGCAGTGGCAGTAGACAAAGCATCAAAGGGACCACTTCAGTGTTGGGGATGTGGAGAAAACCACATGTTGAAGGATTGTCCACATCGGAAAAACAATGCTCGAAAGTTGAACAACCTAAAGGGAGTAGCTACGGTGGAGGACATGGCAAGGGCAGCACCTCGGATTTATGCAGCGTTGGATAATCATCAAGCAGACCATCAGTCCTCAGTGGTGGAAGTCGAAGGTAAGATTGCTACGCAATCTATTTCTGTTTTGATTGATCCAGGATCTACTCATAGTTATGTTTCTCCAAAAGTGGTTGAAGGTTGTTCTCTTAGAAAAATAAAGCATACTAAGTCTTGGCTAGTGCAACTAGCCACGGGAACCAAGAGAAAAGTAAGTGAGGTAGTGATGGAGTGTCCCATAGAATTGAATGGACTCCACACATATGCTGAATTGAATGTGTTACCATTAGGATCCTATGATGCATTAATTGGCATGGATTGGTTAGAAAAACATAGAGCTAAATTGGACTGTTATGAGAAAGCACTTGAGTGCATTGATGAAAAGGGGAGACCCACATTGGTAAAAGGGATTCCCAAGCAAGTTTCAATAAGACAGATTTCAGCCCTGCAGTTGAAAAAGTTTTATAAGAAGGGTTGTCAACTATATGCAGTCCATATGCCAGATTCATTAGAGGACAAAGGGCCAAGACTAGAAGACTTCAGGATATTGCAAGAGTTCCAAGATGTGTTTCCGGATGAGGTACCAGGGTTGCCACCGATGAGAGATATTGATTTTACCATCGATCTTGTTCCAGGGGCAGCACCGAATTCCAAAGCTCCTTATAGAATGAGTACACCGGAGTTGGTGGAATTGAAGATACAGCTGCAAGAATTAATGGATAAAGGGTATATCAGGCCTAGTGTGTCTCCTTGGGGAGCACCGGTGTTATTTGTCAAGAAGAAAGATGGGACTTTAAGGCTGTGTATTGATTACAGGCAGCTCAATAAGGTGACCGTTAAGAACAAGTATCCATTACCAAGAATTGATGACTTGTTTGATCAAATGAAGGAAGCCAAATTATTTTCAAAGATTGACTTGAGGTCTGGCTACCATCAAGTAAGGATTAAAGAAGAAGACATTCACAAGACGGCTTTTAGAACTAGATATGGTCATTATGAGTTCACTGTGGTTCCATTCGGCCTTACCAACGCACCTGCCACATTCATGTGTCTCATGAATAGTGTATTCAGCAAATATTTGGACAAGTTTGTGATTGTGTTTTTAGATGACATTCTTGTCTATTCAAGAAATGAAGAAGAGCATGAGGAGCATCTAAGAATGGTGTTGCAAGTTCTTAGAGAACATCAGCTGTATGCCAAGTTAAGCAAGTGTGAATTCTATCAAAAGAGGATCCAATATTTGGGTCACGTCATTTCAGAAGAAGGAATTGCAGTGGATCCAGAGAAGATTAATTCCATCATGGATTGGCCAACTCCAAGAAATGTTTCAGATGTTAGATCTTTTATGGGCCTTGCTGGTTACTACAGAAGGTTTATTGAAGGATTCTCCAGGATAGCGCATCCGATCACCTCATTGCAAAGGAAGAACATCAAATTTGTATGGTCTGAAAAATGTGAGAAAAGTTTTCAGAAATTAAAGGAGTTACTTACTAGCGCTCCTGTTTTGAAGATAGCCGATCCAAGGAAGGATTTTGTAGTATGCACAGATGCTTGCATTGAAGGACTGGGTGGGGTTCTCATGCAGGAAGGAATTGTGATTTGCTATGAATCTAGGAAATTGAAAGAGCATGAAAAGAATTATGCCACACATGATTTAGAATTAGCAGCCATAGTGCATGCTCTTAAAATGTGGAGGCATTACTTGATGGGGAGAAGATTCGAGCTTAGGACTGACCACATGAGCTTGAAGTATTTGTTTGATCAGCCAAACTTGAATGCTAGGCAAGCTAGATGGATGGAATTTCTATGTGAATTTGATTTTGAAATTAAACATGTAAAGGGGAAGGAGAATAAGGTTGCAGATGCTCTTAGCAGAAAATTTCATGTTTCAGCGGTAAGTATGTGCAAATCAGATTTGAAGACAAGAGTTCTTGAAGCCCAAAACGGTGACGAAACTTGCCTTCAAATTAAAGAGAAGTTGCAGCATGGTGATGTGGGTGAAAAGTGTGCAGGATATCAGTTGGGTGAAGACAGCATCCTCATCTACAAAGATAGGTTGTACATTCCAAATAATGCAGATTTGAAGAAACTAGTGATGGATGAGATACACCAAATGCCGTACTCTGGACACCCAGGGTATCAGAAGACTATAACAGCGGCAAGAAAGCAATACTTTTGGAATGGCATGAAGAAGGACATAGCTGAGTACATTGCTAGGTGTCAGAAGTGCCAACAAGTCAAGGCAGAACACCAACATCCAGCGGGGTTATTGCAGCCCTTACCCATTCCAGAATGGAAGTGGGAAGTGATCTCCATGGATTTTATAACAGGTCTGCCCATGACAGTAAAAAAAGCATGATTCAATCATGGTTGTGGTGGATAAGCTATCAAAGGTAGCTCACTTTATTCCAGTAAAGTCCACTCACAAGGCTAGTGACATTGCGAACATCTTCATGAGAGAGATATTCAGATTGCATGGATTGCCTAAGGCAATAATTTCTGATCGTGACACAAAGTTCACCTCCAATTTCTGGAAGGGATTATTTCAGGAATTGGGAACGAAATTGAATTTCAGTACAGCTTACCATCCTCAAACGGACGGCCAAACCGAGAGGGTGAATCAGGTCCTTGAAGACATGTTGAGAATGTATGTGATGGACAAACCATCCAAGTGGGAAGATTATTTACACTTGGTTGAATTTGCATACAATAATGGACACCATGCATCCTTGGGAATGAGTCCATTTGAAGCATTGTATGGCAGGGGATGCAGGACACCAGTGAATTGGGACGGCCCAGTGAACAGGGTAGTGCTTGGACCAGAGATGATCAAGGAAATGGAACAGGAAATTGTTAAGATCAGGCAGAATTTAAAGGCAGCTCAGGACAGGCAAAAGAGTTATGCAGATTTGAAAAGAGTACATAAGGAATTTCAGATTGGGGATCATGTTTATTTGAGAGTGAAACCAAGGAAGAGTTCCCTCAAGTTGGGGAGTTGTGCCAAGTTGTCGCCCAGATATTGTGGTCCATTTGAAGTCCTTGATAGGATAGGGCCAGTTGCATATAGAATTGCATTGCCTGCTAGCATAAGAGCTCATAATGTTTTCCATGTATCTTTGCTTAAGAAGTATGTACATGATCCTAATCATATGATTGATTGGAATGTGATACAGGTGGAACCCGAGGGAGAGTTCCAAGTAGAACCTATGCGCATCCTCGACAAGAAATTCACAGTGCTCCGGAACAGAGCCATCGGGCAGGTAAAGGTCCAATGGGAGCACCTTAGTCCCGACGAGGCTACATGGGAGCTAGAGGATGCCATGAGGGAGGCATTCCCATTTTTGTTCAGTTTTGAGAACACCGAGGACGGTGTTGTTCTAAGGGGGAGGGGAATGTAATACCCCAATTTTGAACCCTTAGGCAATTTTGGCTCTAATGTAAATATTGTAAATACGCGATGTATGTTTCCCTAGCGTGGAGCTCAAGGCCAAGGCCCCGCTAGTTTATGCTCGGATTTTATTTAAGTAGACACGCTTGATATTTTGTTGCCCACGTGCTATTAAGCCATGGGATATTGTAAATTGATGTAAATATTTAACATTGAAATAAAATACCAAAAACTGGCTATGGAGGCAACGAATGAGAAGGGGCCACGTGTATCCACTAGGGAGTGGTGAGGGGGCTATGGGATTAAACCCTAGGCTGCCATTTGTCATTATGAGAACCCATTGACTTCCCTAGGTGACATTAATGCCTGTTGTAAGAAGGTGGTTGAGATTTTCAGCCCATGGCTTCAATGGAGCATGGGCAGCCCTGAAATTCGTATGGGTGGACATGGGCTCTGATTGCTTGGGCAAGAAGTCACTCAACCTCATGGGAGGTTGCTTGATTCACACCCCATTCCATTGTGAAACTATCTAGCATCATTCCCATCCAAAAACGAGGGCCAGAAGTGAGGAAAAACCAGAAATCGCGACCTTGAGAGAACCCAGTTTTTAAAAGACCAAAAACGCCCAGATTTGGCAGGGGACGGGGAAATCCAATGGGGGATCCAATAGCATGAACCTTGGGGCGAATTTGGGAGCATTAGCTACCCCGAAATCAATGGGGAAACCCAGTTTTTGCAGCTCAGAAAACGAGTGACGGATTTGAGCATTTGGTGAGCAGAATGGTGAGAAATCAAGTTGGGATTGACTATGCAGAGGTTGGGTGTGCTTGATAAACCCAGTGAAGGCTAGGATCTCAAAGATCAGCAGCTGGACCTTTCTATGCCCATCCTGAAGAGCACTGGAGGGAAGAGTTTCCTGAGGGACTGTGTAACAGAGAAGGGGATCTTCCTTGTGTTGGATGTGGTAGGTAATGTGGGTGCCTAACTGTTGAGTTCACTTGAGATGCCTGTAGCTCTGTGGTTGAGCTCACTGGCTTAGCACTACCCTCCTCTATCTTCTTGGATGCTTGACTGAAGCCATGGCTATGAGTGAACCCAGCTAGTCCTCCTTAGTGGATACACGGCCCAGCTCGGGGGTGACCTCTCAGCTGAAAGAACACAAGCTGGACAGAGGTCTACGGTTGGGAGGAACGTTGCCCTTCCATAGCCAGTCGTTTGGACATCAACTTCTCAAGATAAGTGTTCTTGTGATTTAAATTACTTGCATTCTGTGTTCTGCTACACATTCAATCTGAAGGATTAATTATTCCTGTTAAATAAATGAAATGCATCATGTATTATGCAATGTGATATTTAATGACTGATTACATGTATGATGGATATGGGTATGATGAACACGTGAAGAAATTATGTGCATATGTGAAGTTAAATTCCGCTGTGTAGTTCTTGGATTTATGTCTGCACCCATAAGTTTTAAATTGCATGCGTTATGGGTCTCAGTATTGGGGCTAAGCCTTTACGGAAGCCCTGTGTTGTTAACGTTTTCCCTTCCTTGCACTTGATGATGGAAGGGGGCGTTACATATAGTCTGCTAGTTTATTACCTTTATGCAACCTCGAGATGGTGTAAAAAAATATATATATATATATAAAAGACTACCAATGGCTTCCCTCACTAAAACTGTCCTCAAAACTTTGCATAGCTAGGGCTGGCCGAACAGATTTGAAAACAAATCTATTACAGGTTCAGAGCACATGAACCTGCATGTTTTTGTGGGAATAAACATTGCAAGACTTTCAACAAATTCGAATGACATTTAACAAGCACAAATCAAACTCCATTACAATTAATCACAAAGATAGAAAATTTATTAGTTCAAATGTCACAAACCTTTGGACCACGAGATCAACAAGAAAAGCAAGGAGCATTTTACTAACAGAATATCTTCCAGCAACATAAATGAAATGACTCTTCCAGAAGTGATTCATCGCTTTATTTTCTCTATAATGATTTTTTTTCAAGATAAACACAAATTTCAGTTCACTGAAATTTTGAGATGACTTACACATCGCCGTTGTCTGCTATGGCTGCTGTATGATACTCTCCACGAGCAACTTGGGTAATCTTCACATTCTCAGGGGCTTCATCAAGGAATTTGAGAAATCCATTTATAATCCGTGCACCTTGTAGTCCTTCACAAGTAAAACCTCTGCCAAGCTGACCATGTTCATTATAGCCCCATGTCTGCAGGACACCATCTCCAGACAAAGCTGCCGCATGTGTTGCACCACAATCAACTTGGCTGATTATTGTGTTTGGAGAAAATGCTCCCCAGAAAAGGCGTGGATAGTTTGATCCCTGGTTTTGACCCCACACCCACAGTCTGGTAGAGGAACTTGAGTCATCTTTTCACGATGTTCTGCAATGGCAGCAGTACAATGAGTACCACAGGCTACTGATTTCACAAATTCTGTCTTTAAGGCTTCAACCTTCTTAGGATCGTTGCTGTCCTCCTCGCTTCCATCTCCTAATTGACCAAATGCATTTGAACCCCAAGTGAATAACGATCCATCAGAGGCCACAGCTGCTGTATGCTCACGGCCGCATGCAAAATCAACCAACTGAAGAAACTGAAACGCCCTTTTTCTGCTGCCCCTGAGTGAAATCTTGGTCACGGCAAACGATAGATGCCCACAAATGCGTCCAGTAGTGAAGGAAAGATCTTAATCTTTGTGAGTGGCCCAAAGTCTAAAATCGATCCCAGCCCTAGCGCTCGACAGCCGAGAGCTTACAAAGCGAACCAGCAGCTGAGCCCAAACGGCCCACGCACATCATTCAAGCATCAAGCTCACGCAGCAACCATCCTCCAAGCGCTAAGGCCCAGCAGACCCACCTTCGTCTTGTCTCTGTCCCCCGATAGCCAGGTTCGACTCCCGTAGAATGCAATCGTATTTTCCTAACAATAAACAAAGCAGGAAGAAGGCATTGCATATACGTAGGTAGTGAAGCAGCCTTTTCCCGCATGCGCTGGATGAACCGCCCATTGTCGAAACTCCTTCCAGCTACATCTGCATTGTGGTTTTCTAATGGATATGCCACTTTGGTATCTTTTCCTTCCTTGAATATAGCATACCCCATTATACGCTGGGCATCAATTCCTTCAACACAATCTTGAAGTCCCAGCTCAATCCGTTTCAGGTATCCGCCTGGCTGTAAAAGTTCCCCTACAATCCTATCAGGCTCACTCAGGTCTCTCTCAATTACTTGTATACGTCTTCCATCCTTGCCAAGTGTGTAAGCGAGAGCCGAACCTGCGACCCCTGCTCCCACAATGATAACATCCATCCCTCCTTCAGCAGCTTCGATGGCAATGCCATTGTCGTCTGCTAATTTCTCAAAATTTTGGTTATTTCCACGTTATGCTAAGCTAACCACCATACTTTTCACGTCCCAACCCACATGTATCAAGTTCACGCATGAAAGCATTCTCGTCAAGCTCCAAGAAAGTCCACCGGTCTAAATCTTTTGCACTCTCAAAACTTTTGGTTTGCATTCCCCGCAATTCGTCGAATCTGTGTTTCCACCTGCTGAAAATTATATAATAGGACATTAAGACAGAAACAAAGGCAATGGCTACCGTAATCACCAGCGTAAGATGCTCCATCGTAGACCACATTATCAATTCTTGTTGTTGCTGAGGCGTCCCCATTGATAATGGCAATAGCAGGTCTGACAGTAGTGTTCTGCGGTAGAAAAGTGGAGAGCTCCTTCCTTTCTGAAACCCTAAGCGAGCTTGCATTTGAGTTGCAGAGCTAAAACTCCAGGAGAGAGGGTGAAAATGGCCGCGTCTTGGGGATTGACCCTATTTAGGGTTTCCCCCACTTTCCGAGGGCGGTGGGTTGCTTGGAGAGACCGCGTGTCCTTCATGCACACTCGCTTCCTGCATGGCGGTGAACTAACACGAAGAGCCGCGTGGCCATACCTTTTGCTTAGCCGAGAGTCGAGTGAAAAGGGCTAAGCGGTCGAGTAAATTTTCCTTATTTGTTTTATTTTTATTTTCATTTTATTTAAATTTAGTTTTAGTGTTATAACCTAAGTTTTGGCAAATTTCGTATATATATTTATATAGTGTTAGTATCATTTTATTTAAAAAATTAATTAAATTTTGTATACGTTTATATAGTGTTAGCGTTGCTTTATTTAAATTTAATTTCGTATATATATTTATATAGTGTTAGTATCATTTTATTTAAAAAATTAATTAAAATTTGTATACGTTTATATAGTGTTAGCGTTGCTTTATTTAAATTTAATTTCGTATATATATTTATATAGTGTTAGCATCATTTTATTTAATTTAATTAAATTTGGTATACATTTATATAGTGTATAACCTAAGTTTTGTTAAGAATTAAAATTTAATGTTAAGAATTAAAATTTAATATTAAAAATTTTGCCGAGATTTCAACTCCTAGTCGAAGGGATGAAAGAGACCCGAAAAGTCAAAAACAAGACACCATTAAGACCAGCACGACGAGCTGAACACCATGACAAGATTGTTTAATAAAAACGACTATAGATTTTACTGCGCTAATCCTGACAATCTGTTATCTCATGATGCAAGTTATTTCTTATGCATAAGTATAAGTGTATGAATACCTACATTTTAGTTCCGCGTGTATTTGATTGAACAACTAAGGACATGATTTTATTTTTCAACAAACTCAGGAACTATCATGGTAACAACACGCAGAGGTCGAGGTCGGGGTCAAGGTCGACCACCGTCACCACCACCTCCGCCACCGCCAACACCGCCACCGCCAACACCGCCACAACCAACCTCAACACCAGAAATGCAGATCATAATGAGGTCATTGGAGGCTATTATGACCACGATGAACAGGCAGTCGGAAAGGGCCGCCGAGGTGGAAACCACTCAAGTGAGTCGAGAGAACTCTGAAAGGGCACATGGCCCAAGACTGGAACCGCTTCAGGACATATCGAGGGAGTTACAAAAGATAAAAGTTCCAGAGTTTTCAGGAGGACGACCCGGTAAGCATGCCGAAGCATGGCTGGAAGGCATGAAGAGATGCTTCGCATTGAATGAGTACACATCTAGTTCCAAGGCTAGGATGGTCGTCTTTCAGCTTAAAGGTGATGCTTTGAATTGGTGGTCAGATCTCGAGAAGCAGTTGCACCTTACTCCTCTTACAACTTCTTGGGAACTGTTCGAGGAGAGGTTCCACATGAAGTATTTGCCAAATTATTACAAGGAAGAACAGGCAGGTGCACTCCATGCCTTAGTACAGGGAGACAAGACAGTGGAGGAGTATGAATCTCGGTTTATGGAACTGGTAAAATATGTTCCTTACCTAGATGCAGATGATTGTCAGGTAGAGCGTTTTGTGTATGGACTTAACTACAAGATTAGAGCTGCTGTGCGGATGTGGAAGCCAACTTCAGTTGCCATGGCAGTTGAGTATGCTCGTTATGCAGCTGATATGTCAGATGGAAAAGGGGGCAGTAAGTTGACAGGAACCAATCAGTATGTTTCAGGGAAGGCATCACGTCCTTACTTCAGGGGAGGACAATCTAGACCTCCTCCTTATGGTAACCGGTTCACACCGAGGGGTAATACTTCAGTTAACTCAATCTCGCAGGCATCGTCCGCAACCCACCAAAGCCAGGGACGTACACAGGGAAGTTCCTATAGAGGAGCAAGGGGTTTTAGAGGAACCAGGGGAAGGAACTCATCTCAGAGGATTCCTTCGAGCAATAGGCAAGCCCCTCCCAATCTCTCTTGTTGGGGATGCGGAGGTCCTCATTTCCAGTGAGACTGTCCCAAGGGTCAGTCAAGCAGCAGGCACAGGGAAGGAAAGGCACCCATGGATAGTTCGGGTAACAGTCATCGGATTCATGCAGCGGTGCATAACCACCAGGCAGAACATCAGTCTACCGTAGTAGAATCCACTGGTAATGTAAACAATGTCAAACTTAAAATTTTGTTTGATCCAGGAGCAACTGATAGTTTTATTTCACCATTTGCATTAGATAAATGTGGGTTGGCAGCCTACGAGCACGATGATTTCAAACTGGTCGAAATGGCTTCAGGAACTAAGCAACCAGTAGGTCTTAAAGTGAGAGGTTGTGGGGTTGACTTAGGAGTTTGCACCACTAAGTTGGATGCTTATGTCACCAATTTGGGGATTTATGACCTCATTATTGGCATGGATTGGTTAGAAGACCATAGAGCTTTCATAGACTGCTATGCAAAGAAGGTGTTGTGCCTCGATGACGAGGGAAGGACAATTCAAATCCAAGGCTTGAAGAGGAAGGTATCCCTCCGTTTCATCTCTATGGTGAAAGCTAAGCGGTGCCTAAGACAAGGATGCCAGTTGTTCGTAGTGGAGGCCGTGAGCGATAGTAAAGGACCTTCCTTGAATTCTTACCCAGTACTTTCTGAGTTCAAGGATGTCTTTCCGAAGGAATTACCAGGACTACCTCCAGAAAGAGAGCTCGATTTCACAATCGAACTAAAACCTGGTGCAGAACCTATCTCAAAAACTCCTTATAGAATGACAACTCCAGAGCTCCGTGAGTTACAGATCCAGTTAAAAGAATTGCTAGATTTGGGACTGATTAGACCCAGTATCTCACCGTGGGGAGCACCAGTGATCTTCGTTAAGAAGAAGGATGGATCTCTGCGACTGTGCATAGATTACAGAGATTTGAACAAGGCCACCGTGAAGAACAGGTATCCCATACCAAGAATCGATGACCTCTTTGATCAAATGAAAGGTGCGTCAGTCTTCTCAAAAATTGATTTACGATCAGGGTATCACCAGTTGAGGATCAAGGAAGGCGACATTCCTAAGACTGCCTTTCGAACTCGATTTGGGCATTACGAGTTTGTAGTGGTACCATTTGGTTTGACCAATGCTCCAGCTGTATTCATGAGCCTCATGAATGGTGTCTTCCGAAAATACTTGGACCACTTTGTTCAGGTCTTCTTAGATGATATTCTTATCTATTCTAAGAATGAGAAGGAGCATGAGGAACACTTGCGGTTAGTCTTGACGTGCTTAAGGGAACATAAACTTTATGGTAAATTGTCAAAGTGTTCCTTCTTCCAAAAAGAGATTCACTACTTAGGGCACATCATCTCAGGTGAAGGGATTTCCGTAGACCCAGAAAAGGTAAAGGCCATTGAAGATTGGCCAATTCCAAGGAATGCTCATGAGGTGCGCAGCTTCATGGGGTTAGCAGGCTATTACCGGAGGTTTGTGGAAGGATTTTCTAGAATTGCAAAACCTATTACCACCTTGCAACGCAAGGGAATCCGGTATGAATGGACCGATGAATGCGATGCCGCTTTTACAGAGTTAAAAAGATTGTTGACAAGTGCACCGATCTTGCGGGTACCAGACATGGATAAAGATTTCATGGTATGCACCGATGCCTCGAAGCAAGGATTAGGAGCGGTGTTGATGCAGGAAGGTGGGGTAATAGCTTATGCATCTCGAAAGTTGAAACCTCATGAGGAGCAGTATGCCACGCATGATCTAGAATTGGCAGCAGTAATGTTGGCACTAAAATTATGGAGGCACTACCTAGTTGGTAGAAGCTTCACCCTTAAAACAGACCATCAGAGCTTGCAGTACATATTTACCCAAAGGGATTTGAATGCTAGGCAAAGGCGATGGAGTGAGTTCATGAGTGAGTATGACTTTGGTATCTCTTACATCAAAGGAAAGGAGAATGTGGTGGCAGACGCTCTAAGCCGAAGGCCGAGACTTTTCTCCTTAATTCCCTTGAAGGTTGACTTGAGGGAAAGGGTACTAGGACAACTATTGGGCGATAGTTGGTATCTAAAAGTAACCTCAGCTATTCAGAATGGAAAGAAACAGGAATTGAAGTATGATGGGTACCATCTTGAAGAAGATGGGTTGTTGCGGTATCAGGGAAGGATGTATGTTCCTAAGGAAGGTGATATCAGGAAAACAATCCTTACAGAGGCCCATAGATCACATTATTGTGCCCACCCAGGAGTGAAGAAGATGTATGCTGACATGAAGCAACTCTTCTTTTGGCCAGGTATGAAGATGGATGTAGTGGATTTTGTTTCGAAGTGCCTTGAGTGTCAACAAGTGAAGGCAGATCATCGTCACCCGGCCGGTCTCCTACAACCGCATGATATTCCTATGACTAAATGGGAAGTCATTTCCATGGACTTCGTTGTAGGATTACCACTCACATCTCTGAGACATAATGCTATTTTGGTGGTAGTTGACAAACTGACCAAAAGTGCTCACTTCATTCCAGTCAGAGACACCTATGATGTGACAGATGTGGCAAGGGTATTCATAAATGAGATTGTACGTCTTCATGGAGTTCCTAAAAAGATAATCTCTGACAGAGACCCTAAGTTCACCTCCAGATTTTGGACAAGCATGCAGTCAGCATTAGGGACACAGTTGAACTTAAGCTCAGCTTATCACCCCGAGACAGATGGACAGACTGAGAGGGTGAATCAAGTGATGGAGGACATGCTTAGGATGTATGTTATGGATCAGCAGACACAGTGGGAGAAATATCTTCCTTTAGTGGAGTTTGAATACAACAATAGTCATCACAGCTCCATTGGTATGCCGCCATATCAGGCATTGTATGGGAGGCCGTGCAGGACACCACTCAGTTGGGACAGGTTAGAGGATCGAGTTTTAATTGGGCCTGAATTGATTCAGGAAATGGAGGAGCAAGTGATACAGATTAGGCAGCGGCTGAAGGAAGCACAGGATAGGCAAAAGAGTTACGCTGATGCACACAGATCAGATAGAACTTATGGAGTAGGGGATCGTGTATTTATTCGCATCAGACCAAATAAAAGTACCATTCGGTTTGGGAAGGGTACCAAGTTGTCACCTCGCTTTATAGGTCCATTTGAGATTCTTGAGAAAATCGGACCAGTTGCTTATCATCTCGCGCTGCCACCCCACTTGCATAAAACTCATAATGTATTTCATGTTTCTGTATTACGACATTACATAGCTGATGAGACTCAGAAAATTCATTGGAAGGAATTGCAGGTCTCGGACGAGGGAACCTTCAGGGTCGAACCATTACGTATACTTGATCGTAGGGTTCGAAAGCTCCGTAGTCGCCATGTGGACCAAGTTAAGGTCCAATGGGACAAGTATAGCCCCGGGTCTGCTACCTGGGAGGACGCAGAGACCATGCGTCGAGATTTTCCCTCACTATTTTTACCATAACTTCGGCACGAAGTTTCCCGAAGGGTGGGTGTATGTAATGCCCATATTTTGATTCGGCATATTTATTAGTTAGACACACCATACTTTATTTTCTTATATATTTTGTCGAACTCAGCTCGACTGAGTAAACTATATTGGACCTCATTATATGATGTTACTCTGTCTTATGATTTCACCATGATTATGATGTTACTATGTTATGCAGTTATGATGTCATGATTATCATATGATTTCCTTATTTTACGATTGCAGTATATGTTTATATGTTTTCCTTAATGAAATGTGAAATATATGATTCGGTACGTGGATACCATCTTCTTATATGAATTATTGAAATGTTATATGTATCTATGATGAGCTAAAAGGTTACATGAAATGAAATGATAAAATGGATCAATTGGCGATCAATGGAAAATGCTTTCTATAAACTGTATTTTGCAAAACACTAACCTACAGGACACAAGGGCTATGGGATAGCCAGTTACTTGATCTGATATACATTGGAAAGGAAAAACATGTTCATACAGCAAACCTTAGCAGCCAAAATGAGGATACGATAACACAAACTGATAATCCCGATAGCAGCAAGTATGAGTTGATAAGGGCGTAGGCCCAGTATGTTGAGAGGGATGGATGTGTTTCCCACCCTATGTTTCCATGAGACCCGAGGTCATGGGAGGGCCGTGCTGAGACACGCTCCCCATGTTGTTGTGATGACGATTGTCGGATGCCTGCTAGGGGAGGATAGGTCCGCTGTTCAGCCGACGCTATCGCTCTCAAGTTCTATGTGGTCAGATCGGTGAGTCCGACATCCACTGTTGTTCTAGCAGAGGAAGGATAGGGAGGATGCTGGACGTAGGTTATGAAGGGAGGATATGTTAGTTAGCACTGTTGGGGGTTTAGTATTCCTTGATTCCGAGTTAGTGGAAGTAGGCACCCTTCCTGTACTTGATTGATTAAACTAATGTAAACATAAAGACAATGATGTTAAATCGTAAAGGGTTAACTGTTAAATAACCGAGGATGTTAAAGTAATTATACTATAGATTATGCTTGCTCTTCTGCATGGGGGTAGATACTATTGTTAGTTAGCAAGTATGCATAGGCGGAATGGGGTTTGTTTATAGTACATGTCTGACATGTGCATACACTGGCCATGCATGCACACCTTGTACGTGTACAATATTACTGGTGTATAACATACTTGTCATGCTTGAATAGTAGTATAAATGTCATAGATAACTCAGTTAAGGATACATCAATCAACTTAGGTAATGAATGGTTAGGTTGTCAATGTGTAAATAAGTGAATTAGTAGTTATATGAAAACATTGTAATAATAAACTAAGACAAGTATCGTCAGTTAACATTGTCATAGAAGAACTGTTGTGAATAGGGTAATGATAGTGTCTAAGTAATTAGTAAAATTGTTTAAGCCCTCACAAGTGCTTTGTTTATAAGAACAAGGATGCTATGTTGATGATAGGGTACCCATGTGATGAACAAATAATTAAGAATACTATGATTGATTCACCTTTTATTATTGTCAAAGGGTGATTTAATTATTATTATTAATTAATAAATGATATTCCAGCAAACATTTATATCCCTATCGTAACAAATGCAATATAAGTAAGATTTAAAATATTGATTTATAAATTAATATTGTGTGATTAATTCCATTTCAAAAGTTAGCCATAATAAGATAATCATTTTTGGAATAAACGTGATGTGATGGAAAATGGATATTTAATTATTCAATGTTAATCTTGGAATTTAAACCTCAAGCTAAGTAGTCTCGACGGATAAGGTGGATCATTAAGACACATCATGTCCAAGTTGACAAGGGGGCAACTAATTATATAATATTTTATTAATTACATTAATAACATTAAAATATCAAGGATGGCGGATAGACTTGTATTTAATGAAACTTGTCCCGAATGGATAAACCTTGGGGTGATAATTCCCACCGTAATAAATAATTACGACCGTCAATCCCAAACCAAATGAATTTTCCATAAGAGTAATTAATTATACATTTTTATAATGAGACGTGGATGAATGAACTAGGGAAAGGAGTAAAGGTTTGAGGGGCTCGAGAGGGGGAGTTTGGGGCGGTGGAGTAAGCCCAAGGTCTTCTCGAGGATGGACATGTATATAGAGGGGGAGAAGGTTGAAGGTAGGGGAGGTTTTTTTTTGGGTTTGGGGAAGAAAGAAGTTGGGAGAACAGAAAGTTGGGGGAACAGAAAGGTTTTTGAGAACAGAGGGAACACTGCTCTCGGGATTATCAGATTGTGGGCTCGGGGGCTTGGAAATCCTTTGATTTCCAAGGGCCAGCAAGATTATAGCTGGTCGGTAGGGTGGACACTTCAGTTTGGCTGTCTAAGGGGTTATACAACCTGCTACAACTTATGGTTAGCATCAGCACCAGGTAATTTCCGTTATTTACTATTATGCTTAAACTTACTGTAAACATGCATCACTTGCTATTTACTGATTTACTGCTATTTCCTGATTTACTGCTATTTCTTGATTTACTGAGTTGTGAAACATATTCTTATGCTAGAACATGATTGTTGGAAAGAAAATATTGGTATGTTTGTCTATTTTAAATTACGAATGTAAGGTGATAAAAGAAAACACGACAGTACACTAAATATTATTTAGGCACATAGTAATTCTTAGAAATTTACTTCCATAAACTGGTAAGGTTAAAACGTAGAAAATTAAACCTGAAATTTTACATAGTGCTCTGCCGTAAAAACCAGAGCACTACAAATAGTACAACAATGCTTGTGGCGTCACTTGTCTTCCGACACAGAATAAAGTGTGCCATCTTCGAAAATCTCTCAACTACAACAAAGATTGAATCGTTACCTTACTGTGTCTTCATAAATCCTAGCAGAAAATCCATGCCCAAGTGCTCCCATGAAGTATTTGGTACTGGTAATGGTGTATACAACCCCGTATTCTGACTTCTTCCTTTTTCCAACTAGCAAACTTGACACTATCGTACCCACTTTTCAACATCTGTCGTCATTCCTGGACAATAATGTTAAATTTTCAGAATTTACTTCAATCTGATCTAGGATCTTAACTGAGAGAACAACATGTACAACAAATCTACATCATATCAATCATGGACACAATAATGCAAGCACACAAGAGACACCGAGTTTACTTGGTGAAAACCATAAAGGTGAAAAACCCCAATAACTTCCTCAGAGATAGATAGAGCAATGATACAACCAGAATACAAAAGATAGTCTTCTCTTAGCAACAGAGCCTCCTCCTCCACAAGTGTGCCACTCTCCCAAGTGTGAGTGAGAGAATAGAATGTGTAAAATGAGAGAGACACACTCTCTATTTATACACTAACTTGACTTGAACTTTACTCAACTAGGTCGGCCTCAACTTAACCACTTAACATAATGCTGACTGGGCCGACCCCCACTAGGGTGGTCTAATAACCCTTTGACCCACATGGCCGACCCCCAATAGGGTGGTCTAATAACCCTTTGACCCACATGACTTATACAGGTCCAACCCCAACAAGGTGGTTTAATAACCCATCAAGTATAAGTTACAACACTTACAATATAAATGACGACACTTCCATATAGAGGAATAATAACATCTCTATAGGAATACAATATGCATATATGTTAAATACATTCCGAAGTTACATATACATCAACAAATCATACTTTTCTTTGACCAACGCCTTGGTCTTATCAATGTCAAAATGACTTGCTAATCCACCACTATGTAGCTCTCAAATTAGGTTCTCTCTTACTGATCCTCTAGGAATACACAACTATTGTCCCTTGAATAGGTATCCCTCTTGGATGAAATAATCCAAGTATGGAGTCCTGTCAACACTCCATGGTTTGCTACTCTCCTTCCATGTTTTCGCAAAATCCTCATCGGTCTCATACTCTGTCTTCATCGACTCTATTCCTATTGCCTAAATTGTCATCGTGTTCAGCAATGCAACTCTTCAACTCAACGCATCAACAACCTTGTTCGACTTGCCCGACTTGTGTCGCAACATGAAGGTATATCCCTGTAGGAATTCGACCCACTTCATGTGCCGTTGATTCAACTTCAACTGAGTACTCAAGTACCTGAGTGCTTGGTGATCTGTGTACAACACAAATTTCTTGGGCAAAAAATAATGCCTCCACTTCTTCAATGCTTGGACAATAGCATAGAACTCCTAGTCGTAGACCGAATATTTCCACTTCGCATCACCCAACTTCTAGCTGAAGAATGCAATTGGTCGACCCTCCTGGCTCAACACTGCTCCAATTGCCATTCCACTCGCGTCGCAATCGACTTGGAAAACTTTGGCGAAATCTGGGAGCACTAACACTGTTCTCTTAGTCATCGTTTCCTTCAACTTGTCAAAAGCTTCCTGGGTAGCTTTTTTCCACTTGAACTCCCCTTGCTTCATGCACTTGGTCAATGGTGCACATATCCGACTGAATCCTCTGATGAACTTCCTGTAGAAACTAGCAAGTCCATGGAAACTTCGCACTCCTGTCGTGCTTGTTGGTTCTAGCCAATCCAATATTTCCTTCACCTTTTCAAGGTCCATCACTAACCCTTTACCTGAGATTACAAATCCCAAGCACACCAGTTATTCCTTCATGAAGAAATAATTTTGCAGGTTCACCATCAAGTTCTCTTCCTTCAAATTCTGCAATACTTGTCGAATGTGCTCCAAGTGTTCAACCTTGGTTCGACTAAATATCAAGATGTTGTCTAGGTACACTACGATGAACTTTCCCAAGAATGGCTTCAGTACTTCATTCATAAATCGCATGAACGTACTAGGTGAATTATTCAATCCGAATTGCATGACTAACCACTCATACAACCCTTACTTCGTCTTGAATGTTGTCTTCAATTCATCTCCTTCTCAAACCTTGATCTGGTGATAACCACTTTTCAAGTTGATCTTGGTGAAGTACCTCACTCCACTCAAGAAATCCATCAAGTCGTCCATTCTCAGAAATGGAAACCGATACTTGATTATAATCTTGTTGATGGCTCTGGAGTCTGTACACATCCTCTATTCTCCAACCTTCTTCAATGCTAGTGCTGTTGGTACCGCACACGGGCTCAGACTCTCTATGATTAATCCTCTGTCCAACAACTCCTGGACTTGTTGATTGAGTTCCTGACCCTCTGTCGGAGCCATTCTATGTGTTTCCTTGTTTAACAAACTTGATCTTGGAATCAAGTCAATCTGATGGGATATGCTTCTTGTCGGTGGAAATTCCGTCGGTGCCTCGTCAACTACTATGCTCTGAAACTCGTCAAGCATCGTTTCGACTTAGATTAGAATTCTCTCCATTATCGACCTCTCGACACATGGTCCCTTTGGAATGATGGTGAAACATCCTGACTGTTTCTCCTCCTCTGCGAAAAATTCCTTGGTGATGCAAGGGCATCCAATCCCAAGAGAAGCAGTCGGATGTGATCGATAGAAGGCGCCCAAAGGATAGTCGACGACCTCTAGGACAAGGGTGATGACAATTGACACAATTAGTAGAGTCGTGAGGTTTTCGATATAGAGGTGACTGGTGGCCGAAAATAGACAAGGTGGATAAATGGTTGAAGGTGATATCGACCAGATGGAGGAAGTAGTCGGGAGCCGAGGGCGACCGACGAAGACAGTTGAAGGCTGGGGAGAATAGTCGACCATAGGAATTCGACAAGTAAGAGGTCAATGAACAACCGATAGTAGACTTCGGTCAACAAAATAAGTTGTATAGGAATCGAGACTCTTCGGAGGACTAGGCGAGTCAGTGACGACATCGGTGTAAAAAATGCCGACTACATCAAAGTGGTCAAATGAAGAAGACACCGAAAGACTAGAGGGATCAGAGAGATCGATGGTTGAGTCGCAGAGCTAGTTCAATGCAGTAAATCTAATTGGCAGAAATGCGCGAGTACATAAAGTGAAGAAGCTAACCAAGTCCTGGCTGAAGTGAGAATCAGTCGAGCATTGGTCAAAGAAGAAGTGACGTCCAGTTAGTGGAAAGAAAACGGCGGAAAGCGAAGTGGTGAAAGTTGAAGCCCTAGAAGGAGTGTCGAAAGGAGAGTCGACAAAGTTGGTTGGGTGCAAGCCGATAGGCCATAGTTTATATCAATCGACAGGGAACCGACTGACAGTCGTGGACGAGCCGAAGTGGTCAACGACAGATCGAGCCAACAGGTGTATGAACAGTCGGAGCAGAGCAACTGGAAGCTTAAGGAAGATAGGTTGGTGGATTGAACCAACAGAGAATATCGACCAATAGGATCGCCGACGACCGCTGGTGCGAAAGGGATATGGCTGTCGAAGCCAAGTAGTCATGCGGAAGTTGTCAAACTGTGATACTAACAGGATTACAGTGGAAGCCAAGCATGGAGGATAGGGCGGATTCAAAAGCAGTCGTAGATACCAAGTGAAGAACCGACAAGGAATTCGAAGGCCAATAGGTAAAGACAATTGGAGTGTGGAAGTGTAGAAGTGCAACCCAAATATTGGACTGACAACTGTTGCATGTCAGAGAAGCGTAGAGGTCGATGACTTCAGAGGACAAGGAAATAGACCTGGATCCACTGAGGGTGGTTGCGGATGTTGATAATAGTTAATACGGTGGTTGGGTCTATGTCAGACGCCATCACAGAGGAGAAGTTGTGCAGGCACGGCTAGGTGCACTGACAACTGCAGATCCATCGGATCAAAGATCGAGCGACGGATGCAGAGAAGGATGTCTCGGGGAGCGAAGAGGGCCTCGGTAGTAGTAGCAAAGCGAAGTAGAAGAGCGGTGCGAAGGCACAGAGAGAGGGATCCAATCCATAGCTCAGTTCTCAGTCGAGAACCAAGAGAGGGAAAAGATCGCACACAGAGATAGAACACATTTAATTTTGTACATTATAAAGGTCGAGGCCGACCAGTTAGTTGTTTACATTCCTTACATTTCGCATTGTAACCGCTTATTTGATTGAAGTAATAGAATCCAGCTTCTGACATCCTGTTTACACCAAGTCTATGTGAGTGTTGTGTGTCATGTGTATTTTTAAGCAAGAAGGTTCGATCGACCCGCCGACGCGCCTTGCGTCAAGTGGTATCAGAGCGGGAAGAACCTGCATGTGCGTGAACAACTCTAGCTATGGTCGGGTAGAGTTGTGCACGAATCGTGAAAGTAAAGTTGCGATTGGATGAAGGAGAATAGCTCCAGTTGCGGTTGGTTAGAGCTGAAGGCCAGTGAAGGTCAATGAAGGGATAACTTCCAAAGGAGGTGGAGTAGAGTTTCCCAGAACCAGGTTACAGAGCAAAGGAAATCTGAGGAAGAGTGAGAAAAGTTGTAGTTCCATAGATGTGGTTGTGGGTAGAGTTGCAGAAAAAAGGATCAAGGATTCGAAGAGTGGAAGGAAACCAACCATGGAATGCTTGGTGGAACACCTGCTCGAGAGGAAGAAAACCCAAGTAAAACCTGGGAGGTTGAATAGCAAGGCAAATTTATGTTCAAGCTCAGAGAAAAAAATGGTTCCAGTAGACAAGCTAGGTAGAACTGTTGGAGAAGGGCCGAAGAGAGACATACTTAGTCTAGGGGTCTAGAAGAAATCCACACGGTGTAAGAGTCAAGAAATCCCAAGGTCTAGGGAGCAGACGACCTTGATAGGGATGTGTGATGTGCCTAGAGAAACAATACTCAAAGTGGAAGCATGGGAAGCTGCAGAAGGCATTGAAGAACCTTCCATCCCAGACGAGTTAATAGAGACCCTAATGGCAGGGGAGAGAATCTTCTCGATATAAGAGATAGACGAGGTTGGGAAGCAGGTCGAGCGAAGAATGGAAGTGCTGACTAGGGAACTTACCGACGGGTGTAGAGAGGAGCCTGCACACGTAGAGGAGTTCATTCGGGACCCAACAGGAGAGAACAGGACCGCAAAATGTTCCCTAGAGGAGGGAAATATGCTGGAAGATGTCCATAAGGGGACCCAGCCAAAATATAAGGTAGATGCCGAAGAATTGGTCGAGTCGACACGGACAAAGGAAAATATGGGTGATAACTCCCATCAACAGTTAGATGAGCATAACGCTGACAAGATGGAAGTGCAGTCAGGTAGAGGGAATATCAAGAAAGCAATGACTTCAGTCGAAGAAATGATCAATGAGGTGAAGGAGGATGATGACCTTCATGTAAGTGGATATGAAGCGGACGTCGAAACTCCTGATGAAGTTGTCAATGAGAATGTCGATGAGACTGAAGTAGAAAGCGACATGAGTGTAACTGTCGACTTTGACGAAGACAGTGGAGCAGTCATTGTGGAGAAAGGTAGAAAGGGGCATCTTCTAGTGATCCTCATAGTAGAAAGGACTTTGGTTGACAAGTCGGAAGAGTACCTATGAATGGACACAGAGGAAAGGGTTGGAAAGAGCACCATGAAGAACCTAGGCAAGGAAGAAATCGACACAGACAGGAGTCGATGTCCATGCTCAATAGAAGAGATGCAAGTCTTAGATAAAATTGCATTGCAAGGTGATTCCGCGAAGGCAATAGTAAGTCTGCTGCAGATAAAGGAGGAACTTGCAGTCGAGATGCAAGCCACCGAGTTCGAGTCGACAAGAAAAGTGGGAGGAATATCCCAAGAAGAATTATGGATCATCGTCGAGCTGACGACAGGGTTTCCGAGGAGAGGCAGTACCCCAAAAAGGTTGACTCTAGGAATGAGTCTGTGGAGCGCATTGTTGTGTCAGACAATGCCGAGAGCAAAGAAAATCAGGGACCGACAAGTTCTAGAACAGTCGAGGATGAGTTCGAAAAAGGAAATAAGTCATGGGATGAACGTCGAGTTGAGGGCCATCCGTGTAATTGGAACTAGACCGAGGTTTCTAGTGCAGAAGACAGTTGGGTGGAGTGACTGTTGGAATGGAGCTATGTGCTTCATTGGAAGTGGAAAAAGGATTGAACACCGCCAATTCTGGAGTAAGAATGACACCATGGTCGAGGCCATGAGGAAGTCTCCAAGAAAGGATAAATGGATGAGAGAAGATGAGGATGGACCAAGTAGCATTTGGTACCAAGTTCGGCATTGACGTCGACGAAAATGGAAGGAAAGAACTGAGGACATAGTTCTTTTCGTACCCCGGGAGTCTAATGCAGGGGCATCCAAGCCCAAGAGAAGAAGTCGGACGTGACCGACAGAAGGCACCCAGAGGACAATCGACGAACTCTAGGACAAGGACGAAGAAAGTCGACACAAGTAGTAGATTCGTGAGGTTTTCGGTCCAGAGGTGACTTATGGCCGACAATCGACAAGGTGGAGCAATGTTCGAAGGTGATATCGACCAGATGGAGGAAGTAGTTGGGAGCTGGCGGAGATCGACGAAGACAGTTCAGGATGGGGAGAACAGTCGACCGCAGGAAGTCGACAAGTAAGAGGTCAATGAATGATCGAGAGAAGACTTCGGTCGAAGGAACCATTTGTATCGGATTCAAGACTAGTCGGAGGACTAGGCGATTCGATGATGACCCTGACATAAAGAATTCTGACTACATTAGAGTGGTCGAATGATGAAGACAACGAAAGACTAGAGGGATCAGATGGATCGATGGTTGATTCGCAAATCTAGTTCGATGCAGTAAATCCAATTGGAAGAAATGCGCGAGTAAAGTGAAGCAGTTAACCAAGTCCTGGTTAAGGTGAGAATCAATCGAGCGCTAGTCAGAGAAGAAGTGACATCCAGTCAATGGATAGAAGACAAAATAAAGAGAAGTGGTGAAAGCTGAAGCCACAAAAGGAGTGTTGAAAGAAGAATCGACGTAGTTGGCTGGGCGCAAGAAGACAGGACAGAGTTTAGATCAGTCGACAGGAAACCAACTGACAGCCGGGGATGAGCCGAAGTGGTCGACGACAGATCAGGACAACATGTGTATGAACAGTCGGAGCAAATAAACTAGAAGCTTAAGGAAGATAGGTTGGTGGATTGAACCAACATAGAAGATTGACCAGGGGGATCACCGATGACCACTGGTGCGAAAGGGAGATTGGATGTTGAAGCCAAGTCATGTGGATGTTGTCGAATTGTGATACCAATAGGATTATGGTGGAATCCAAGCATGGAGGACGGGGAGAATTCAATGGCATCCGTAGAGACAAAGTAAAGAACTGACAACGAAGTCGAAGGCCGACAGGTAAAGACAGCTAGCGTGTGGAAGTGTAGAAGTGCAGCCCAACGATTAGATCGTCAACTGTTGCATGTCAGAGAAGCGCAGAGGTCGAGGACTACAAAGGACAAGAAAACAAACCTGCAACCATTGAGCGTGGTTGAGGTATTTGATAATAGTTAAGACTGTGGTTGGGAATATTTTAGACTCCATCGCAGAGGAGAAGTTGTGCAGGCACGGCCAGGTGCACTGAAAACTGTGGATCTATCGGATCATATATCGAGTAGTGAATGCAAAGAAGGACATCTCGAGGAGCGGAGAGGACCTCGGGAGCAGCAGCAGAGTGAAGTAGAAGAGCGGTGCGAAGGCATAGAGAGAGGGATCCAATCCACAGCTCAGTGTTTTGTCGAGAACCAGGAGAGGGAGAATATTGCACACAAAGATAGCACACATTTACTTCTATACATTGTAAATGTTGAGACCGACCAGTTAGTTGTTTACATTCCTTTCATTTTTCATTCTAACTGTTTATTCGATTGAAGTAATAGAAGCCAGCTTCTGGAATCTTTTTTACACCAAGTCTGTGTGTGTGTCGTGTGTATTGTTAAGAAAGAAGGTCCGACCGACCCATCTTGCATCACTTGGATGAGCACATCAGCACTCGCTTCTCCCAATAGTTGCTCTCACCCTACCTGCAGTTGGCTTGGTTCTCCTGCTTCATCTTAAGAATCCTCCACATTCCATTCTTCCACATTGTGACTGTGTTGGCTCGACCATCATAGATCATCTTTCGATCATATTTCCATGGCCTCCCTAACAACAGATTACATGCATCCATTGGGATTACGTCGCACAATACACTTTCTTCAATCTTCCCAACCTTAAAGTTTATCAGGCACTGTCTGGTTACCTTGACATGATGTATTTTCTGCAACCATGATATCTTGCAAGGATTTGTGTGTTCTCGACATCACAAACCCACCTTGTTGATGACCTCTGTCGACAAAATATTTTTCGTACTGCCACCATCGAATATGGTCTTGAAATACCTATCACTAATCAACACTCTAGTCAGAAAGATAGCCTTTCGTTGTGCCGACTCATTCTCACTGCGTCGATCGTCCTGAACCAACATTCTCCTGGTTGTCATAGTTCAACCTTTTCCTCTACCCTCTTCACCACTGTCGGATGTCGATTCTGTCCTCTCATTGACATGCTCGTCTCTTTGACATTTTGGTTTCAACTCATCCGCCACGTGTAGATTCTCTGGGAATCCATAGGATTTTTTTCCCACACCTCGACACTTATAACAGAATACTGCTGGTCTTTCAGCTCCTTTCTTCTATGTCAGACCAGTTCGACCATACATGCCCTGATCGCGAGTTTCTCGATTGTGCCATTACCTTGCATTCTCTCTTTGGTCATTATCCCCTCTGCACGTCAGTTGTCTTCGATGGATTCTTTCCTGATTCCACTACTTTGGCCCTTCGCGGAAACAGTCTTCGCACCTCAACCAATCATCCTACCTCTAGTCAATGCGGCTTTCCTCGACAGTTTCTCTTTGGCCTTCAGAGCTAACTGGTAGGCTTCACTGACCACTCTAAACCTCGACAGGCTCAACTCGTCCTGTATGGCATACTTCAAGCCATTTACATATCTCGCGACAGCTTCTTCGCCTTCGTCAGTTTGACCCGATCGAATCGACAATCTGTAGAACTCTTTTGTGTATTCCTTCACGGTCATCTCTTTTTGTCGAAAGTTTTGCAACTTTCTGTACAAGGAAATCACATAGTCGTTGGGCAAGAACTTCCCTTTCAGCTTGGAACCCATCCTGTCCCAAGACTTGATTTTCTCCTTTCCTTTCTTGACTATGTTAGCCTGTACATTACCCCACCACAATTGGGCATGACCCTTCAACCTCAAACATGCAATCTTAACCCATTTAGGATCCTCAATCTGCCTTATGTCAAAGTATTTCTCCATTTCTCTGAACCAGTCGATCAAGTCTTCTAAATCCAGACTTCCTGAGTAGGTATGTACATCCATCTTTGTTCTACCCCTCATCTCTGACAGTATTTGGATCAGTTTGTCCTCTGGTTCTTCCTCGACAGTTTCCCATGCTTCCACTTCCTTGACTTCCTCGTTGCTGTGGTCAAGTGCATCAAGAATACAACCACGTCTTTGGATTTCTTTGATCGCTGCGACTTCACTCATCAAAATTTGCATTGTTCGCATGCAATCGTCAAACATTTCACAATCAACTATGACTATTGTGCTACATGCTCTTCGTCCTACACCTCGGACATTAACGCCTCTTTGAGCCATTTTCAACCTCAGATCAAACTCCCACTCGTCCAATCGCAACCGGACTTTACAACTGTGCTCAACTCTACCCAACCTCAGCTGGAGCCGTTCACGCACATGTAGGTTCTTCCTGCTCTGATACCAAACTAACGCGAGGCAGGTCGGTCGGACCCTCTTGCTTAACTATGACACACAATAACACAAATTCTCACAAAGTTGGTTGTGAACCGAATGCTAGAAGTTGTCTTCTTCGATTAAATATGAATCAATTACAATGTGCAAAATACAAAGTAAACTCTGAAACTAGTCGGCCTTAGCCTATTACAATCTACATAATGAAATTATGTCTCTAAGTGTGTTTTCAGCTGTGTGCGATCTTCTCCCTCTCCTGGTTATCAACTGAACGATGAGTTATGGATCGGATCCCATGTTCTGTGCCTTTGCACTGCTCTTCTACATTGTTGTTGCTCCTCTCGAGGTCACTTTTCTCCCTAAGACACTCTACCTATCTGTCCATTGAATCCTCTAGATCCTGTAGACCTGCAGTTACTAGCGCCTTATAGCCGTGCTGCACAACGTCTTCCTGTGGTGAAATGTGTCTTGATCCCAACCACCTTCATAACTTCTCATAACTTCCTCAATAACCTCCAACAGCTACTAAGTACCCCTCTTTGACTTCTACAAAACTCGAATTCTGTGACAGTTTTCAGCCCCATGCCTAAACCATACTGCACTTCGTCACCCTTCAACCTTACTTGTCATCTTTGCTCAACTTCCATGGCTGCTAGTCTGCCTCATCCTCCACACTTGGATTCCACCACAAACCTGTCGGTGTCGTTGTTTGACAACCTGTCGACACCCAACCTATTTCGCTGCAAACATGTCATCTGTCGACATCCTAACTTGTCGACTTTCGACCTTCTCCTCCTGTCGATCATACTTCAACAGCTTCAGCTTGACTACCTGGATTTGATAGCCAGTCTTCCTTCACACCAGTGATCGTCGACAATCCCCCTAGTCGACTTCTTCTATCAATCAACTTCGACTGTTTTTCCTAGGCTCCAATTCTCCTGCATTAGGTTAGATCCCCAACGTCATAAAATGGTGTCACTGAGAAGCTGAACGTAGTAGAGTTGTATGGGTTCCTAGATCTGTAGCAAGCACCGTTTCGATAGCTTAACCACTATGGAGTCACCGGGTGAGATATTTTTCCTTGAGAGCTATTACTTGCTCACCATAAGTAGTAGATACATTTGCAGCAGTGGGAATAGGGCTTCATTCCCCTTAGTGGATTTGCCATAATATTTGTTGTTGCATTCCTTTAAGAGATCTGAAAAATGTGCAAAGACCTTCAAACTCTCCCTAGCAATGGTACCAGTTTTCCCTGTTGTTCCTCAAGTTGCATCTCAACCGAAATGCGGTTATCTTCCTTAGGTTGCACCTCAACAAGAACTACTGTGAAATGGTACATTGAGTTGCCTCACAATACATTCACGGATTTTTCATCTTTAGCTATGGTATATATGATACATTTTCAATTACCTATCCGCTATGAGACATGTACATAATTTTTGACTTCGCTTAGGCAGTCCACTTCCACTCACATCTCGGATCATATCCACGAATGGAGGAGGCGCCAAAGGATTATAAAAGTTGAAATCCCGAATCAATTCTTAGCATATTGGTTTGTGAAATCATTATTTCCTACTCTTTCCAAAGATGTACCCATGTCATGAGCTATGACTGAAGAACAACTCATTCAGAGTGCCCAATAGATGGATTTGATTTATTCACAGTCGAGCATACTTTATGATTTAATACCCCATGTTGCAAGACATGTGTCTAATCCAGCTAGGCCACCAAAAGGACCTCATGTTGATGGTGTGGTTAGATCCATCAACCCAATTGAGCATATTACTCAGCAAATGGGAGAAATTTTTGTTCAGACTTCGCAACCCACAGCTGGCTAGGAAAACCAGCAATCCGCAACTCCCACCCAAAATTCTAAAGTACTTACGGTCCAAGATATGAAACCAAAAGGGAAAAGAAGAAACAAAAGAAAAAACCAAATGATAATTCTGGGATGGGAGAAGCACCTAAGGTGAATAATACCACTGGGGGCAATCAGAAGAACCAGAAAAACAAGTACCCTTGCAAGATTTGTCAAGGGGATCATCCTACTCACCTTTTCCCTCACATGGATGATATTCATCGCATGTTGGCACAACGAGGAGGGAAACAAAAACCTATCATCCTAACCCAAACATTCCCGCAGCAACAAAAAATGGTTTATGTAGCACCAATACCTCCTCTGGGAGGGAACCAGGAAAACCCCCATAAGGGGGAAATCCCCCCAATGCTAACATCTTCATGGTGTCACAACATGAAATAAATGTTCAAATAAGGGCTTGTTCTGATGATACACCATCGAATGATACAGAAACATATGGATCACAACCCAATTTATCTCTAATGATTAAGAAACCATCCATTGACATAGTAACTAAACCTCCTCAAGGAGTAATACGTAGAACAAACCACAATCCTAATTCAGGAGCTACTAAAAAATACAATGTTGTTGAAGATTTAGCTCAAGCTCCTTGTGCCATGCCTGCCTTGGAAGTTTTGCAAAGTTGTCCTACTCAAAGAAAGGCAGTATTGTCTGTTATCGATGTTATTGGTCCATCGGACACAAATTTGATAACTTTCGATTTAGAATACTAACCATGTAGGCTTCCATCACAAATCTTATTTCAGATTAAAGTGACTTCACATGATAAGAATATTTTTTGAACTGTTGTGGATGAAGGAGCCTCTACTTGTGTCATGTCACTAGCATGTTGGAAAGCTTTGATATCACCTACCTTAGTACCATTCCACACAATACTCAAATCATTTGATAGACATTCGCTCCCTCCTCATGGACTTATCATGGCTTTCCCAGTTGAACTAGGAGGTAAAAAAATTCAAGTAGATGTTGAGGTAGTGGATGTGCCCATAGATTACAATTTTCTATTGGTATGTAGTTGAATACATGCAATGACGGCGGTAGTTTCTTCAATATTCTGACTAATTCAGTTACCCCGCCATGATAAGATTGTTACGATCGATCAACTAGACTACTACACATTTGAAACTGGTATCCACTCGAATGTACTTTTTGTTGGGGATTTAAAATGGTGATTCAGGATATTGGGGTAGGAATGTTCAAAGACTCATCCCTCATGGAAACTTTCACGATTCTGACATAAGTGTCCACTCCTCATACTGCTCCAGTTTTTACCATTAAATCAGAGGTATATTTTCCATTAAAAAAAAAATTCTAAGTCCATACCAGTAGTTGGCTCCACCTTATCAGAGGAAGCCGCAAAGGAGGACATCTTAGTCGAAAAGAGTGATGGAAATATACCAAATTATATGCAACATGATAAAACTGAGAGTAGTGTACCCCTATCTGCCGTATAGATTTCATAACAAGATATACAAATGGCTTCAGCATATTCGAATCAAAATCCTTCCCTGATCGGAGGAATATGATCCGTACACTTCACCTATATGGGCCATCAACACTCATAGTACTCATGACCTCTTGGATCAGAATTTTTCGTCAAATGAAGCCATACTTGAAGTTATGAATATCTCTGAATGACCCTGGGAAGACATGCATCATTGATCATCTTTTCTTCCTAATAGAGATTCATTAGAGGTTAAACCATAAATTTTTTACTTTGATGATGATATGGATAAATACCAATGTCATGTCTAGACACACAACGTGGTTTCAGAAGGAAACTTGGAAAATATTTCGAAAACCAATCCTATCAATATATCCATTAAGCTTGACATCATTGAAAACATCAATATAGGTGTTGATTTCTCTCTGGATGAAATCATGTAGTATACTGCTCTATTTAAAGAGTTTCGCGATGTGTTCGCTTGGTATTATGAAGAATGTTGGGCAGTGGTCCCAGCATAGTTGAGCATGAGATAAAAACCTATGATAATGTTAAACATATATGGCAGAAACTACGTCCGGTTAATCCTAAGAAATCGGCTTCCATAAAAGCAGAAGTAGAAAATCTATTGAAAGTTGGCTTCATATATCCTGTTCCTTTGATTGAATGGGTATCCAATCTCGTTCATGTTGATAAGAAGCAAGGAACAATTCGGGTCTGTACTGACTTTAGGGATCTAAAGTTTTCTTGTCCCAAATATAATTATCCCACAACCTTTATTGATAATATTATAGACGAGTGTGCTGGGAACAAAATATCTTCATTTATGGATCAATTCTTCAGTTACAACTAGGTCCATATTAAGAAAGAAGACCAGCACAAAACAACTTTCATATTCCCTTGGGGAACTTTGGCATATCGAAAAATGCCATTTGGAATTAAAAACACCAGGGCCACTTTTTAGAGATCCATGTCATATGTGTTCCATGATATTAAAAAAATCGTTGAGGTTTATCTTGATGACTTGGCAACCAAAAAAAAGAGAAGAGTCGAACATAGTGCACATTTACGTGCTGTATTCATTCGATGTCATAAATACAACATAATTTAGGTTAAACCCACATAAATGCATTTTTGTGTGGACTCTAGGAGATTACTTGGGTTCATAGTATCAAAATGATGGATCATAGTGGATCCCCTTAAGGTTGAGGCAATATTATAGTTTCCTTCCCCAAAAACAATTAGACAACTTCAAAGCCTACAAATGAAAACAAACTTCTTGAGAATATTTGTCGCTAATTTTGTTGAACTATCTAAAGGTTTCATGCGTCTCCTAAATAAATATGCACCATTCATATGGGATGACCAAGCTCAATGCTCATTCAATGCAGTAAAGAAAACTTTAGTATCAACCCCGGTAGTTAGTCCTTCGGACTATAGTAGAGACTTTATGCTATATTTGGCAGCATCCAGTTCCACCATTGGAATGGTATTGGTTCAAGAAGACGAATCATCTCAAGAACATGTAATTTACTATCTTAGTAAGGGCCTTGAAGGTCCTGAACTAAGATATTCTTGAGTTGAAAAGTTGGCCTTGGCAGTGGTTCATGTTGTCCAAAGACTTAGACATTCTATACTTCCAAGGAAAATGACCATAGTGGCTGAAATCAACCCCATGAAACAAATTTTGTCCCACCCTGTCATTAGGGAAAAGTATTTGAAATGGGTAGTAATTTTGAAAGAATTCGATCTCGAGTTCATAAACGATAAATCCAAGAATTCGTTAGCATTTGTGGAACTAATGTCTAGTTACCATGCGATAAAGAGGATACTATGTGTGTTGAATCCTAGGAAGATGAACTGATATATTCCTCATCGTAACATCCGATCCTTGGTATGGAACAATTATCATATATCTCCAAACCCAAAGGATTGATCCTCGGTTTTCTAAAATTGAACAGCATCGTATTAGGAACCAAGCACAAATATAGCTCATCATCGGGGATACTTTGTATCGACGAGAAGTATACTTGATCTTAAGACGTTGTTTAATACATGAGGAAGATGAGCAAGTTTTAAACAATTTCCATTCTGGAGCATGTGGCAGTCATCTTTCTGGGTTGGCAACGGCCTAGAAAATCTTGCGTGCAGGATACTTTTGGCCCACAATATTTAAATATTGCATCAATGTTGTCAAAAGTGTCACCCTTTCCAAATAAAAACAAGAAAACTTGCGCACACATCTTGCTTCGCTACACCCTGTAGTAACTATGGGTCCATTTTCAAAATGGGCCATTGATTTTATGACAATCAACTTTCCTTCAGTCGATGGCAACCACTATATCATAGTTGCAATGGACTACTTCACCAAGTGGATGAGGTGATGCATACATTCAATTGCACAGTAGAAACTACAACATATTTTGTATTCAATCACATGATAGCAAGGTTTGGTGTACCCAAAGAGATCATCACTGATAACCGAAAACATTTTAGGAATTCCTTCATGGATGAACTTACCACCAGATTAGGGTTGCGAAAGGATTTTTCCTCGCCATATTAACCTCAATGCAACATACAAGTAGAATCCATCAACAAGGTTTTGAAAACCATGTTGCAATGAACAATAAATAAGAACAAACTAATTGGCACTTGATGTTATTTTCCTCTCTTTGGGCATACCGCACCACAATTAAAAATGCAACCGGTTTGACCCTTTCCAATCGATTTATGGAGAATAAGCAGTGTTGTTGATTGAATGCAAAATCCCATATTTAAAACTAGCACTTGAAATCCTACCTAACACTTCTACAGAAGAAGAAAGACTCATCCATCTTCATTATCTTGATGAAACTAGAAGGGAGGCCCCTCTAAATGTAGAAGCACAAAAGAAAACGGTCAAGGCCTAGTATGACAAATCGACCCGTCCCTACATCTTTTTTGAAGGTGGTCTGATTTTAGTTTATGACCAAGACCAAGATAAAATAGGGAAAGGGAAATTTGTACCAAAATGGTTTGGACCACTTGTTGTCAAAATAATGTTAAAACAGGGAGCTTATGAACTAATCAATTATGATGGGGAATCTATGTCGAAGATTAGGAATGGTCTCTATCTAAAGAAATACTTTGCGTAGGAACTGATGCCTTGCAAAATTCGTTGTATTATGTTGTATTTTATGTATAGATTTTTTGTACATTAGTTGTTTCTTGCACACACTTATCTTTATTGGCATTGTCGCTTTGGAAGATGACACAAGAAAACTTCACATATTTGGTATATGCGGATGGCACCAACCGTAGTTTTTGCAACATTGCTTCCGCCGTGTTACGTGGTACCAGTACCAGCACACCTTCAGATGTGCCCCAGAGAGAGAGTGTCATTTTTTTTCTAGACCATGATGGGTGTTATCCAACATTTTTTGAGTGGAGGTTATGGCCAGATCCTTTGTTCCCTCTCTTGGGATTACTATGTCTTGGTGGCATTGTTGACTACCTCATGAAAGGGCTTGAATCCCTGAGGTTGGTGTCTGAGGCTTCCAGGGGTGGATCACTGGATCACATGACCCCCACTTTGTTCTATCATTCTGGTGGATCTTTCTTTCAACAATGAGGCTCATGTCTCTCCTCCAGGACACCATCCACACCCTCCTAGTCCTCCAACTCATCAACGCCCTCTCTCCTTGGCTTGCTTTTGATGATGATGTCATCCTTCTTCCAGGCCTACAGTGCTTCATTAGGGGGGGTTTGAGGGATTTTCACTATTATTAGGGTTAGATGGGGCATGATGTCCCCCCCCCCCTCCTACTCCAAACTTCAGTTTGGAGTATTTTGCTCATTTTCAGTCATTTTAATCACTTTTGGGTGAACTCTAGGGAAAATGCCCCAAGTTACCCACATATTTGATTATTTAATATCATTTTATGTTATAATTTTAAGTTGACATGTTTTAATTTTAAATTGACATTTTAAGGCATGTAGGCTTGGTTATTTTATAAAAAGTGAGTGTGAGATCATATAAATACAATCTCCTAACTTCATTTTTACACACAACTTATGGGATAAAATTCATTATGCTACTCTTTTACCCTAGAAGGGCCTTATGAAGTGATGTGCACCTCTTGGAGGAATGATTCTTCTTTCTCTTGGATGAAGTTGGATGCTTTCTTTGTCTTGCTAATGCTTTGTGGATGCTAGAATGGTTGGAATAACTCATGCTCAAGTAAGTCTTTTACATTTTTAAGGTTTTCTTGATGAATGGTAGGTCAAGTTTGCATCTTGAATGATTGAATGGTATCCATAGGGATATATTCTCTTTGAATAGGGCTTTTTCCTTCTATTCTATCCTCATTGCATACTAAAAACAATCCCAAGAGGAGGTTTTTACAAAGTTTGTCCTTGAAGCTCCAACTTTTCTCTAGTTTAGACTCTTGAAACCAACCCTAGAGGTTGTTTCAAGAAGCCCTAACCTAGTAGCACGGAGAATTACCTCCAAGAGGAAGGCTTGTCACCTTCCTCTAAGGATAGGGTTTCAGGTAACATCCATTAAAACCCTAAGTTTGTCCATTTTCGCTACATCAAACCCTAGTCTGAATTTTTGTAAATATTATTGCTAGGTTAAACTTGCATTTTCATGTGCAATTTTGCATTTTTTTTTGTATTAAGGGAATCAACAACTGGATTTGGGATGGTAATCGCGTGACACAGGGTCTAGGGATCTAATCTCGCTACCCCTATACCCCTAGGTACACCACAGGGCCCAAACCATGGCACACGACAAGATTGGGGGGATTTGAACACGTGACATCCCGTTTACAACCAATTACAACTTCTCATCTTTACCACTTGAGCTGCCCCCCACGGGCATGTAATTTTGCATTTTCATGGTAGAATTAGGGTTAGAATTAGGTCTGCAATTTTATAACAAAAACCCTAAAAGTAGAAAACAAAAAAAAATCTTCATTTTTTGGCCTCCCTAAATTCTTGCGGACCTAAATTATCGCAACGCCAAAATTTCACCCTAAATGCTCGCAGCCCTAAAATATCGGCCATAAATTCTCGCGGCCCCAAAATTTCAGCCCTAATTCCTTGCGGCCTTAAATTCTTGCGAACCCAAAATTGTGGCCCTAAATTCTCTCGAACCTAAAATTTCGGGCATGAAATCCTCGGCCTATCTTTTTTAACCCTAAACAAACCTGCATAACTGCCAAAAATACTATACACGCACCATCCTAGCTTTCTCTATTACTCTATGTTTGACTCCATTCGATGCATTGATCTATGCTTTAAGGTGTTTGGAAGGAATTTCACATCTACTTGGAAGGTATATTAAAGGGATCTCCCCTTGGGACAACATGGATCCCGAAGAAGTTAGGAGATTGGACAAAGGTGAAAACAATCCAAGTTTCTTATGTGATTGCCTTTCACTTGCAAGCCTAGCCTGCTAGTTTGAACGGTAACATGCCGCATGGGTGATTTTCACACCTGACAACCAAGTCCTAAGTTCAGAAGGCATCTTTCTTGGACCTGAAACCAATAATGTTGCAAAGTATAGCGCAATCATTGAGCTTCTTGTCGAGGCTAACACCCTTGGAATCCAACGAATCACAATCAAATTGGACTCACAATTGGTTGTATCTCAGTTAAACGGTCAGTATCATGTTCGAAATCCTATAGTGTTTAGAAATTTTCTACGATTATGTATTCTAGAACGTCAATTTGAATTCATTGAATACATTCATGTTCCTGGAAGTCTAAATAGTTTGGTCGATTCCGTAGCTAACTACGTACTTGATTGGTATTTAAGTCATTAACATCATTCCGAAAAAAGCAAGCATGTACATTAGCCATGGCAATTTAATTGAACAACTCATTTAAGGACATAAGTAAAAGCCGAAATAACAATCATATGTATAAATTAGAAAAATAGATTACATCATAACCCAAAAAGTGTGTTAAGGTTTTAGACATTTTGGCAATAACTTTGCACACATAAAAAAGAATAGAATAAACACTTTTCTCTTTTTGTTTCTTTTTCTTCAAGATAAAACCCAAAAAATTTCATAAAAAATGAAAATATTTGGAAAACTAAAAAATATGATAAAGCATTTCTATTTACCGGTTCGTCATGAAGACTCACCTACAACTGGCATATCACTGAATAATGGTTCACAGCTTCTAGAAATCCATGTTGAAAGGAGATGCTTCCTCTCATCCATCGGCTACACCTACAAGGAATATGGTAAAAAATGAGCGTTTTACTTATCTTTTATTCGTACATGTATAAACCGTATCCATTTGAATGATAGGATAAAGCATAATTCTTCAATTTTGGCTATTTTTTAGATATTAAATGCACACATTGAGCCGGTTTCTGACTAATCAGTTGGGTAGTGAAATGGTTTTGATCACAGGACTTGGAGACATTGGCAGTTCAAACTATTTCATTCAGGTAGTTGGAGATAGACAATGATTCATAAATGTAGTCACATGGTATTATTTCATCGTCTGTCGACACATAAGCCTACTTCATATAGCCAACCCATGGAAGGAACATCTCTAAGAGTGTGCACAAATAGCTCAGCCATTGTTTGCAATATGGATATTTTCCTTGGCCTGTCCCATACCCTTAAAATATAGGAGTACGCCCATGAAACACTCATACCCTCTCATGTACTATAGCATTATTTCTTCTTTTTCGAGCTAATAGATGAAAAAGTATTAAAAATTAAAAAACACAAAAATCCAAAAAGGGGGATAATTGAATCATTTCTATTTTATCCTTGAAGAAATGGTAACAATTAGTCCTTGTATCCCTTCAACACGTCACATAATTTTGTGTCCGCTGTCAATACACTATCTACATTTGATGTAGGAAGTACCAGTAATTTGAACAAATCTCCACCAATGGGTTATCCTTCCCCTCATCAATGTAGCTTTCATTAATGCATCTAGCATTGGTATATTTCATTAAGGTTGGTTACTTGAGTCTTATGTTGACAAGTGTCATTTTTGCATCATGTTAAGTGTTCAAGGGAAGTTCAAACAGTGTCATCCATTCCTTTGATATTCCTAACCAATCATGCCAACCTTCCTTGTGCCAGTATATAGTGTTGCATCTCGTAGCTCTACCAAATTATATCAGACTATTGATCTTTGTTTTGTATTGGTTGATATGGGCTGGATCTATTCCTATCGACACCAAATCATCATCTAGGAAATGGATCTAGGAACCCTGGATTACCTTGGATCTTGCAATGATTAGTGGCCGGTTTCCTCGCAAATGACAATGGGTATACATCAATGACCCATGATTATTTGATTCTATTGTAAGTGTTCGACTTCAGAACATCTATTCACACTTTCTATACTCAGTACCTTAGAGTCCACCATCATTATCGGTGGGTCTCTTCACATATGTTAATGATATATATCAATTAACAGTAATCAGATGGTGTTTTATTATGCTCAACATCATCTCATTTATTCGCATGATATAAAATTGTACTATTGTCAGTTTGTATTGAAGACCTTGGGAAAACAATTGTATCACTCATCGATGCACTTTCCGAGTTGCGCGAGATTAAAATACCATGTCAGAAGTACCATGAAGATCTCACACTCATCAAAGTGTACATTTGTATTTCTGAAAATTTACTTTTGACATGGATCTACAGTGTATTGTACGTAGCCATGCTTGTTTACTGCTGAGCATGGGTATACCCACCTCATGAATATTTTGTATATTTGAAAAATTGCTTTGTTTGAATTTCAGGTGTTTTCCCGAATCCTGTGCCCATGAGATGATACTTTATCATCCTGCTTTGATCCCTAAGGAGTATCGACATGAAGAGTATCAATATGAAGAAATAATGTATTTCGGCCCTTAGCTCTGCTTCGGACCTCACACATTAGGGGGCATTTGTTGTCACGTCCCCATTTTGACCCCCTTTGATTTAAATTGTAAATGATGTAAATATTGTAAATTAATCATGGTGAGGAGCTCAAGGCCAAGGCCCCACCATTGATTTAGCGTTTCATGTATCGGCAATTAAAAATAGATGCCTATGGTTCTTGTGCTAGATAGGCACAATGTATATAAGACATCATGTAATTTCAAATTTTTAATGAAAAAACCCCAACCGGCTATGCAATGCAACCAAAGAGATGGGGCATGATTCTACAAGGAAAAGGGAGAGAAATTATTCAAACCCTTGAGCCAATGGTATTAATCCATGTGTCAATGAGGAAACCCATAAACCACCAACTACCCATTTTGTCTCATGCACCTAATCATTTAATTCTTCCAAGAAATTGGTTAAGGCAGTTAATGCCTTGGAAATGAAGAAGTATGGCAGCCAATTTCATGCATGGGCAAGCCATCAACCTGGAAATTCGTGTTTTTGCTTGTTGGGCAAGAAAACACCCACGAAATGGTGCCCAAAGCCATTCTGAATGGGCAGTCTTCACTCATTCACGCAGTTGGAGCTAGCTGGGTCTTTCCCTACACGTTTTTCATCCAAATCCTGCATCTTTCCATGCCTGGGAGTTCGTTTTTGCATATACAGTAGCTTGGGAGAGAAGGGCCATGATTTGGGGACTGTATGGAGGTCGTTTTTGCCCCCGAATGTCCAAGGACGTTTTTCTAAAAACGGATTTGGCTTCCCTGGGTTGTTCCCGAACTTCCCATTTCGTTTTTGTGGGCTCCCACGTCTTTCTGAGTTAGCTGAAACCCCATCTCATGCATCTCACTGTAAAAACGTTTTATCCTGCCCCATAATGGTGTTCTGCTGTTGTGTGCATCCTCGTTTTTGGTTTGAACCTATGAACTGAAGTTTTGGAGTGGTAGTGGACAGAAGTGGCTTGATAAACCTAGTGGGGGAGACAACCTCTCAAGAAGATCAAGAGGGCTTTGGTTACTCTTCTATGCATACCCTGAGAGCACTAGATAGGGAAGGTATGGCTTGATGGACTGTACAGCAGTGAAAAGAATACTCCCTTGTGCTGGGTGTATAGGTATTGTGGGTGCCAAGCTAGATAGATCTTGCAAGGTTATCCCTGGCTCTGTGCTGGAGCTCACTAGCTTAGCAACTCTTCCTTTCCATCTCCTAGCAGCCTGATAAACCCAATTGTAGATTGGCTTGGCTCATCTTGGTGTATGCTTGGGTATGTGTGAGTCTGTTGTTCCCTGGTTCCTTGTAGAGATCATGCCTAGCTCGGGGGTGGCAGTGGTGCTGAGAGATTGAGGAGCACACTGGCCTACGGTTGGGTGGAACGTTGCAGTTGCATAGCCAGTTGCGTGGGACTACTTTTGTATAAGATAAGTATTCTCCTGTATTAAATTGCAATTACTTATTTGATGAACATCTTAACTGTATGATGGAGGTGCAATTCTTAATATTCCGCTGTGGTTTTCTTAAAAATCATACATTTCCATATGTCTCTGTTATATTATGTGAATGCTTATCGTTAAAAGTTTTCATGGGGATAGATGCCCAGTTTAGTACCACGTCTGTTATGCACTTTCATATGTATATTTTCGTTTTAATTTGAATGTTTGATCATAATGTATGGGGCTGGATGCCCAGTTTAACGTCACGATCCTCTCCATCTAGCTGGTAGGATGGGAGGGGACGTGACAGAATGGTATCAGAGCTGCGTTGCAGCATTTGGGCCTCTATGGGCCAAATCTGATAGCAGCAACAAGGGAAGATTTCAAAAAAAAAATTTAAGTCTATTTTTTTTGGAAATTTTTGGTTCCAAGTCTGTTTTGGGAAGTCGTCCCGAAAACTGCGGAAAGGTTCCGCGAACCTTCCCGCAATTGCGGAAGAGTTTGGTGAACCTTCCCGTTGCGGAAGAGTTCCGCGAACCTTCCTGAAGTTGCGGAAGAATTAAGCGAACTGCTCCGAAACAGCGGAGAAAAATTTTTTAAGTGAAAAATTTTCTAAGTATCGGCGTCGAAAGGCAATTTTCGGAAGGAATTCTCTTCCGAAATTGCGGAAGGAATTCTCTTCCGAAATTGCAGAAGGATTCCGCGAATCATTCCGCAACACGGAAGACTTCGGCGAGTCGTTCCGAAATTGCGGAAGACTTCGGCGAATCATTCCGCAACTGCGGAAGACTTCGCCGAATCGTTCTGCAACTATGGAAGACTTCGCCGAATCGTTCCGAAATTGCAGAAACATTCCGCAAGTCATTCCGAAGAGCATTCCGCAAAACCGCCCGAAACCCCCGAAAGCATTCCACGCAACGGCGGAAGCATTCCGCGAATGGCTCCGAAGCTGCGGAAGCCTTCACCGAACGGCTCCACAATTGCGGGAGCATTCGTCGAATGGCTCCGCAATTGCGGGAGCATTCGCCGAATGGCTCCGCAACTGCGGAAGCCTTCGCCGAATGGCTCCGCAATTGCGCAAGTGTTCGAAAAATCGCCCCGCCATTGCGGAAGCATTCGGCGAACTACTCCGCAATTGCGGAAGCCGTCACCGAACCGCCCCGTAATTGCGGCGGGATTCAGCGAACCGCCCATTGCGGCAGGATTCAGCGAACCGCCCGTTGTGGCGGAATTCCTAAAAAAAAAAAAAAAAAAACGAGGGCGCTGCCCTCGACCCACCCTGGCCACAAGGGGGCAAGCCCCCTTGACCCCCTTTGTTTTTCCCCTCATACGTAGTTGATTGTGATTTGACAAATTGTCAATATGGTATTTTTCCACGTACATGAAGTAATTTGTGAATTCTGAGAATATTATGCAGTTAACAATCGTGCTAATGAACACATTTCAGAGAGTCACAGTTACAGCAGGGTAGCACTCTAGATAATACAGTTGGAAAGTTTTGGATCTTGGTTGGGCCAAGAAAATGAACATCATGAATGATGCACAGGATCCCTATGAACCTGAGACAGATGCCATGGGGGAAAACATACATGTTGAAAATGCTGAAACAGAATCTAATGGGAGAAGAAATCAAGAGACCCCTCCAGGTATTGCGGCCACCATGAGAAGCCTAAGGGAGGAATTGCAAAGTTGCAGAGAAGATAATGAAAGGATGATTAAAGCTCAGGAAGAACAAAATCAGTTGAATGCAGCCATGCTACAGAGTTTGACAGACATCCAAAGGAAAATAAACTCTGGGCATCAGACATCAAATCTAGAAAGGGGTGGGAGTAGCTCTAGAAGAAATTCCCGTAAGAGGGCCAATAGCCCAAGAAGAGTTTCTACAGACAGGACATATACTCCAGAAATATCTTCTAACGAGTCGTCTAACTCTGAAGAATCCATTAAGGGTTCAAGTTCTTCATCCCACAAGAGCAAGAGGAAGAAGCACTACAAGAACAATTCACATGGGGAATTTAAGAAGGCCAAACCTCCTACATTTGATGGAGAAGTAAAGTCTGGTCAAGAAGCTGAAGCTTGGCTTCTTGGGATGAGAAAGTATTTCCAAGTCCAAGACTACTCGGGAAATATGAAGGCAAGGGTAGCCATCTTCAACTTGAATGGAAGAGCATCTATATGGTGGGAACACACCAAGCAAGTGAAGAAGATCAATGAGAGGAAGATTGTGTGGAAGCAGTTCAAGAAATACTTCCAGCAGAAGTACCTCTCGGATAGGTACTATGATGATAAGATCAAAGAATTCCATGAACTGAGATTGGGACAATCGACCATGGAAGAATATGCAAACAAGTTCTTGGAGCTGCTGAGGTATGTCAATTATATTCGAGATGATAAGGTGAAAATTCAGCGTTTCTTAAGTGGACTGCCCCAGTCATATAAAGGTAGAATTGAGTTTGATGAACCTCGAACTCTAGAGGAGGCCATAAGAAAGGCCAAGTATTGCTTTGATCAAAACAGAAGCAAACCAGAATTCGATAAGGCATGGAAGGATAAGAAAAATGAGAAGTTTGATCAAAGGAAGAAGGGGTTCAAGCCTCCTCAATTCCGGAATCAGCAAAGGCAACCATCACAGGTGGTGACTAAGCCAACTAGGATGATGGGAGACAAGCCAAGAGATCCAAAGGAACCAAGAGAACCACTTCAATGTTGGGGATGTGGAGGAGACCACATGCTTAGGAACTGTCCACATCGGAATGGGAATGCAAATCAAGTTCACAACATCCAAGGAGCTGGAACTGTGGGACAAGTGGCAAGGACAATCCCTAGAATCTATGCAGCAGTAGACGACCGCCAAGCAGATCATCATTCAACTGTGGTTGAAGTTGAAGGTAAGATTGCTAAGCAATCTGTTTCTATTTTGATTGATCCTGGATCTACTCACAGTTATGTCACTCCTAGAATTGTTGAGATTTGTGCTTTCAAGAAATTAAAGCATAGTAAATCATGGTTAGTTCAACTAGCCACTGGAACCAAGAGAAAAGTTAGTGAAATAGTAGAGAAATGTCCATTAGAGATGGATGGGCTATTCACCTATGCAGATCTGAATATTCTACCACTAGGTTCCTATGATATTCTGATTGGAATGGATTGGTTAGAAGCACACAGGGTTAAACTTGACTGCTACAATAAGACATTTGAGTGCATGGACGAAGAAGGAAACCCGAGGGTTGTAAAAGGCATTCCAAAGGTGACTTCTGTTAGACAGGTTTCGGCCATGCAACTGAAGAAGTTCTATAGGAAGGGATGTCAATTGTATGCAGCCCACGTGTTAGAGGCAGCAGAGAGTGAAACTCTTAAATTGGAGGACTATCATGTATTGCAAGAATTCAGGGATGTTTTTCCTGATGAGATTCCAGGACTTCCTCCAAAGAGAGACATTGACTTTACAATTGAACTTATGCCAAGAGCGGCACCAGTATCTAAGACACCCTACAGGATGAGTACACCGAAATTGCTAGAATTGAAGATGTAATTACAAGAGTTGCTGGAAAAGAAATATATTAGGCCAAGTGTGTCCCCGTGGGGAGCACCTGTTCTATTTGTGAAAAAGAAAGATGGAACACTCAGGTTATGTATTGACTATAGGCAGTTGAACAAAGTCACTGTAAAGAACAAATACCCATTGCCCCGAATTGATGACCTTTTTGACCAAATGAGAGGAGAAAAGGTATTTTCAAAGATTGACTTGAGGTCTGGTTACCATCAGGTAAGAATTAAAGAAGAAGATATTCATAAGACAGCCTTTAGAACGAGGTATGGACACTATGAGTTTGTAGTGGTACCATTCGGTCTCACAAATGCACCAGCTACGTTCATGTGTCTCATGAATAATGTTTTTAGCAAGTATTTGGACAAGTTTGTTCTTGTGTTCCTAGACAACATTCTCATCTATTCTAAGAATGAAGAAGAGCACGAACAACATTTGAGAATGACAATGTAATTATTAAGGGAGCATAAGCTGTATGCCAAGTTGAGCAAATGTGATTTTTATAAAGATAGAATTCATTATTTGGGTCACATCATCTCTGACGAAGGAATATCTATAGACCCTGAGAAGATTGAAGCCATTATGAATTGGCAAACTCCAAGGAATGTGACTGATGTGAGATCTTTTATGGGCCTTGCTAGTTACTACAGGAGGTTTATCGAAGGATTCTCCAAGGTTGCAAACCCGATCACTTCTTTGCAAAAGAAGGGGATAAAGTTTGAATGGTCACCAAGATGTGAGGAAAGTTTTCAACGATTGAAGAATCTTCTTACAACTGCACCAATTTTGAAAATTGCGGACCCAGGAAAAGACTTTGTGGTGTGTACCGATGCATGCAATCAAGAACTTGGAGGAGTTCTTATGCAAGACAACCACGTGATATGCTATGAGTCAAGAAAGTTGAAGGAGCATGAGAAGAACTATGCTACTCATGATATAGAACTTGCAGCCATAGTACATGCTTTAAAGATGTGGAGGCATTACTTAATGGGAAGAAAATTTGAGTTAAGGACAGACCATTGTGGTTTGAAATACGTATTTGATCATCCAACCTTAAATGCTAGGAAAGCTAGATGGTTGGAATTTTTGTGTAAATTTGATTTTGAAATCAAACACATAAAAGGGAAGGAAAACAAGGTGGCTGATGCACTCAGCAGGAAGGTACATGAAATGTATGTGGCAGCGCTTAGTACTTGCCAGCCAGATTTGAAGCAACAGATTGTTAACCATATGGTTGAGGACGAAGTGTATGAGCAGATAAAGGACAAATTGCAGCAGCAAGACCTTGGAAAGAAGTATGAAGGCTATCATTTGGAAGAAGGCGGACTTCTTACTTATAAGAATAGAGTCTATATTCCAAATACGACAGATTTAAGGGGAATGGTTATGGATGAAATCCATAAAGCTCCATACTCTGGTCACCCAGGATATTAGAAAACAATTGCTACAGCAAGAAAATATTATTTCTGGCCAGGGATGAAGAAGGATGTCGCTGAATACATTTCTAAGTGCATGGAATGTCAACAGGTGAAGGTTGAACACCAACACCCCGCAGGTTTATTGCACCCAGTGCCAATTCCAGAATGGAAATGGGAAATAATTTCCATGGATTTTATTACAGGATTTCCAATGACTAAGAGACAACATGATTCCATCATGGTTGTGGTGGACAAGTTAACAAAGGTAGCACATTTCATACCGGTTAAGTCCACACATAAAGCCGATGCCATTGCAAATATTTTCATGAAGAAAATTTTCAGATTACATGGGTTGCCTAAGGCAATAATTTCTGACAGGGATACCAAGTTCACTTCCAATTTTTGGAAAGGTCTCTTTGCCGATTTGGGTACATAGTTGAACTTTAGCACCGCATACCATCCTCAAACAGATGGGAAAACAGAAAGAGTAAATTAGGTACTTGAAGACATGCTTCGCATGTATGTAATGGACAAGCCATCCAAGTGGGAGGATTATCTATACCTGGTAGAGTTTGCATATAATAATGGGCAGCAAGAATCATTGGGAATGAGTCCGTATGAGGCTTTGTACGGCAGAAGGTGTAGGACACCAGTGACTTGGGACAATCCAGTGAACCGAATTGTACTTGGGCTAGAATTGCTTAAGGAAATGGAACAAGAGGTTGCAAAGATACGATAGAATTTAAAAGCAGCCCAGGATAGACACAAAAGCTATGCAGATAAACATAGAATGCATAGGGAATTCAATGTTGGGGATCATGTGTATCTTAGAGTGAGATCAAGGAAGAGTTCCTTGAAGCTTGGGAGTTGTGCCAAGCTATCACCTAGATATTGTGGGCCATTTGAAGTGCTTGAAAGAATAGGGCCAGTTGCCTATAGACTTGCATTTCCTGATAGCACTAAAGCTCATAATGTTTTTCATGTCTCTTTACTTAAGAAATATGTACATGATCCTAACCATGTGATTAATTGGGATGTGATCCAGGTGGAACCCGAGGGAGAATTCCAAATCGATCCATTGCGCATCCTAGACAAGAAGGTAACATTGCTCCGGAACCGAGCCATCGGACAGGTAAAGGTGCAATGGAAGCACTACGGTCCCGATGAGGCTACATGGGAGCTGGAGGATGCCATGAGGGTGGCATATCCATTTTTGTTCAATTTTGATGAGCAATGAGGACAGTGCTAATGTAAGGGGAGGGGTATGTCATGTCCCCATTTTGACCCCCTTTGATTTAAATTGTAAATGATGTAAATATTGTAACTTAATCATGGTGAGGAGCTCAAGGCCAAGGCCCCACCATTGATTTAGCGTTTCATGTATCGGCAATTAAAAATAGATGCCTATGGTTCTTGTGCTAGATAGGCACAATGTATATAAGATATCATGTAATTACGAATTTTTAATGAAAAACTCCCAACCGGCTATGCAATGCAACCAAAGAGATGGGGCATTATTCTACAAGGAAAAGGGAGAGAAATTATTCAAACCCTTGAGCCAATGGTATTAATCCATGTGTCAATGAGGAAACCCATAAACCACCAACTACCCATTTTGTCTCATGCACCTAATCATTTAATTCTTCCAAGAAATTGGTTAAGGCAGTTAATGCCTTGGAAATGAAGAAGTATGGCAGCCAATTTCATGCATGGGCAAGCCATTAACCTGGAAATTCATGTTTTTGCTTGTTGGGCAAGAAAACACCCACAAAATGGTGCCCAAAGCCATTCTGAATGGGCAGTCTTCACTCATTCACGCAGTTGGAGCTAGCTGGGTCTTTCCCTACACGTTTTTCATCCAAATCCTGCATCTTTCCATGCCTGGGAGTTTGTTTTTGCATATACAGTAGATTGGGAGAGAAGGGCCATGATTTGGGGACTGTATGGAGGTCGTTTTTGCCCCCGAATGTCCAAGGACGTTTTTCTAAAAACGGATTTGGATTCCCTGGGTTGTTCCCCAACTTCCCATTTCGTTTTTGTGGGCTCCCACGTCTTTCTGAGTTAGCTGAAACCCCATCTCATGCATCTCACTGTAAAAACGTTTTATCCTGCCCCATAATGGTGTTCTGCTGTTGTGTGCATCCTTGTTTTTGGTTTGAACCTGTGAACTGAAGTTTTGGAGTGGTAGTGGACAGAAGTGGCTTGATAAACCTAGTGGGGGAGACAACCTCTCAAGAAGATCAAGAGGGCTTTGGTTACTCTTCTATGCATACCCTGAGAGCACTAGATAGGGAAGGTATGGCTTGAGGGACTGTACAGCAGTGAAAAGAATACTCCATTGTGCTCGGTGTGTAGGTATTGTGGGTGCCAAGCTAGATAGATCTTGCAAGGTTATCCCTGGCTCTGTGCTGGAGCTCACTAGCTTAGCAACTCTTCCTTTCCATCTCCTAGTAGCCTGATAAACCCAATTGTAGATTGGCTTGGCTCATCTTGGTGTATGCTTGGCTATGTGTGAGTCTGTTGTTCCCTGGTTCCTTGTAGAGATCATGCCCAGCTCGGGGGTGGCAGTGGTGCTGAGAGATTGAGGAGTACACTGGCCTACGGTTGGGTGGAACGTTGCAGTTGCATAGCCAGTTGCGTGGGACTACTTTTGTATAAGATAAGTATTCTCCTGTATTAAATTGCAATTACTTATTTGATGAACATCTTAACTGTATGATGGAGGTGCAATTCTTAATATTCCGCTGTGGTTTTCTTAAAAATCATACATTTCCATATGTCTCTGTTATATTATGTGAATGCTTATGGTTAAAAGTTTTCATGGGGCTAGATGCCCAGTTTAGTACCACGTCTGTTATGCACTTTCATATGTATATTTTCGTTTTAATTTGAATGTTTGATCATAATGTATGGGGCTGGATGCCCGGTTTAACGTCACGATCCTCTCCATCTAGCTGGTAGGATGGGTGGGGACGTGACATTTGTTAACAACCAAATTAACACCCTTAACATGTGAAGGTTAGAAGTACATTTTACCATTTGCCTGCAACATGAAGATAGAAGACAAGTACATAAGAGAACAATCCTCTCTTATCTAATCACTACTTCCATAATCAGAAGGATTGAGTGAAAAAATAGTTAGCCTAAAGAGGCAAGGTTCAGTGATTGAACTGCCCACATGAAAGCTCAGATCTAGCCTCCACCAGTCAAGAGTGAGAATAAATGCACAAAATATGCATTAATTGTGCCTGAAAATGATGGATTTGTGACAAAAGGCTAAAAATAATATACAAAGTGGGGTTTTTTTTGAAAAAATCAAAATTTGGGAAAATGTATTATCCCACATTGAAGTTTGATTTCTAAATTCCCAGTTCCTAATGTTATAAAAGAAAGATAGTTTGGTCATATTAAAATATATAAAGTGAGAGTAAAGGCATGCTGGAAGCATTTGAAGTTTGGAAAGCTATCTTCAACACAAAGCACTTGGATCAAAGGCAAGGATGGAGAAGGATAGCTCAAAGCAAACGAAAAGGTATTTACCTCAAGCAAGGTTGTAAGTAAGTATAATTTCTTCTTTGATTTTATATGAAGTAATTCAATTTTCCTCCCATATTTGAGTTTAGTTTTTTTCTTTCAAAGTTTATTTCAAATTAAAAAATGGTTAAAGATATTAGGAAAATAGAGATAATTGCTTCATTTATGTTAATTGAATCTCACCAATTCATAGTCAGATAGATAATTATAGTAGACACATCCCTATACTAAAATCTATCAACAATGTCCATTCTTAGAGAAATGAGACAAAGTAATGGCTTTGCTCATCTAATATCTTCCATAAGGATCTACAAAATGATATTAAGGCATGTTAAAAAAAAATAATGTATTCTTACAAGCCATGGCATAGTCATGTTCATTCTTCACATGAAGAGAAGGCAATTATCTCAAGTTCAAATTGTTGATTACCAAGTGATGTATGTGCTTTTTTAAAATCATTTACAGGAAAATATCTTAATGGAAAGATAATAACCATCCATGACAATGACCACATAGAAAAGTTGAGCACCCAGAGTAAACTCAACGAGCCTAGAAAATGGCATGCATTTGGGACGTGTGTTGGAGAGTTGTCATCTGCAATCGTTTGTAACACAAAGGCACATCCTTAATGTTGATGACCCTGGATTCAACCCGACCCTTTGTATGGAGAAGTGATTAAAAAGACTTAACCATGAAAACCTTATACTTAACCACCAATACAAGGGAGAGTCGATGCATTATATCAAATTAAAAAATGATGAATTATAAACATTTAGTTACATACATACTATATGAAATACTTACCTGTTTTGAACATCATAATCATTACAATAGAAACATCACTTCATCGTTCACATATAACAATATCCATTACAAAAACAACAAACAAATACTAATTAAGTATACTAACGTATGTAAACTTAAATGTTAGTGTAGTAGCAAACAAAAAGTCAAGAAAAAGAAAAAGGAAACACAATTTTTAAATAACAAGAAGAAAAAGTCAACAGGGTTTTGAAATAGTAATTGTTTCATTTAAATTTTTGAGTACTATATTAAAACACGCTTTTAAGTTTCAACCCTATGAATGAAATTCAATACTTTTCATATATTTAGGACAGCATTAGCCCGGACATTTGTTTCTGGAAATTGTTATTTCCATAATTTTGTAATGTCAGTAATAGTAATTGTCTCTTCTAAACTAAATATCCTATTCTAAAACTATCTAGATTACCGAAATTTATATTTAAACACTCCAAATTGCCATTTCAGTTATTTTTTTCTCAACCAGATTTCACGAGTCAGGAGCGTTTTAGTTTATACTGCTCCTGCATTGCCACATGCATGCCATGGGATCTGCCTCCGTTTTCACACTGTGAACTTTACATTCCAGCAAAAGCTATGTTCCCCGTTCAATCCGCCATTTTTCTTTACCGAAGACTTGCTGTGGAGCCTGGATTAGATACAAATCCTATAGAAAACCATGATGCATGGACTTGTTTGAAGATATGAGGATCCCATCCATTTGTTTGTGGACCGAATACTAAAATATAGGACTTGCCGATATGTTGAAAGATATTCAAGAAACAAATTATTGGAATGGGTTATTACACCCCATGAATCCTGTTTTGAAAGCTGATATACTTAGATATGGCTAAATGCCAAGGAAATCGCCATAGTATTATGAAAACAGGTAATATGAAAACTTATTGCTTGCAACGACGTCAATGAATATACATCTACAGTGAAATTGACAGTCTTTTTAGCGTGGAGAGAGTTGCAGATGAAAGTATTCAAAACCCAGGTTTTCAATTCTGAGCAGAATGGTACAGATTTCATAAAATTTTGACATTGTCTTTGGCATAAATTTATGTGTTGTTGATAACCAACAAAATAAAGTAATTGTCATTAAGCCGGGGTTACTGAAGATGCCTGGTATGGACCAATTATCATAATACGGGTCCACGATCCTTTACATATTTTTGTCATATCTTGCAGCAGAAACTAGTTCTATGAGGTTGATGCCAAAAAAATTAGGGAAAATGATTATAGGGTCGCTAGGATGGTATATATCTTATTGGCATTTTAATATTGTCCATCCCACTCTTCTAGTCTCCGCCTCCTGCTTAAAAATAACAGGGGAAGTTATCTCTTTTTTTGTTTATTTGCGCTTATAAATCGCTTTACCTTCAACCCTATCATCTTTCACTGGTAAAAGGGACGATTGTCTTGCATGGGGGTGTATTTATTTGAAATCCCCACTACTAATTTCATACTGGGGAAAACGCACTCAACTAGGTAAACGTAGGAGCAGCCCCTGTTCAATACATAGTCCAGACTCTTGACTGAATTGATTTCAATTTCTCAACTTTTAGTTGACGGGTATTATATCAATAAAAATCTGGATAAAGAGTGAAATTAAAAGGTCTTATGGCATAGATTTAATCTTATCGGTCTATATTGCTAGTATAGGGTAGAAAATAGGTCTATGTTTTCTTGTATCAGAGGATAAGCATACTTGTTAATAATTGTTTATAATTGTATATGAGCATCTTTTTAATCTATTGTTTAAAGCATTGGAAGTACCAAACTACCAAAGAGTGTTTTGATTCATTCTTGCGAAGGTAGGCTTGGATTTTTTCACTGCTATCATTGGTGAACTTCATGACTCCTGATCTACATCGCAGTTGGAATTATTGTCGGATGCTAACTTCGACACATCTTCGACAAGTTCTAACTTCGACAACTCTGCGACTTCGACAAGTTCCGCAACCTCACAATTTCGCGACATCGTCATGCCGCGTTGATCTACGATTGTCGAACTTCGACAGACTATCTCTCTATCTTCCAGTCGACTGTAACGGTTGAACTGCCAAACCGTTCTAACTTCTTTGTAACTGAATGTAACGAGAAAGCACCCAAATGTCTCAGCACTCTCTATATAAGCATGTAAACTATTGTAAAATAGAAGCATAGAATCAAGTTATGATCTTACATCCAGTAATAGAGAAACCAGTTCGCATTCCTGCATATTGTTTGTGTGTATTTGTGTTATGTTTGTATAGTGTATTCCTGCTTTGTGCATTCTGTTTCTTAAGCTTCTGCCATAACAGAGCTGACTCATTCATTCGAACTGTTGTCCCTCTCGTGCTTTTGGGCCACGTTCGGATCATTGGTATCACAGCACTCGGCTTTGTTCGTGCTTAAGTTTTGCGTAGACACTTCCAGCGAAGTTACCGACTTATGCCTGTTCAAACATGCTCGCAATTTCAACAATCCAAGCAGACGCTATCTCCAGAAATGGCAGAAGAAACAAACGATAGACATGCAGCCGACGAGACAACACAACTTATTGAGCAAGCGCTGACTCGACAACGAACTGAAATGTTCGCCCAGTTCAATGAAATTCTCATGTGATGTGCTTCGACATCCAAAGGATTTTCGACGAGAACTCACTCCGATAAAATCAGCCGCTTCAAAGTGCAAATGAATTTGGACATACCGAATCTTGAAGGAAAGATTGACGTGGAATCCATCGACAATTGGGTGCAACAATTGGAATCCTATTACTCTATGAATCAACTCTCGGAAGCTGACAAGATCACCATTGCAGCCATAAAGATGTCAACATATGTGCACTGCTGGTGGGAGAACCTTTCGACAAAGATGGAGAAAAGCGGAGACCCCATAGACACATGGGATAATTTCATTGAACACATCCAAAAGAAATTTTACCCACCCAAATACCTTGAGCAGCAATCTAAGAAGTGGCAGCAGCTAAGGCAATGGAAATACCAATCAGTACAGAGTTATACCGACGAGTTCTATCGACTCATGGCTAGACTTGGCATCCAAGAAGAAGAGAAATTGCTTGTTCTGAAGTACATCAGTGGATTGTCCCAGTACATTCAGCAAGAGATGGAATTTATGAGTGTCAATGCGCTTACAGATGCATTCCACTATGCCAACAAACTTGAAACCAGGCAGAAAGGGAAAGCACACTTTGCGACAAAGCCGACATCAGGATGACCACCTGACAAGAAGACATTAGCCGACTTCGACAAGTCAAAATATTCTCAATGACTCTGCCAAAGCCATATCACGAAAAAAATCATTTTCAGAAAAGGGAACGTAGCAAACAACCGCCGACCAGAAAATGGTGCGATTACCACCATTCATCTTGGCATGATACGTCTGAATGTAAAGCGCGAAATAATTTTTTGGCAAAAGTGTCGACATCTGACGCATTCGATAAGACGGTGGAAGAATCTGATCTAGACGCAACGACCCTTTTGAAATCGACATCGACCACTCCAACAGCCTCAACCATCGTCGATGAGCAGGAACGAGAGTGCCTGTTCCATACATAGATATGGGTTCAGCACAATCCATTACATCTGATTGTGGACAACAGTATCCTGAAGAACTTCATTTCCAAAGATCTTGTGAAGAAACTAGGTCTTGTCACCATTCCACATCCTCATCCCGACAACATCGATTGGATGAAGGATGGACAGGAACTATGGATTACCCGACAATGCAAACTCGTCTACTTCATAAAGCCTTTTGAAGATGAAGTACTCTACGATGTAGCACCACTCTCCGTAGCCAACGCCTTGTTTGGGAAACCTTACCTATGGGATCGCCATGGAATTTATCAGTCACGACTGAAGAAGGTGATTGGAAAAATCCAGAATCGATGGTACAGCATTCCATAGCGACGACCTACACCAATGGTTTCAATGATATCTACTAAACAGACAAAAAAGTTCATCAATCATGCTTAGAAGTTCACATTAATCATGATCAAACCGCAACATTCTAGGAGGACTGCAGCAACGAGTCGACTCACCGACCAAAGCAGCCCTCGACAGAAGCAGTTGATCGACAACGTTCTCGACGAGTATCGAAGCTTATTCCAAGAGCCGGACGGAATACCTCGACATTGCCAGGTAAAACACTCTATTGAACTTGCTCCTGGTTCTTCTTTGCCTAACGCATTTGTTTATAGAAGATCCATTCTTTAAAATGAAGATATTCGCAGACAAAAACAAGATTTGATCGACAAAGGTCATATCCAAGCCAACTCCTCTCTTTGTGGAAGTCCAGTCATCCTCGTTCCAAAGAAAGACAGGACTTGGTGCATGTGCATCGACTACAAGGAACTCAACAAAATTTTGGTAAAGATTGCTACCCTCTGGCATGGATAGACGAGCTCATCGACTATCTGAAAGATGCTAAATTATTTACTAAGCTCAACCTCAAGTCGGGATATCATCAGATTCCAATCGAGCCCTCAGATGTGTGGAAAACTTCTTTCAAGACCAATGAAGGATTGTTTGAATGGTTAGTCATGCCTTTCGGCTTAACCAATGCACTTGCGACCTTCATGCGATACATGGACAACATTCTGCGACCTTTCATCGGAAAATGGGTCATTGTCTACCTTGACGACATACTAATTTTCAATCTATCATGGGAAGAACATGTCGGATAGCTTCGACAAGTCCTCGACACTCTCCAACAACATCGAATTTACTTGAACATGGACAAGTGCACCTTTGTGATGAACAACATCAAATATCTGGGGTATGTAATTGACTATGCAGGCATTCACATCATTCCAGACAAAGTACAGATCCTCAAAGATTGGTCCATTCCTCAAAGCATTCAAGAACTAAGAAGTGTTCTTGGTTTGGTGAACTTCTATCGATGATTCATACTCAGCTTCAGTCACATAGCCTGGCCCTTGAATCAATTGACGAAGGGAAATGGAAAAACTGTCTTCAAATGGACACCGACACAAGAAGAAGCTTTTGAAAAGCTCAAGCACAAGCTTTGCACTACACCAGGACTTGTGTTACCTGATTTGCATAATCCTTTTGATATTGAGATGGACGCATCAGACTATGCCTTGAACAAAGTGACCACTCAGTCTGGTCACCCAGTCGCTTTTCATTCCAAAAATTTTAACGACACAGTTAGAAGATATTCGATGTACGAAAAAGAACTGTACGCCATTGTGAAATCTCTCAAGCAATGGAGGCATTACATCCTTGGAAAGGAAATGATCATCCTCATTTACCATAAGCCTCTACAGTTTGCTCCGACCCAGTCAAAACTACAAGCAACTCAACAACTTAGGTGGATGAATTACCTACATCAATTCCAGTTGGTAATTAAGTATCATGAAGGTAAATCTAACGCCGCCACCAATTGTCTAAGAAGACCGCCCATTACTCTCCTTTTTACAGTGATGAGTATGCAAGGATATGATACCACTACTTAGCCTCAGTTGTACCAGGAATACATCAACTTTTCACCAGTATACCGACGGCTTTAGACTAACAAGTTGTCAACCGCTGACTATTTCCTGAAATACACCTTGCTATACAAGCTTGGACAACTTTGTGTACTGACTGATGAGCATCGACAACAGCTGATTTGGGATGCGCACTACAACAAGACCACAGGACACTTTGGAGTAGCAAAGACACTTGTTATTCTGCAGAAGTATTTATTTTGGCCTACACTTAAAACTGACGTCAACAAGTACATTCGATCATGCGTGGTTTGTGCCATTGCTAAACTGCGTAATTGACGACAGGGATTGTATACACCTCTGCCAGCTCCTATTCAACCATGGGAATCTATTTCTATGGACTACTTGACGGGATATCCTACTACCAAACATCAGCATGACGCGATCTTAGTAGTAGTTGACAAATTTTCCAAGATGGCCTTTCTCATACCATGCAATAAGACCATGACAGCGCAGGAGACTACTCAGCTCTTCTTCACACATGTTTGGAAGCACTTTGGTTTAACCACAACCATTACTTCCGACCGAGATGCCAGATTCATCAGCATCTTTTGGAAGATTCTCTGGCAACAATTGGACACATGACTCTCATTGTCGACAGCTTTCCATCCTCAAACCGATGGACAGACATAAGTTGTGAATCGCTTGGTAGTACAACTACTTCACATGTACAACCACAAGCATCGACGCACATGGGATGGAATTCTTCCATACATACAACACAACTACAATAGTGCTTAGCACAACTCTACAGGAAAGAGTCCATTTGAGATCTGTTATGGATTTCAACCCTCCACGCCTATTGATTTGATCAGCTCCTCGACATAGCCAAATTCTGACACCGACTATAGCAGTGAGAAGTTGATAAAGCCTTGAAGTTTCGAGATCATATTTGTGACATCCAGAAGGAAGCACAGGAAATGTTGCAACGAGAAAATGAGAAATCTAAGGACCGACACGACAAACATCGTATTCCTCATTCATTCCAAATTGGGGATAAGGTCTAGTTACATCTCAAGAAGGAGCGCTTCACCGGTCCATTCAAGAAGCTCAAACCTTTGCGATATGGTCTGTATAGTATTCCTGCATGCCTGGTCCTGCATCCATATTCAATGTGGATTTACTTCGACCGTACCATGCACCATTGTTGGAACAGAACAAATTACCGACAGTGGAACCCGAAGACATCCATCCAGATGTTCAGGAGCCTCTTCCTTGCGACACCATTGTGGGACGACGAGTATTCTATACAAGGACGAACACAATTCCCTTGTTTCAAGTTGCTAAAGCCAGACAGATCCCAACACAAGGAAAGTGGTACTCTGCTACTGAACTGACCAATAAGTTTCCTCACCTTCACGAGCAAACAATGGGAACCATTGTTTCTTAAGGAAGGAGATATGATCCACATCGTAGTTGGCATTGTTGTCGGATTCTAAATTCGACACATTTTCGACAAGTCATCTATGTCGACACAACTTCGACAAGTTCCAACTTCGACATGGCTTCGATAACTCCACGACTTCAACAAGTTCCACGACCTCACAATTTCGCGACATCGACATGCAGCATCGATTTGCAACTTGAGACTATCGAACTTCGACAGACTGTCTCTCTGTCTTCCAGTTGACTGTAACGGTTGAACTGCCAAACCATTCTAACTTCTTTGTAATTGAACGTAACGGGAAAGCACCCAAACGTCTCAGCACTCTCTATATAAGGATGTAAACTATTGTAATATAGAAGCATAGAATCAAGTTATGATCTTACATCCAGTAATAGAGAAACCAGTTTGCATTCTTGCATATTGTCTGTGTGTATTTGTGTTCTGTCTGTATCGTGTATTCCTTCTTTGCGCATTTTGTTTCTTAAACTTCCGCCATAACAGAGCCGACTCATTCAGTTGAACTGTTGTCCCCCTTGTGCTTCCTGGCCATGTGTGGATCAACTCGATAGCAAAGGTATAAATGAATTTCTTTGAATCAGATCTCACTATCCATCTCCATGCCGCACTCTTTTCATACATAAACTCCATGAAAACCCTCTTCAAGAGAAGACCCCACTCTGCTATCTCTAACTCGCACTTCATGTTTATGTCTTTTCTAGTTTTGTTTGATATATCAAAATGCCTCTTCAGTTCTTGAGATTTGGTTCGAAGTCAATGGCGATATAACCTGATTTACATTTTTGAATGCAGAAAATGAATCGTCATTGTAGCCATGGTTTTGGAAACAATAAATAGCAGAGCATGAGCTGCTACTCCAAGAATGACTAAAGAAGTTCTGATGTTCAGAAGACTTCAATGTGCTCCCAATATGAGGAATCTCAGTGTAGATATTTGCATAAATCAAAGGCACTGCCTCAGATGAAAGGCAGTTCCAGAAGAATGCATGTTGTGAGCATTGAAGCAGCTGTGCATTGATCTGCCAGGTTGCCACTTTTCATTTAATCAATTAGTTGATTTGCCATTGCCATTGAATTTAATTCTTTTGCAGGTTCCCAAGAACTTTATATAATTTGTAGAGGTTTGTAATAGTTTCAAACATTTACTCAAATATATACAAATCCAAGGTTCATAATGCTTTGGTTGTTACTGTGTAAATGTATTACATATACATTAAATGCTCTCACATAAATAATGATGAGAAGGCAATTAAACTAATTTATGACAGAAATAAGTCATGGAAAGGCACTTAAACTAATTTCATAAATAAGTAATGGAAAGGCACTTAACCTCACTTCCGACATAAACAACTTTTAATTATGCACACTTAATCATGCACTCGGCAATAAAACCTCGAATTATTGGGAGAAGTATACAGAACAACCAAAACACCCAAAACACCCCTGATCAGCTGGAATCTGACAGAGGTAGAATTGCCCAAACTACAATTTTGATTGTTCAAATCATGATTTCAACTAGTTGGGTAGTTTCAAATCAGACATTTAGTCTAGAAAGAGTAACTGTGATTGCTAAAATTGCAAATTTAAGTACTGCAATTTCAAGGCACAATTTTAACCAAAATTATAGAAAAAAACACCAGAATAAAGGAGTGTTTTAGTTGCTCTTTAGCCCAAGTCGAATTATTGAGCCAAATTTTAATTATGCACCGTTAATCATACACTCGAAAATAAGGCCTAGAATTTGCCATCGAATTATTGAGCCAATAGAAACCAAAATAAAATAAAATAAATATATAGTTTTAATTTGAAAAAAAAAAGTTATGGTAAAATTAAAATGTCTAAAAAAAGTCAAACATTAACGAATTGAAAGTCAATAGAATCCAATGCAATTGTACCCTATCCTTCGGCCGATACTAATAATAACAACCTTTTTCTATTATCATAACCCCATAGCATTAATCGCAATCTAGATTTTGATGACAAAATTCAAAAACCCATGAATGGATTAATTACGCCATAGGCGTTTCAGCACGGAGGTGCATAACCTCCACGTCAGCTAGATTCCTCGCTCATGGAGAAAATGGAATCCTGCCACGTGGAGGTGCCGTCGTGAAACGCCCACGCCCTTCTGTCCGCTCTGCTTAACATTTCTCCCTTCCCCATTGGGCTGCTCCCACCACTCCTCCCGCCAACTGCTCTTCTCTTCCACGCTCCTCCCCTCGTGGTGGTCACTACCTCCATCCACGGCCCATTCGTTGTCCCTATTGTGCCCCATCCTTTGCGGGAATCCATCTCCTTCGCGTCCATCTCCACCCAAGCTTCTCTCTTGCTGTCGCTCCCATATTCGCAGCCGCCTCCCTTTACCAGCTACCTCGGCTCCCTCTGTTACCAAAGATCCCTCTTCGCTGCCCTTCCTTTCCATGTTACCACCAACAACATCGCAACAACATGTAGAGGAATCATTTGGGCGTTCCAGCAAGCTGATATATGAAATTCGAGAAGATTGAAACTGGAGATATGAACCCCACAACCTCGATATGCATAAGAATAACCAATAACTCCATTACAGGTTCTCAACCTTACAATATTTCTCATTACATGATCTCTACCTTAAAATCATTTCCCATTACAAGATCTCTACCCTACAATCTTTCTCACTTATCTTATTGTGTGTACTATGAACCCATTCCCGCATGTTTGGTTCGCTAGGGCTAGGAGCATCTGGGTCTGTCATTACCTAAGCAACGTAAATGCATGCATTCAGAGAAGAAGAACAATGTCTGAAAGCTGATAAAGATAACAAAACTATATATTCATTCTATGAAAGCCGAAATGAGGGACGCTAGAATTAATTATTCATGAGATGGGTACCAGAGTACAGAGATTGCCGTCCAAGTGTCGACCGACTATTTGCACATTTGGGAGGTCCATAGTAGCAGAGGGTTTGATCTCGCAGCCATTGGTAACCTGCTTGGATCCATAGTAGACTTCCCTGTCCATAGAAGGCACAAACATATCAATAACATCCCCTATCACTCTTCCTACTACCAGGGGATTTGTTGAACGCGCCATTGCAACAGAGTACTCTTCTAATTCTTCCTTCCTTCTTTCATTCCTTCCTCTCAAGAAAATTCACAATTGAATTCGGAGCGAACTTGCAAATGTATCGGAGGTGTCTAAAGGCATGTAAATAAATGGAATGAAATGGATCGAACATTGCCTACCACCTGTGCGACAGCGAGGCGAATTTCTGAAGCACCACGTACATTGGGCTCAGTAGAGTATATGGTTTCGATACATGTCATTTATACGCACCTACCCACACCTCTCCCGTTTTTCTTTTCACGCCTTTTTCATTTAAGCATCGGATTCGCACAAAACCCCCCAAAAAAATCCAGTAGCCCCAATCTTTCTGGATTTTGTTTATTGTGCTTCTTGTTAATTTTTGGTTGTTTTTTAATATTTTCCTAGAGCGGTCCTGAGCTATTGCTGCACATAATTGTTGCAACATTTTCAATGCACATGAGACTGAAGTTCTTTTCTTCTCAAAATCTGAGGCAAATAAGACAAGATTCAACACACATTGTAGTTTCTAAATTGCCTGAGAGTGCCAGTGATTTCTTTCAAGCAATTAACAAGATGCAAAACACTTTACATTGGTCACTACTATATACAATTAACAAATATAATTGCATGGAGATGTCTATAGAGGCAATTATTCCTTGAATAGAGAGTTTAATTCATAGATTACCTATTACATACGAGTTCTACAATGTACACACATATATATCAATCCAACAAGCAGAGCAAATTGTCAACGCAATCGATTTGTGCACTGTAGGTATATGGGTATTGTATTTAATTAAGGATGAGGCCAATTATGTGCATGTGAAGTGCGTGCAGGCTCCCAACACTTAATTAACAAACCTCTAAATTGATTCCCAAGCTCATAAAATTTTAGTCTATTGTTCGCAAAGAAAGAATCACCACTGAACAGGGCATTTGTGTGACTTGCTGTAGTTATTACATAGTGAGGAAATCAAAATGAATTGGAAATGGGGATTGTTGCTATTGATATATTGTTTGAATAGAACACATGCAGATGGCTCTCTAAAACTGCAATTTAGGGAGAACTAGAAGTATACTCAACAAACAATGCCAGTGACTCAAGCACCTGTCAATTGAGTTGTGGGTAGTTTAAAACGCGTTTTGTATGAGGCTTTTTCAGTTCTTGGCACAATATAAGGTGATATGGGCTATATTCTACAACTGCTGATCATTTTTAGACAGTTTGGGTCCATATTTGACACTTAACAACCTCAAATTTCAAATTTGGGCATGTTATGAAGCCATTCTCCCAAACAACAGTCATAAACTAGCCCTCAGAGCTCTTTTTTGGGCATGGATGTGGACATAAAGAGCAGACCTGGGCACTCTTACAGCATCAAACATGAATTCGGGCACTTTTCTTCATTAAAAAGGGATGTAAACAACCTTTTAAAATCAATTATGGGCATGAACAGCAGTGTAAAAGCCCTAAATTTCAAATATGGGCACATGAGAAGGCATACTGGGCATGAACAGCAGTGTACAAGCCCTAAATTTCAAATCTGGGCACATGAGAAGGCATCCTGGGCAGTTCTGGGGAGAATTCTAGTAAGTTGGACGATGTAAACAGCAGAGCACAACCTCATATCCACTCCTAGGTACATCGTGGGCCCTAAAATAAATTCTCAACCCTATTGTTGACCTCCCAATACAATTATTGGCAGATAATTTGTAAGAACAACAATACTTCTCCAAATCAGGGCAGCCTGTGCATAAAAAACCAGTTGTGATATTTTTGGCTATGCCTAAAGACTAAGTTGACCTTCGTTGCATGATAGACGAAATTTCGATTCTTCTTGGTTGTCATTATTATTATATATCCTAACTTTTCCAAGAAAAAAATGTTCTTGAAATTTCTTCCTTTGTCCAATGATATCATATGGGATCTACTTAGAATCAATCTTAAAGGAGAGGGCATGGCATGGTGATGTGGAATCATATTTTAGCAATTGAAGTACATATATATATAGGTCAAAGTTTAGGGAATCCATGCTTGATGACAACATCATTTCACACATTACACTGCTGGAAACAATTATAAAACTTAATGGATACTAGCGTTATAATTCTTCTTTTAGGAGGATGACTATGATGGTATGAATTCCAACAATGTATGCTAGCTATTGTAGTCAAACTCAGCATTGGAGGTTTCTTGAACAACTAAGTGTCAAGTTTATTTTAGGGAAGGAGCACAAAAGAAATTTCAAACAACAACTTTACTTTATCATAGAAAGGCCAATCAAAGCAACAACTTGAGACAGATGGCAATGAATATGAAGTTCATGTGTTAGAAACCTTCTAACTTGGATAGGACGAATTCAATTTGGGAGGAAAAGGTTCTTATTTTAGATAGTGAGTAAATATCAAGAAATGCCCTCTAGGTCATACAAAAGGAAAAAAAAGGCTTACCTAAACAACAAGATAATGCACTTGGTATGCATGCAAATCCTTTTGGCTTTAGTGTGCTTTTTTTTCTTTTTCTCCAGAAGTTAGGGTGAATTAGAGTTGACGATCTAAGTTCTATATATGCAAGGATGAGAGGCGGAGCTGAAGTTAGACATTATTGTTATTTGAATAGTTTCGAGAAATAGAAGATCATCACTCTTTCACCTTTCAAGCCCTCATACCAATACATGCAAGAGACCAAATGCAACCTGCCAATTATCCTTAACTATGATGTAGTCACTCTCTTGGTGTAACTATTTATTTGGTTCAATTATGCTTGGTATCTATCTTCTTGAACCAATACATTCAAGAAGATATAACTACACAAAAATTATTGTATTGGTTTCTTGTTGGTTTAGTATTGCAATATTGGGGTAGTTAGAGTGCATTTATTTTGGTTTATCTTCACCTAGGATGCACATTCGCTTTATCCATTTTTTTAATTCATTGTTATAACTATCTTAAGGATCTAGTCTCAATCAATCTCAATTTTATTTAAAAATTATCCTCCCTTGATTGTTAATGGATAGTTCAAGACTGAGTCTTTGGTGTGCTAATCAATTGATATTATCTACAAATTATAGGTTTGATAACAACTTACATCCCCTAGGGACATTCCCTTGAGACTGGGAAAATACTAATATGAATGAATAGGCTTCCAACTGTGGCTAGGGATGGTTTTCCTACAATTATTAGCTGAATCTACTTATGCAGATTTAGGTGATAGAAGTTGGTTGATTTAGGTGCTAAAAATTGGTGTCATTGTTCAGTAATTCAGATATCCTAATAAATATTAATGACATTGGTGAATTTTCATGACTTGAGCTGCAATTGATCTTCAATGGAAGCCTCTATAAATTTTGGAAGCAGAAGCGGATTAATTGGAAACTCGAGCAAGCAAAATCAATGTGTAATGATGAAGGGCATCGGCGCGTGTTGAGGCCTGTGAAGGAAATAGAGAAGTACAACTTAGCCAGTACTATGAGCACGAACAATAACGAGTTCATGAAAAAAACGGTTAAAAAGGAAACGAAATTGATGCTGCTCTCATGTAACGCATTATTGTCTTATGTACAGAAAACCTATGATTGCCATTTTATCGTTAGTGAAAACCTGTGATTGGCATTTTATCGCTACAGTTCTTTAGCTCCAAACCTGCATCTAAATTCAAATAATTGAAATTTCATAAAGTATATGAAAGAAATTTCAATTTTAAAACCATTTTCATCAATTGGAAACACAAATTGCATATTCTCAAGAAATCATAACTTGGGAAGCAAGTTCAATCATAATCTCAATACCTTGAGCAAATGTGCAGGCTATATGAAACTATTCCCATACACTTATGATTCAGTTAGATCATAAATAATGATGAGTCAAGTAACAATGAGCAAGAACATCTCACATATATGCCCTCATGTGTAGTATCTATGGAAGGAAATATAGTTCATGAACCAAAAACAGTCTTACATGAGCTTCCATTCACGGCCATTATCAACTCCTTACCCGCTAATTGTGATTACAAATGACATACAATTACCAGTTGATTAACACTAACGCTGGTTAATTTTGTACACGATGAGATTTTGAAGACTTGATTATTTCATACAGGATGAGAGTGAAATTTGTAATTTATGGCTTCTGCAGGTTCAACAAATCATGGGATTTGCGGATTTGTGAAAAACAACGTTATTTCAACAACAGAAATGAGGGTTGACGGAAATTGGAAGCAACAAGTAAACACTTGGATCGTCCATTGCCACTTTGCAAAATGCATGCAACGACTCGTGGAAGCATGCATCGAAATAAGGTAACCACCCGTCTACACAACAACATCACCTATTCTCCTATGTGGGTAGTAGGGTTAGTCGATCAAACAAATATGCAATTGTGTCAGCTTTGGGAGCCTCCGTAATAACTAAGCCCAATAAATACATTTATTGAAAAATGAATTATTCATGAAAGTTTGTTTTAAAAAATTCAAATGGGTGTTCTGTGTATTCAAAACCGTTTTGGTAATGTTCTAAATTTGGGTAGAAATGTGGTCAGCTTGTATCCAAATCGATGTGTATTCCTCACATCCATGGGCATAAAATACAATCAAATTAAATGCATGAATTCTTATCATTACAATGCATACTTGGAACTCAAATAAATCCAATATTTGACTGCACAGTTCCCAGATTTGGTGCAGGATAGAAACAACTACTATCTATAATATGGAGGCATGATCGCTATCTTGCTCCAAACTACAAGAATCTGGCCCCTACATGCAAATAGGCCCACCAACGTTGCCTTGGTTTGATCATTCGGCTAGATAATTCTCGGAGTTCAAGTAAAAGGCTTTACTTTTTGAAAATCAACTATGAGTTCAATTTCAACAATTCAATCTCAAGCTTATTTAGTGTACAAATTTAAAAAATATGGCCATTGGCAAGAAAGGAGTATCCTGAATGCTTCCTAAATTTTGTGAAAGCTCTGTTGCAGAGGCAACGATATTAATTAATTATCAAAACCATTTCATCCCTAGACATGACTAATTCAAAATCTAATCCTGAACTGTTGGTCATAGGTTGTCGGTTATGGTTGCAAGAGGCAGAGTCAGATATGGGGACAAGATTTTGTAGGAGGTAATTATTTGGGAGTTGTAGAAGGTGCATGTGGACAATTCCTCAATAATTCTATGGTAATTAACCTCATTTTTACTGTGGCAATCATCCTCAATAGAGCTATGGCATTTAAAATTTCGGTGGATTCAAGATAAAAAGGGCTTTTGATGTAACGTTTACACCCAGTAGAGCTGGTAAGTTCAATGAATCTAAATCTTTGTAGTTTCCAATTTAGAATCTAGATATTTAATGGTGCTTATGAAAAGGTTATAGTCTACGGGCTCATGCAGCTTGCATCTGGCTTGCTTTCGACCCTCGACCGAGTGAAGGATCCCACAGTAAATATTGGTTGTAAGGCAAGGCCGCAGGCACAACCTAAAATAGGGTTGGCATGACCCATACCCAATATTAGATTTATAGAATGTTTTATTTAACCAACTTAACACAAACATATCAAAATCACAACAAATAATAAACAGAACAAAAACATTATCAAAACTAAAAATACAAAATGATGGTTTGGTGCATAAAATCCTAATGACATCCAAAATAATATCAACAACAAAGGGATTGTTATCAACAACCTAACCACCTCTATGTCCTTCATAGAAACAATAATACACATTCAATTACCTTTTCACTACTTTATAAAGCTGATCACAAGTTTGACATAGGTCAATTTTAATCATGAAATAAATTCAATTATCCATTAAATTAAATCAAATTATTTATTACATGCATGAAAATCAACCTTGATCCCTACTGATAGCTAACTATCACCCACGTATACATGCAGCACTTGGACATCAAGGACCATCCATGGATGCATGTAAACACTTGGAAATCCATGGACCACGTGTCAACACCATCAAAATGAAAAAAGTTGTTTTTTGCTCAATCATTACGAGGAAGAAGTAGGAGACATTAGCCGAAATGTGACAGAAATCAACTGGAAATAGATATGGACATGCAACACCTTGCAAATGAAATAGCAATTTTCTGTGCATTACAGGAAAGAAGTAGGAGATGGTATAGTCAACATATCAAATGAATCTAATAGATATCCTCAAGTTAAGTGAAATAAAGTCCTCGGTCCATACGGTAAGAATCAGTTTCTTAGCGATTAACTGACAAGACTACCACTAAATATCAATGACTGCAAGTACAACATAATTTAGGAAATTTTGTTTCAGTTGAAGTTATAACTGCTGTAGGGAATCTTTTTGTACATCATGAATTATGAATAAAGAGAATGTTCAATCTGTCAGTATATATGGATTCCCAAGTTCTGATTTCTTGAGAATATGCAATTTGTGTTTCCAATTGATGAAAATGGTTTTAAAATTGAAATTTCCTTCATATACTTTATGAAATTTCAATTATTTGAATTTAGATGCAGGTTTGGAGCTAAAGAACTGTAGTGATAAAATGCCAATCACATGTTTTCACTAACGTTAAAATGGAAATCATAGGTTTTCTGTACAGAAGACAATAATGCGTTACATGAGAGCAACATCAATTTCGTTTCCTTTTTAACCTTTTTTTCATGAACTCGTTATTTTTCACAGTACTGGCCGAGTTGTACTTCTCTATTTCCTTTGCAGGCCTCAACACGCGCCGATACCCTTCATCATTACACATTGATTTTGCTTGCTCGAGTTTCCAATTAATCTGCTTCTGCTTCCAAAATTGATAGAGGTTTCCATTGAAGATCAATTGCAGCTCAAGTCATGAAACCTCAGCTCATTGTTGGAATTACAACAATCCTCATAGTTATGCTACTATCTAGCTGTGAGCTCTTTGCTTTTGATCCTTGGCATTTTCATTCCACGTTTCTATGGATGAACTAGAATTCTACTAATTATCCCGTAAGTGCATCTCCAATGTTTTAGTCATTTTTATATATTCGTTGGCCATTTTAGAACATTTGCATCAGACTTCATCATCATATTGATAGAAGGATTAATACTGATTAGTTGCGCTTATGACCTCATGACCTCTGTAGGCTCGTTGCAGATGCTCGGGCCTTTTTGACATTTCAACAATTCACAACGTGGAGACTATCCTGATGATACTGCAGCCTCAAAATATGCCTTGGAGCCGCCGAACATACCCACTTTAATAATGGCTGCCCAAACCCTGAGTTGGCCATATGCAGATCCACACACATATTCATCCACACGCTCAATTCCTCGTATTCTCTAAAAAAAATTCGTTGAATTCAGAGGGAAAATTGTACTTGTAAACATACCTTCCATTGCAATCTTCTGCAATCAATTTTTCATTTTTAATACCTTTAAATTCGTTCGATCTGGATCCCAATTGTTGCCTTTCCGTTAGTAATATGGTCTAATCGGGTATCCATCGACTGCCTGTTGATAGCATTAGTCAACGCGTTTCCATTGAAGGCGCAAGATGGATGATCCAAAAACAGAAAAGCAAACAAAACCTTCAACAAACTTTGAATAATTCAAAATCCAAACAGACGATATGTAATCTGTAATCAAAAGCATGAAAAGATAGAGCTCGGGGTTTAATAATTTGAAGTCATTACTTTCCCTGAAGCAACATTGCTTCCATGGAAGCCTTATGCGATCTTGCTCAACCAAAACACAGAGGCAAGCCAACAACAAAAGCTAGCAAGAATTAAATGCAATTCCAAGCCATGCACAAAGAAGACCAACACGTGTTTCTCCCTAAGCTTTTAGCTCTCTTCCACGTTGTCCGCATGCAATAACAAACACTGCGATCTGAGCATTGTTGTAAAACATATGAATTCTTAAGAATGTTTGGAATGACACATGTTTTCAAGGCTTTCTGCCCATTTTTCCTTACCCGCCTTAGAACTCACTCCAACATTTCAATATTCTCAAAGCGACCATAAACGCTGCAATAGGTATATGGCTGATTTATGACTGTCTATTGTATATTGTATGTTGTTGATAGTACATCTATCAAAGCTTTTTAATCCCAGGTTAGAACACACGGGTCTATACAATGTTGTTTTTATAATTGTATTATGATTATTTACGGTGTTTTTTTATCATGGAAAACATAGTGATGGATAAAGCTGTTTTTGTAACTATATTGTGATTATTGAGGGTATGTTTTTTTATCAAGTAAAATAGAGTGATGTATAATGTTGTTTTTATAGTTAGTGTGATTTAGGTATGTTTTTATCATGGAAAACAGAGTGATGGATAATGTTACTTTCTTAATTATATTATAATGTACAAAAATAACTTTTGTGGTTCCTTCAAATGTCTTGTAATCTTGATTTTGGCCTAAGAGTTTCGAGAAAAGGGTGAGTTTTCGACTAAGTACAACTCATGATTTTACGACGAAACATGTCACAGTTGTTTTGTGAATTTTCGCATCATTTTGACGAATCTGGGCCGAGAGTTTCGCATCGGTTGTGCGAGTTGCACCGACAGTTTCACACCATTTGAACGAGACACGTCGACCAGCTAACGAAGAATTTTTTTGGCAAAAGTAAATTGACGCCAACATCGGTATAAAAAAACAAAGGCCACCAATCGTTTCGCTGCAAATAAGCGAATCATGCCGCCCGCGGACAATTACAAGAGATCAAGGTTGGGCCTTTCACACAGGGAGCCATATGCGAGGGTTGATAGACGTAACCATGAAGAAAGGAGGGATGATGAAACTCCTAGAAATGGAACAGTAGGGGCAAGAGAAGGAAACACTACTGTAGAATTGCCAAAAGCGAATCCCCGGTTGTTTCAACTCGAAAAAAGAGAGTTGCAGGTCATGTATGAAATCCCAAATGGCATCACCTGGATTTACTGATGTTTTTCACTGCCTTGGTTGTTGTGGTGAATACAAAGTTTCCAGAAGTTGGTAATCTGCTTTTGAGAAGAATTATTTTCCAACTTAAAAGGACATTCAAACGCAATGACAAGGTTGGTTTTCCTTTATCTTATTAGCTAATTTTTTGGCCTTGTCAATTCCTGTTTTATTTTGAAACTAGCTTTTGCATGATATGCTTATTTTCTGTTTAACTATTATCCAACCTCTCTTATTGGCATCAACAAAATTCATAGCTCATCTAGCGAACTAACACGTTGCACATGAGATCATTACTTTGGATGAGCTAAAAACTTGAGTTTATTTTATTGTGATTGGAGCAACAAACCACCAAATAGTATTGACCCATCCCTTAGAAGGTTTGGAAGGTTTGAGTTGTGTATATAAACACTATGTGCAATGTTGTCTTTCTATCTTTATTTGTTTATTTATAGTAAATAGTGTATAAATAACAACATGTTAAGAATTGTTCGATAGTTTGTTGAGGTGCCCAATGTTTGGAAAATGTCAAGAGGAACCTTCAAACGGTAAATCACCAATGATTCAATGTTGTTTTGTAGGTTGTTGTTTTATGGATCACCTCGTTGTAGGAAGACTCTACTTGCAAAAGCCATTGCTATTGAGTGTCAAGCTGATTTCATTAGTGTAAAAGGCCTAAAATTCTTAACAATGTGGTTTGGAGAAACTTAAGTTAATGTACAAGAGATTTTTGACAAATCTCGACAATCCGCACCATGTATCTTGTTCTTTGATGAGCTTGATTCTATTGCCACACAGGTCAGATGTCGTATCTTTGATTGGCATGATACTTGATCATATATTTACCCCTATCTTTGTTTCTTCTACCTTTTCTCTTTTCCTACCGGCGTTCACTTTGCCCCTCCAAGGGCAAATGCTAGTGGATTATCCAATAACAACCTCTACTATTGGATTTTCAACTAGATAAAGCTATAGCATTAATCACAATTTAATAAGAAGAAACGAAATAACAAAATCAAGAGTTGAGAGTTTGGAATATACTTGTGGTAAATTTATCACAAAAATAAAATACTTTTCAATATTTATAACTTATTTTTAAAACTACAAATCAAATCCACATATAAAGGGTTAAAATAAAATATTTTAAATTCTATAATTATAAATAAAATATTTTAAATTCTATAATTTTAATTCAAATGTGAAATTAGATTTAATTTTTTCTCTTCAAAATAATTATTGAAAATGACCAAACTTATTAAAAATGAGTTATCAAAGTAATATGAGGACCAAATTTTTTTATATCTTACACAAAGGTTATATATCTTTATTTACATCTATAAGTCTGTATGTTTTAGAATTTGAGTGAAATAACAAATATGATTTTCCTAGATTACAAAAAATTCACAAAAATAATTCATATATAACTGGAAATAGAAATGATTTCCTCTAAATTATAACTCTTGCACAAATAGCTTCTATATCATAAAAATTAAGCATCCATCCTACCTACACAAGTAGATGATTAAAATCAAGATTACATTAAGGTCTTTCTTCATTTCTCTCCATGTAATAAAAACTAGATATGATTGCACATGTAGCTTTTAGATCATAAAAAACACAAGCATCCATCCTACATAGGTAGATCATAAAATTCTTGATATCGGTGTAGATTACGGAATAAAAAATAGATAGTTTTATGTTGGAAAGGGCATCTACTACTATATATATATATTTCCTTGTAGATAATTTGTTTGTGGCATTTATATGGTAGTAATTTGTTAGTAGTATTTATATTATGATTTATAGATGTTTAGTGACCACAAATTTAATAGCTATGCTAATATAAAACATTAAGTGCTTTAATTCAGAATTTCAAAACTCAATGCAATCACTAATAAATATATTCATATTAAAAATTGTGTTTTATGAAAATATTCAATCTACAATCAAGCTTACATAGATCACTAATCCACAATTTCACAACATATATATTAATATAATAAAAATTTGTGTTTTATGAAAACTTCTAATCTACAATCGTACATAGATCACTATAAGGGCTAACTAATTTTAAAATTGGGTAATTAGTCTAATATAAACAATCACAATGACTAAAATCCCCAAAATGCAAAAATCAAGAATTTTAACCCATTTTTATCGCAAAATCGCCAGAAAAGCGGGGCATTTTGGTTGTTTTTATCGTACGCCCTTCTGAGGGATTCAGGGATTCGGGAGTATGCCACTGATAACAAGATCTTCAGAGCGGACAAACAAAATCTGATGACAACAGTGACATGACAAGCGTATTGACATTGACATTAGAAGAGTTGTATATGAAAGATAAATAAACGTAACATCAATTCTAAACCCTAATACAGGTGAGACTGCAGGCGTGGCGTGGAAATCGCCTCCAAGGGCACGGCCTTTTGGAGTGCCAGTCCAAACTCATCGGTCATATCCACCTGCTCGGCACTCATTCCCCTGGGAGGTGACCAGTTGAATGAGTGGATAAGCGACCTCAACAACAGATGAACCATTCGACTTGCCAATAGAAGCCCAACGCACATTCTTGTTCCTGCTCCGAACGGGATCAGCTCGAAATGTTGTCCTCTGTATTCCGCATGACCATTTATCTGGCCATCAATAAATCTCTCTGGGACGAATTTTAAGGGCTCTTTCCAGATCTGAGGGTCTCTTCCCATACCCCAGACATTAACCAGTACTCTGCTGTCTTTGGGTATCACAAACCCCGCAATCTCACAATCGCTGTCTGCTCTGTGTGGGACGAGCAGAGGACCCGGCGGGTGCAATCGGAACACTTCTTTCACCACTGCGCGGAGATAAGGTAGACGCTCGGTATCACTTTCTTCCAACCTTCGGTTGAGACCAACAACCTCTTCCATCTCGGCTTGGGCTCGTTTCAATTTCTCAGGATTGCGAATGACTTCTGCCATCGCCCACTCTATTGTCTCCGCGGTAGTGTCACTTCCGGCCACAAACATATCCTGCAAAAGGAATTAGATTTTATTTGTTAGGTTTTTCACAATTCATTCTCTGGTAGGGTAGAGTAATCACTAGCATAATCACTCTGCATAATCTGGTAATCATTGGCATAGTCTGGTAGGGTAGAGTAATCACTAGTATAATCATTTAGCATAATTATTTAACTTGTGATTGGTAAACATTAATAGGTCACATAAGTTAATTGTAGTGTTTACTAGGTCACACAAGTTAATTGTCTTAAGTAAGTTGATTCTTCATGCTTAATTGTAATGATAGACTGTTATCTTCTTTAGTTAAATAAATTGTTTATTATTACATGTTATTTATGTATTAATTACAAGTTATCTATGCATCAATTACTAATTATTAATCAATTACTAATTATTAGTATTTTTTTCCATCCTTTTTAAATTAAGAAAAACATATTATTAGTATTTTTTTTCCATCCTTTTTAAATTAGGAAAAACATATTTGATAATCCACCCCAAATTTTAACATATAAACACTAATTGAAATAACCAGACATAACAAAACACTTACATTTAAGTAGCCCCTGATGTCAGTCAAAGTAAATTCATCGTTTTTCATTTCCAGCAGAACGTCCAAGAGATCCTTCTTACCATCATCACTTCTGTGGCTGTTATTGCCTCTCTTTGCCAGTCGATCCTGTGTGAATTTATCCACAACATCATATGCCTTTTTCCTGTAGATTGCCATGTTACGACACGCACCCTGTAGATCCAAGAATTCAAGACAGGGGAAATAGTCGGCCAAATTGGGAGCTGTATGAAGCACCATCACTTTCGAAATAGCGTCTTTCAGATCTTCAGAAGCTCGAAGATGAGAATCGAACATGTCTTTACCAAAGGCCATGTTGCCTATCAGATTAAACGAGGAGTGGAATGCAATGTGTCCGATATTTACACACCGTGATCCATTCACTGAGTCTTCAAAAATCTGATGAATCATTCGATGCGTTTGATCTCTTCTGAGATCTCGCAGAGCTTCTAGCCTCTTGACAGAGAAGAGTTCATTGTTGGATATGCGTCTGAGCATACGCCAGCGAGATCCATATTGACATAAAAGAAATGAGGACTTGTGGTGGGCTAGAGCCTTGGCTGCTTGTGGGACAATTCGGCCTGCAAAGATGGGGCCATGGGTTTTGAGAACTTCCATTGCAATTGCAGGAGAGGAAACCACCACTGTGGTTTTCATTCCAAGGGAGAGAGACATGAGAGGGCCGTATCTGGTAGCAAGGTGGAAGAGAGATTCATGGGGTTTGGAAGAGAGATTCATGGGGTTTCTTACCCAACTGAAACAAATTTCCTACAATTGGCTATCCCCGAGGCCCGGGAGGAAGCCTACTGTAGGTCTTCTTCTTCCACACGTCCAAGACAAAGTAAACGATGGCTGAGGCGATCCCCAGCATAGAATAGAGTAACAAGCTTCCAATATCCATTGAGGTCGATTAAATGCAAACCAGGGTGACCACCGTGCAGAGCAGAGAAAAGAGATACAATTGCATGCATCTACCTGCTCTTTCCCATGGGGTTTGAGTGATGGCAGTGCAGTCTATTTAGAAGTATTTTCTCACCGAATTAAATGCCTTAGGAGTCCCAGTAGACTTAGGATAAAACACAATCAAAAGGTACTATTTTTCCCGATTTTGGAATAAAATTGGGTTTAAATTCTAGCTATAAATTGTTATTTTCCCATTTTTGTAATTTTAGGAATTGGGATTGTCTGTTCTATACTAATTACCTAGTTATAAAACTACCCAGATCCCGAAATTGCAATCTGATTACTCTAAATAGTAATTTTGACAAGAATTACTCTATCGAATTCCAATGAGTCAAGGGCGTTTTAATTAACCCTTATACATCTTCGTCCCAGTAATGTCCATCACCCAGGTGGTATAAAGATACGATCCATATCCAACTTACTGCATGCCATTTAATGCAGCGGCAGCAGGCCGGTTGACCACCTTGAGATCCAACAGCCAACCGACCTGCTGCCGCAGCATTAAATATTCTGCAGCAGGCTGAATATGACTAGCGCTATAAAGACATACAGTAACAAGCTTCCAATATCCATCGAGGTCGATTGAGGTCAATTAAATGCAAACCAGGGTGACCACCATGCAGAGCAGAGAAAAGAGATACAATTGCATTCATCTACCTGCTCTTTCCCATGGGGTTTGAGTGATGGCACTGCAGTCTATTTAGAAGTATTTTTTCACCGAATGAAATGCTTTAGGAGTCGCAATAATGTCCGTGGCCTAGGGGTATAAAGATAGCCCACGCAAGAGGATTACGATGAGTATTTAACGTGGAGTTGCAAGGTAGATAACTCTATCGCCTTCTAGTCCACAACCAAAACGGTTTGTTTTTTTTGTGATTTTGGGTTCAAATTGGTTAAAATTTTGGTTAAAAATTGTAATTTTTGCATTTTTGTAATTTCAGTAATTGAGATTGTCTATTTTAGTTGTCCAATTTTAATTTTAAAACTACTTAAATGACTAAAATTACTACAATCTAAGACACTTCAAATTGCAATTTTAACATAAATTACTATACCGGATTCCAATGGAAGCGTTTTGGTTAGCCCTTATACCGCTCCGTCCCTCAAACCTCTGGTCCATACGGTAGGTTATAATGTCGGTTAGGTGCCATCTATCGCTCTCTCGTCCATACGTCGTCACGTGACATGTCTTTATCCTGAACAAACCTAATGGACTTCGTTATTTAACCTACAGAATTCTGCCACGCCATGGGATAACAGAAGACTATCCGAAAGAAAAAAACGATAACGGAAGACTATCTGGAATAAAAAATACGAAAGGGAGAATATTACATTGAATGTTCACTTAAGACCATACATCACTCATCCCAAAGCTATCGAATAATGGCCTTTCACTTTCCCAATATGTTAGAGCATTTATGTACTATAATTTTAATATAATATAACTAACCACATAATTAAAGTGGTTGATAAATATAAAAAAGAGTGGAAAATGATGTCAATTGTATATCAAACCCTTTGATTATTGGTCGACACCATTATAAAAAAAATGATCTTAATCATGTATATCAATCACTTTAGTTATTGGTGGGCATCATTGTTAAAAAGAGTGGAAAATGATTTGTGGTTATGTGGTCTCCTGTGCATAGGGAGGATTAGTAGATAAACTTTAGATAATTAAATATATATGATATATGATTATGGTTATTATGGTTGATCATGGGTGATCATTTTTGACAATGGTTGATATTGTTGATTTTCGTTGGCGATAACTAAATATAGTTTATCATTGTTGACTATGGTTTACCATGTTGCATAATGATTTACCATGTTTGACTATGGTTGTCCATGGTTAGCTATGGTTTCCCATGGATGACTATTGTTGACTATGTTTGACTATCATTGACTATGGTTGAAAATAGTTGAGCTTGTTTTATGATGGTTGATTATCACATATTATGGTTTGACCATGAGTGACCATGGTTGTCCATGCTTGACTATGGTTTGACCATGGGTGATCATGGCTAACTATGTTGGACTAGGGATGACCATATTTTTCCATGATTCCCTATGGTTAATGATGGTTAACAATGTTTAACTAGTTTGCCTATGGTTAACTAACATGTTATATTGTGGTTGAATATAAATTTGACCATGTGTTACTATGGTTGACCATGGATTGAAGAATAACTCAACCATGGTTAACTATGCTTGACCATGTTTGATTATGGTTGACTATGGATGAATTTGGTTAGTCATAGCTAAGCTAGGAAAATGGATTTGTTTTTGTTTGTGTAACCCAAATCAACAAGTTTTTCATTCCGAAGCTAAAACCAAAGCATACAACTCATCCAACATGTAAATGAAGAGAGACAATCCTGCAAAAAAAAATTGAATTCATAGGAATGCACATGCATTCCTTCCTTAGATTTTACATGTTATTTTTTACCATCCAAACTCTCGTGTGTTGGTATTAGAACATATGCTCTTGGTTCTTGAGCCTATGGGGCTTTGTTTAGGGATCCTTAAGGATGTTTTATCTCTCCACCAACTAATGTCAAGGGCCTAAGGATGTTGTTTCCTTACCACAACTATTGATGTATATGTAACTTCAGAATGTATTTCACATATATGTATATTGTATTCATATAGAGATATTATTATTCCTCTATACGGAAGTGGTTGTATTCCTATAGAGATGTTATTATTCCTCTATACGGAAGTGTCGTCATTTATATTATAAGTGTCGTAACTTATACTTGATGAATTATTAGACCACCTTGTTGGGGTCGGCCCTGTATAAGTCATGTGGGTCAAAGGGTTATTAGACCACCCTATTGGGGGTCGGCCATGTGGGTCAAAGGGTTATTAGACCACCCTAGTGGGGGTCGGCCCAGTCAGCATTATGTTAAGTGGTTAAGTTGAGGCTAACCTAGTTGAGCAAAGGTCAAGTCAAGTTAGTGTATAAATAGTGTGTCTCTCTCATTTTACACATTCTATTCTCTCACTCACACTTGGGAGAGTGGCGCACTTGTGGAGGAGGAGGCTCTGCTGCTAGAAGAAGACTATCTCTTGTATTCTGGTTGTATCATTGCTCTATCTATCTCTGAGAAAGTTATTGGGGTTTTTCACCTTTATGGTTTTCCCCAAGTAAACTCTGTGTCTCTTGTGTGCTTGCATTATTGTGTCCATGATTGATATGATGTAGATTTGCTGTACATGTTGTTCTCTCAGTTAAGATCCTAGATCAGATTGAAGTAAATTCTGAAAATTTAACATAGTATCAGAGCTAGCCTGAAAGAAGGCATGATATAGCATGTATGACACTTGTTGCACTTACGATGCTAGGGCTTGATATAGCAAAAACCAGTCATTGTAGCACCTTCGCTATAAATCCGTTTTGGCGAAGTTTTTGGATCTGAAACTTTTACAGGTCGAAGATCAGATCCCCATGTACCTTGTGTCCAAATGACAACCTCTAATTCGTTGTACTTTGTGACTTATGATCTGTACAATATAGGGTTTCTGCCTCTTCCAGATCTGAGTCAAAATCAGGTGACCTTGGGAAACAAGTCATAACTTGGGCTAGGAAGCTCCAAATGACATTTCGTAAGAAGTGACAGGTAGTACACAGACTGTACTATCTCAAGAAACTTTTTCAAAGGCCGAAGTTGAACCAGTGACACGTGGCACGCCGTACAAGTTTTCTCTCATGTATTATCCCATAAACAGGTCACGTTGCGACACTTGGCATAACTCTCTCTCAGAGCATCCAATTGAGGTCAGACCTGTCAGGATGGAAAGACAACATGTTGGGCTATCTCAGGAAAACTTTTCAGAGGCCGAAGTTGAACCAGTGACATGTGGCATGCCATACACGTTCGCTCTCCTGTATTATCCCATAAACAGGTTACGTTGTGACACTTGGCATAACTTTCTTTTAGAGAATCCAATTGAGGTCAGACCTGTTGGGATGGAAAGATAACAGGTAGAGCTATCTCAAGAAAATTTGTCAGACCCTGTGGATCGAAAAGTTCGGAGTTACACCAGAAACAATCAGGTACATATTTCTGTCAAAACAGAATTATTTTTTAGCACCTTCATTCATGGCTTCCGAAATTTAGGGCTTCGGAGAAAGTTGGAATTTTTGTAATCGGAGACCACAGCTGGATGCTACTCATCAAAATCGAAATTTAGAGACCAAGATCAGATTTTTTCATTGGGCATAAGGCCGGGCTTGATCAAACCCCAGTTCGAGACTTTGATCGGAAAGATGGAAAATTAGGGCTTCTGCAAAAATTAGAATTTTGGAAATCTGTGACCACGACTGGAAGCTCCTCAGAAAAATTGAAGCTTAGAGCTTTGAATCAAATCTTTTGGTTGGGTGAAGTTCTGGAAAACTCAAACCCTAATTCAGGGTCCTCCCGAGTGAATCTGAAAGTTTCAAAGGCAAAATTGAGGAGTGAAACTTTGCAGTTTTCAAATTCTGAATATACCAACTTGATCAACTCATCAAGGCACATATTTCTATCCTTTCGGAAGTTTGAATTTTTGGGGTTTCTCTGACAAACCCTTATCCAGCTCCATGTCCAGTTCTTGCAAATCAAGTGGATTGGGTTAATCCTAGAAGAAGATGGATTGGTCACCTGCATAAGTGAAGAAGTTCCTGTTTCAGAGGGAGATGAGGCTAAGGCCTTACATAAGAAGATTACAAGCAATCTTGACAGGTATGGATTACAGGTATGTTTCATGGTTAATTTTATCATATGTTTGTCTTCATATCATTACGGTACAATCTTGATTAATTACTAGACTTGTCATATCACCTTAATAGAAGATATTCATTGGTTAGGGTGTTAACACTTATGATTGTATTAATGCATTATGGTGTTGTATGAGGTTTATGTTGTCTGCTAACATAAAAGGTACACCAAGAAAGACAAATCATGTTCTACTTCAAGAACATATGATCATGGTGACATGAAGACAAAGATTCATCCATTGTCATGGATCACATAGAAGATCTACTTATGAGGTATGTATAACTTGGTTCTACAATGGTTAACTTATGAGACATGCAGGTTAGTAGCACAAGTCACTGAAGAGAACCAGAAGACATTATGCGGGTATGTTAGACATAACTAGCTGGCATGCTAATCCAGGTATGTTTTTCCTATATCAAGCTAGAATCCTACCTTGTGTTAGGATCTTATACTGTTGTGTTGTTGATAATGAAGTCATAGGTTTGAATAGTCATGGCTATATGCAGATTATGTTTCTTACCATAATTGATGATATGACTAACCAGAAGAATCATGAAGGTATAGGTTTTAGTAATCACATGTTTATGCTTTGATGATTTAACTAATCAGAAGAGTCCTATGATCAAATAAGAATATGTATGAGTAAAAGAAGACTTCCCTGAAACCTTGAATACTAATGTTTATTATGTGTGAATGATCATGACTATACATGTTTAAGATTATTGTGTTTTGATAGTATTAAGATTATACTAATAAATGTGTGATTATGTATGAGACCTCAAGGATAACACAATGATGATACTGATAAGCATGCATAGTGATTAAGGATGGATGTAAGTTTAAGAAATGGTAATCCAGGAAGCAAAGATCAAGAGGGAGCACACTCCAGTTGTTCCTGCAAGAAATCAAAGGAGCACACTTCAGTAGTTTCTGCAAGGATGCAGATATTCAGAGGGAGTTGACCATCTTTCCACATTCCACAACAGAAAGGTGTAGAAGAAGCTACTTCAGCAGCTCCTGCAAGGAAGCCAAGACTCAGAGGGAGTCCACCCAGCAACCAAACAAAGATAAGTACTTGAATTGTCATTTCTTACATAATGTTATTCAATGATGTATATGCTTATGTTCCTAGAATTAGGTTGTGTATTATGCATATTAGAATAGTTGCATTGATGAACAGTATACTACTAATATACATGGGTAAGTGGCTTATGGCATTGTACAACATTCCATTGCTACTTATCTAGAATGAAACCTCTTTGCTAACATGTTGGGAGTTGTGCACACTCTTAACAATGTTCTGGTAAAGATTGGAAGGCATCTAGAAAGTTACGGGATATGGATAAATGTTGTATTGAAGCATTGGCTAAGATAATTGCATGACTGTATGACATATTTCTTTATGTAAGAATTTGTTCTGAAAACTATGAGATGTTTTCAATCATGCAATTTAACTTGTTGTGTAGGAAAGTTCGTATACCATCACCTACAAAAGAAGGACTACAACATTTGTTCAACAACAAAGTTATTTATTGAAAATATTGAAGATATTGAAGTTCCCAGGATCTGGGAAGAATGCCATGATCGAGGAGTACCAGTCGATCACAAAGATGTTTGGGATGTGGTCCCAAGACCGGAAGGGAAGTTTGTTATGACTTCCATATGGATCTATTAGGATCAATCATGCTGCAGATGGCAGCATAGAGAAATATAAAAGTGATGAAGTGGAAGATACACCAGATGGATTTCAAGACAGCTTTCTTGAATGGTGTAGTTGAAGAAGAAGTGTATGTGGAGAAGCCACTTGGTTCAAAGACACGTGACAGGGAGTCATATATGTGAACAACTTGGGGATGATGCACTATTTGTTTTTTTTTCTTTTGGCATGGAGGTGTGGCAGAGTGCAGATGGAATCTTCCTTGGATAAGGGAAGTATGCAGTAGAGATCCTGAAGAGGTTCGGGATGATGAACTGCAAGGCCATGGCCACACCTATGGCATCAAACCTGAAGCTTCTGTGTGATGCTTCATCTGAGCCGGTTGATGTCACTATGTATCGTCAGATGATTGGGTCCTTGATGTACCTGACGAACACGAGACCATATATTTGCTTTGTGGTGAACACATTGAGCCAGTTCCTGATGGATCCGAGGAGTGTTCACCTGGTTGCTATAAAGCATATTCTGAGGTACTTGAAGGGTACAATTGATTATGGTCTCAAGTATGATGCGAATCAAAAGTTTAACCTGTAGGGTTATGTTGATTCAGATTGGGCAGGCAGTGTTGCAGATAGGGATCAGGTGTGATCTCTTGGTTTAGCAGGAAGCAGTTCTGCGTAACACTGAGTACAGCCAAAGCAGAGTATGTTGCGACAGATGAGCAGGTTGCAGATGTATTGACCAAGCCGTTGGCTAGAGTGTAGTTTGAGTACTTTAGAGAGAGGCTTGGTGCACTTCAGATCGAGGTTCCTTTGAAAGGGAAGTGATGAGTCCAGAAGATGCAGATGCACGTGAGCTTTTCTGACATGGTTGATGTGTTCTCCCTTGGTCATGATGTAATTGCTGAGCCATTTTTCACATGGTGGTAGATGTGTTCTTTCATGGTGAAAAAGTAAGGGTTGGAGCCTTCCCCGAATGGTGGTAGATGTGTTCTCCCATGTCGGTAGTGTAAGTGATGGATGATGCGCATCTGGGCTGTGCTTCATGGACGATGCGATGATCTGAAGAGGACGATGCTATGATGATCAGGAGGATCATGGATGATGAGCCTCAGGACGATGCTCCAGTTACTACTCTGTATATGTATATGCATCATGTTGGATGCTTGTTATGATCAGTTGGATCATTTATATATATATGCATCATGTTGGATGTTGTGTATGATAAGGTAGATCATGTATGTTGATATGTATCATGTATGATCAGGTGGATCATGTATGATGATATGTATCAGGTAGATACTTGGTATACATCAGGTAGATGCATGATATGATCAGGATGATCGTGGATGACAAGCTTCAGGATGTTGCTCCAGATGACTTGCAGCAGGATGTTGCAGTGATGATGATCTGGTTGATCATGTATACATCAGGATGATGTATGGTGAGTATCAGGTTGATACTCTATGGCCGTGGATCAGGTTGTGCAGATGGGCATATAATTTGGCCTTGGGATATTTGCAGATAGTCTTTCGAGGTTTTGCCTATGGCATATAATTTGGCCTTGGGATATCTGGCAAATGCTCTTTCGAGGTTTTGCTCTGGGAGGACATATAATTTGGCCCTGGGAGATCTGTAGATAGTCTTTCGAGGTTTTTCCTATGGCATATAATCTGGCCCTGGGATATCTGGCAGATGCTCTTTCGAGGTTTTGTCCTATGGCATATAATTTGTCCCTGGGAGATCCTATAGGTAGAGCTGTGTGCTCGTAACAGCCTGGGATGCTCTTGCGAGGTTTTGCCATGACCACATATAATATGTCCTTGGGAGATCCTATAGGTAGAGCTGTGTGCTCGTAACAGCCTAGGATGCTCTTGCGAGGTTTTGTGGTGACCACATATAATTTGTCCTTGGGAGATCCTATAGGTAGAGCTGTGTGCTTGTAACAGCCTGGGATGCTCTTGCGAGGTTTTGTGGTGAGGTCACATATAATATGGCCCTGGGAGATCCTATAGGTAGAGCCATGTGCTCATAATAGCCTAGGATGCTCTTTCGAGGTTTTGTGAAGCACGTAATAAGTCTTGAGGATTCCACAGTATGGCCAGTGATGATGAAGACCTGTAGGTGGTGGGCCTACATTCAGTATGAAAAAGGACTGGCTCTGTAGAACTTCCTATGACGAGTAGATTCAGAGATTGATTGAGATAGCAGCAGCAGTGACGATGATGATGACTTGATGACGATTATCCAGTGACAATGATCCAAAGAAGATGACTTGTGCTAGAAGACCTGTGTCGAGAAATACCTTCCTAGTTAAGAGGGAGTGTTGATGTATATGTAACTTCGGAATGTATTTCACATATATGTATATTGTATTCCTATAGAGATGTTATTATTCCTCTATACGGAAGTGGTTGTATTCCTATAGAGATGTTATTATTCCTTTATACGGAAGTGTCGTCATTTATATTGTAAGTGTCGTAACTTATACTTGATGGGTTATTAGACCACCTTGTTGGGGTTGGCCCTGTATAAGTCATGTGGGTCAAAGGGTTATTAGACCACCCTATTGGGGGTTGGCCATGTGGGTCAAAGGGTTATTAGACCACCCTAGTGGGGGTCGGCCCAGTCAGCACTATGTTAAGTGGTTAAGTTGAGGCCGACCTAGTTGAGTAAAGGTCAAGTCAAGTTAGTGTATAAATAGAGAGTGTGTTTCTCTCATTTTACACATTCTATTCTCTCACTCACACTTGAGAGAGTGGCGCACTTGTGGAGTAGGAGGCTCTGTTGCTAGGAGAAGACTATCTCTTGTATTCTGGTTGTATCATTGCTCTATCTATCTCTGAGGAAGTTATTGGGGTTTTTCACCTTTATGGTTTTCCCCAAGTAAACTCTGTGTCTCTTGTGTGCTTGCATTATTGTGTTCATGATTGATATGCTGTAGATTTGCTGTACATGTTGTTCTCTCAGTTAAGATCCTAGATCAGATTGAAGTAAATTCTGAAAATTTAACAACAACTATGTTTAAATCCTCGATCCCATCCACCATGGGTGAAACATCTTAATGGAACCCATATACAACTTCTATAGCAAAGAGCCCCTATTCAGGACTCATGTTGTTTTGTCTTGGGTTTTTTCATGGAACTTGAGCACAAGAAGGTTCAATTAGGGCTTAAATCCCTTGTTTACCCCATTGACCATGTGGCATAGTCCAAACCTATTTTCTAGTGGACAAAACCTACCCATGAAACTTGTATCCCACTTGAAGGCCTGCATAGAACACGTACAAATGATTGATGTGATGGTACGAGGAATCATTCAACGCTCTTGAGTGAGAGAAGATTTAATATTATCCCTAAGGCACTTGTTTTCCTTCCTCGACCATGTTCAAGGCCCTATGACCCATCATTGGTGTGGAAAAGATCTTAATGGAATCTATATCCAACTTTCAAATGCCAAAGACCCTCGAGAGAGGGTTTTTTCTATGGTTTCCATGTGTTTCTCATAGTGATTGAGCCCGAGAAGTGGCATTTAGGGCACAAGGCCCATTATTGTCCTCTTATGACATTGTTTAGACCTTTAGACACATTTATGGTGCATAACTAAGATATTGATGGCGTGCAAAGCACCCTTTGAGGAAATTGTTAACCAACATAGGTCATATGTGGAGGTTTTAGGACATGTTAATTGTACTTGAGCCCTAGAAACTCTATTTACGGATTGAGGATAATGCTTCCTTTCCCCAACCAATGTCAAGGGCCTTAGGATGTTGTTTCCATACCACAACTATAGTTAAGTCCTTGAAACCCATACATGGGTCATGAAACATCTTAATGGTATTGATATCCAGTGCTTAGGGAAAATCTCCCCCTATCAAGGGATTGTGTTGTTGTTTCTAGGGTTTGTTCATGGAAACTGACCTCAAGAAGGTTCAATTAGGGCTTAAATCCCTTGGTTACCTCATTGACCATGCGGCATGGCCCAAAGCTATTTTCAGTGGACAAAACCTACTAATGAAACATGTATCCCACTCAAAGTCCTACATAGAACCCCTGCAAAGGACAATGTTATGATACGATGAATCATTCAGGGCTCTTGAGTGTGATAATATTCAAAAATATCCTCGAGGCACTTGTTTTCCTTCCTCGTCCATGTTCAAGGCCATATGACCCATCCCTGATGTGAAAAATATCTTAATGCCATCTATATCCAACCTTGATCCCAAAGACCCTCGAGAGAGGGTTTGTACTATAGTTTGTAGGTGCTGTTCATGGTGATTGAGCCCAAGAAGTGGTGTTTAGGGAACAAGGCCCCATTATTGTCCTCTTATGAAATTGGCTAAACCTCCAGACACATTCATGGTGCACAACTAACATATTGATGGCTACATGCAGAGAACCCTTGGAGGTAATTATTAACCAATAGAGGTTACCCTTTGAGTGGGAATATTTATGAAATTATGAGGTTTGATCACTAGGTATGGATCTTAAGGCCTCAAACCACCACAACTAACCTCTTGTGAGTATCACTTGCTTCCAAGTCTAGATATGGGGATCATGAGGATGTTTTTACTACGAGGTATGAGTCCCGGTACTTTAACTAGACGCAGGATAAGAAACTCAAACCTTACCCCTAAACGTAGCTTCTGATGATAAAGGTATATGCATGAGACCTCAAACCACCACATAGGACCTATTTTGGAATATGTTTCTTTTGGAAGGAGATATGGGATACATTAGAAGGTTTTTAGCACTATGGATATGTCATGGTTGGGCATACATTATTACACGAGGAATATTAGGCCTTAGGACCTAAAGAAAGATTCTAGGAATCCAAGGCTGAAAAACATCAACTTAAACCACCAAAAAGGATCTCCTAAGGGTATCCTTGGTATCTAAGCGGGGATACAATATATAAATTAGGAATTAATCTCTAAAGGAAACTTCCAACACTCAAGATTCATGAATGATGCTTTAAATCACTACAAATGACCCATCAAATCAATTGTTGGCCTTAATGTGGTGATGTAGGAACCATTGAGAGATTTTTAGCACTAGATATAGGTTTGTAGGATTTGGACATGGTTGTGGGAAGTAACCTAGGCCTTAGGCCCTAAAGGAAGATTCTAAACATCTAGGGCTATGAACAATGCATCAAACCAACCCAAAGGACTTTTCTATATTATAGTTGGCATTTCAGTGTGGATATTGGTGCGATAAGTAGGTTTTCAACATTAAGTATGCATATTAGGGCCCTAAGCATGCTCAAGGGAATAAATTATAGACTTATTCCCTAAAGGAATCTTTCAATCATTTCTATCCAATAAAGGGGTGTAATCATTGCACATTATTGCTACTATAAGAATTATTCCTATATGAAACATGTAAGCCAAAGTATCACTTTACAATAATTATGTGGTAGTATTGGACCTTACTCATGGTCCATGAACCATAAATATATTTTTTAGGCCTTGAGATGTTAGTCTTCCTTGTGGAATCATATCTACAAATCCGACGCCCATCCTTAAAACTCATAACCTACAAATGGTGTCCATATTGGCACTCAAATATTTAACATATACTAGATCAATATTATGTATTGATTAATCCTTGTTCATTTCACCAATCCCTAGAAACTTCCTTTAGATCCTAATGTCAAGGTTTCATCCCCTGAGCATGTCTAGTTCCACAAAACCCATACCTAGTGCTAAAATCCTCCTAACTACACCCATATCCATTCTTGGAGGCTAAAGATCCCATAGAGCAATTCAATTCTATGGTATGAGGCCTCTTTCATCATTCTGAAACCATAAAATACACCTTGAAACCCTAAGGCTCAACTTTCCTTTCCCAACCATGTCCAGGCCCTTCTGACCCATACATGGATCTCAAAACCTTTTAAGTGTCCATGTCCCTAACCAAAGGTGTAATAACACCTAGACCAATATTTTGTGGTTGTCAAAAACTTGATCCATTCCCATCAAGCAATAGAATATTCCTTTATGGTCCAAGGCGAATGTTTCCTCCTTAAAAATGTTTCAAGGACTCACAACCCATCTAAGTTGGTACTAAGAACCTCCTAATGGACTCCATAACCTAACTAGTAGATTGAATATCCTTTCCATCAAAATTCTATGTTCGTCAAGGCATTGAATATGTCCCTCAAGCCCTAGAAGTTTCCTTTAGGGCCCAAGGCCCATAGGCCCCAAGACTCATCCATGGTGTTAAAAACATCCTAATGGAACCCATATCCTAGTAAGAGATTAAATATTTTTATTTTTATTTTTGATGCCTCACTCATGGCCTCCTAACATGACCCATATCCATGCATAGAAGGTAAATATATCCTACAGGGTTCTTTCGTTGAGGTACAAGATGTTTTCCAAGGCCCATCATCGCTATAAGTACTTTTAGGGCCCAAGTCTCAATTTTTCTTCCCTAGATCCGTTTCCAAGGTCATGAGAGCTATACTTGGTTCTCAAAACATATTAATGTTTCTAATATTTCCACTAAGATCCATAGTTAGTTCTCAAAACTTCTTAATGGATCTCATATTTCCACTTAGAGTCTATAGATCCCCTAGAGAGGTCATGTGTGGTCATTTGAGGCAATATTCATGGCCCTTGAGCCTTAGAAGCTAAATTTTTTATTAAGTCTTGGGGTCCTTCCCCCAACCATGCACATGACCCTAAGATCCATATATGGTTTTGAAAACCTCCTAATGGAGTTTGTATCCACACTTAGAAACCAAAGAACCCCTAGACCAGTCCCATTTGGTCGTTAATAACCTCTTTCATAGCCCTTGATCCCTAAGTGTGTAATTTAGGGCTTGAGTCCTAGGTTTTCAACATTTAAAATGTATAAATCCATGACCTATATATGGGGCTCAAAACCTTGAAATGGTGATCCTATCTCCACGTAGAGGAAAAATACACCTAGTAGAGGCCAAGTGTTGTGGTTCAATACCTTATTCATGGTCCTCAATTCCTAGAACCTTCCCTTGGGACACGTGGCCTAGGTTTCATCCTTTTACCACATCCATATCATAAGAAATATTTTTGGTGCTCAAAAACTCAAGACAATATCCATATCCCCACCTATAACCTAAATATGGGTGCCTACATATAAATTTATAATATGATCATTGTACGAAAAGATGAAATTAACCAAAATAATTACAAATTTGACATTAAATCCAAATCTAACTTGACAAATGATACATGGGAATGGGTTGATCTATCTATCGTAGCTGGAAATGGCTCCTCACTATCCTTAGGTGTAATGTGTAGAAATTCAACAACGCATACTCAACAACTTTTAAAATTTACTCTTTTTAAAATTCATCATATGGAAATTATTTTTGTTGTTTATTTTTTATACTCTCTTAGAAACACTGACATTAGATGGTAATAAGTCACCCTTCTAATTACCTAAAATGAATGGCATTAGACCTATCTCATTGGGAGACAATTTCAGATCAAAACAAATCATCACAATTTGAAGAGTTTTTTGGAATATAAGTTGTTGTATTTGGAGAAGCACATGTTGGTCACTATGATTCTAGGGTATGATTATGAGATCATATATAAAATTGGAAAAGGCAATGTGGTGACAAATTCCTTAACTTGAAAATATGAGGAAGATAGATCTTTCTTTGCTTTATCCTCGTCAATAATAGAATGATTAGTAGAAGCATGATAGTAGTGGTTGACTGATGATGAGGTGTCTCATCTCATAAAATGACTTCAAGAGGACCTCAATCCTCCCAAAGGCTACACATGGAAACAAGAGACCTTGTAGTATAAAAATAATCTTTTCCTACTACCAAATTCAACTTTGAAACATGGGATATTAGAAGAATTGAATTCATCTCCTATAGTAGGCCATTCATATTTCATAAAACCTATGAAAGTACATGGCAATATTTCTTTTGGGAACATATGAAAATGTTATACATAATTTTGTGACTAAATGTGACACATGTCAAAGGAACAAGGGTGAGATAGTGAATACTTCAAAGGAATTTCAACCATTTCAAACCCTAGTTACTATTTGGACAATAATCTCCATGGATTTTATAATAGGTCCTCCAAAGGTAGGAAACAAATTAGTCATTGTGATGGTAGTTGATCAACTTTCCAAATATGCTAATCCCCTCCCCCCAACACTCCTTTACTCCAACAATAGTTTCCCAAGTTTTTCTAGATCAAACATTCAAGCTCCATGGTATGCCCACTTACATTATGTCAGATAGGGATCCCACTCTCACAAATAGATTTTGGAAATAACTATCCAAACTACAAGGTATACAATTGCAAATGAGAACAACTTATCATCCCCAAATGAATTGCTAGATAGAAGTATTCAACAACTATCCAAGAACCTATTCAAGATTATTTGCTTTGGAAAAGAAATACCAATGGGTGTAATGGTTACCTCTGGCTAAATGGTGGTATAATATGACTTATTATGATACTACAAAAGTGGCCCCATACAAAGCAATCTATGGACAACAACTACCTTTAGTAGTTTCATATATCCTAGGGATCTCTATGGTGCATGAAATGGATGGCATGCTTCACATCCACAAAGTAATTCTTTGCACACTTAAGGAATATTTGGATATGAATAAAAATTGCATGAAGACAAAGGTAGACAACATTTCACATAGTGTTCATTTGAACTATGGGATCAAGTATTCCTTCGTCTCCAACCCTATAAGAATAAATATATCAAAGATAAAGTTCATTAGAAGTTGGCACCGAAATTTTATGGTCCATATCAAATTATGCAATGCATTGGACATGTGGCTTACAAATCATCCCTTCCAATGCACTCCAAGATCCACCCAATATTTCATGTTTCTTGTTTAATAAGGTTATGGGGAAAAATTGGCATGCTCAAAATACCTTATTGGAAATTGATGAAGAAGGATCCATTTGGATCTAGCTAGAAGCATTTTTGGCCACCTGAGAGTGACACCTCCACCATTTCACTATCCATGTATTTCTCAATCAATGAAATGATATATAGATTAAAGATGCTACTTGGGAACCATCAACCATTTTGCAATAGTTTCCCCATCTCCAACAATGAGGACATTACTGCTTTTGAAGGGGGAGGGCATGTTAGGGTCCTACCCTAACCATATTAGATAGTTACTCAATATAAAAAGGTCTCTTTATTAATTAAGACCCACTAGATGGTTGACTTTCTTTAATATGGTACCATAGAAGGTTAGAGTTTTTGTTATTGATGAACTATATATAGAATCTTGTGTAATGTGATCAAGGATTGTAATTGTAGTTGGAGTTCTACTCATAGGAGGTATCCCTCCCAAAGATGTAGGATAACAATTCTCTCTCCTTTGGACATTGTTACGTGGTACCAGTACCAAAGCACCTTCAGATGTTTTCCCAAGGAGAAGGGTGTTCTTTTCTTTTCAAGACCATGTTGGGGTGTTACCAGTACTTTTGATAGGTGATTATGGCCTGACCCTTTGGTCCTTCCTTTAGGAGTACTATGGCTTAGTGGCATTGCTGACTGCCTCATTATAGGGCTTGTAGCCCCGAGGTTGGTGTTCGGCGCTCCTAGGGGTGGGTCACTAGGACACATGACGCCTTGCTTGTTTTCTACTCCGGTAAAATTTCTCCAACTCTGAGGCTCTTGCTTCCCCTTCTAGTCACCTGATTCAACCTTCCTGGTCCCTTTCCAGCAGAGCGCCCCCCTTCCTTGGACAATTTCCTTGATGACGTCACCTTTTGGTCACTAGGACCACAAGTTGTTTGAGGGGGGACGTTAAGGGATTTTCAACATTATTGGGGTTAGATGGGGCATGGAGATCCCCCCTTCTCAATACACCTCTCAGAGTGAAGCTTTGCGCTCGTTTTTAGTCATTTTTAGCAGTTTTTATGCACCTAGGGGGAAAATACCCCAGGTAGCCTACTTTAAGCCTACTATAATACCCCATCTTGGACCCTTTGGACATATTGGATTTTAATGTAAACATTGTGCATATGTGATGTATGATTCGAAGTGTGGAGCTCAAGGCCAAGGCCCCGCTAGTGAATGCTCAGCTTTGAGAAGAAAGTATTTGACATTGGGTGATCCATGTGCTATTAATCCATGGACATTGTAAAATGATGTAAATATCATTTAATAAAAATACCAAGGGGATGGATATGGATGCAATTAAATGAGGGGGATATGTGTATCCACTAGGGAGAGGCGTGGGGGTTATGGGATTGAACCATAGGCTTCCATATGCCACCTTGGGAACCCACCTTTGACTGTCCTAGCTGTCATTTATTTTTGTTGCAAGGTAGTACTGCAAGAGGACTGTTCATGAGGTCGATGGAGTATGGGGAAGCCCTTAAACTAATTTCTGACATAAATAAGTCATAAAAAAGCACTTAAACTAATTTCGAACATAAATAAGTCATGGAAAGGCACTTAACCTCACTTCCGACATAAACAACTTTTAATTATGCATAGTTAATCATGCACCAGGCAATAAGATCTCGAATTATTGAGTCAATAGAAATCAAAATAAATAAAATTAAATCAATAGAAATCAAAATAAATAAAATTAAATATACTTTTAATTTGAAAAATAAAAACTATTTATAAAGATAAAGTTAAGGTAAAATTAAAATGTCTAAAAAGTCAAACATTAACTTATTGAAAGTCAATCAGAATCCAATGCAATCGTATCCTAGCCTTATCATAACCCCATAGCATTAATCGCAACCTAGATTTTGATGACAAAATTAAAAAACCTCTGAATGGATTAATGGATTATTGGATAACAACCTCTACTATTAGATTTTCAACTAGATAAAGCCATAGCATTGATCACAATTTAATAAGAAGAAACGAAATAACAAAATCAAGAGTTGAATAAATGGTAGCAAAGCTCCTTTCATCTAACGATTAGAAAGTAAAAGTTTGGATTGATTTAGAATTTAGACAATTTTGGAGCATCTAAAAGATTTAAAATATAACAACTTGTGTTGAAAAAGTTCATTAAAACTAAAACCTAAATCATGATGAGATTGGAATATACTTGTGGTAAATTTATCAAAAAAAGAAAATACTTTCCAATATTTATAACTTATTTTTAAAACTACAAATCAAATCCACATATAAAAAGGGTTAAAATAAATATTTTAAATTCCATAATTATAGTTCAAATGTGAAATTAGATTTAATTTTTTCCCTTTAGAAACGGCAAAATTGATTGAAAATGACAAAACTTATTAAAAATGAGTTATCAAAGTGATAATGAGGACCAAACTTTTAACCCAAAAAGTTTTATATCTTACACAAAAATCATATATCTTTATTTACATCTATAGGTGTATATTTTAGAATTTGAGTGAAATAGCAAATATGTTTTTCCTAGATTGCAAGAAGTTCATGAAATAGTTTCAAATAACTGAATGCATGTATAACTGGAAATAAAAATGATTTCCTCTAAGTTATAACTCTTGCACAAGTAGCTTCTAGATCATAAAAATTAAGCATCCATCCAACCTACACAAGTAGATCATTAAAATCAAAATTACATTAAGGTCTTTCTTCATTTCTCTCCACTGAATAAAAACTAGATATGATTGCAGATGTAGCTTCTAGATCACAAAAAAACAAGCATCCATCCTACACAGGTAGATCATAAAATTCTTGATTTCTTTGTAAACTACCGAATAAAAAATAGATCGTTTTATGTTGGAAAGGGCATCTACTACCATATTTTTTTTCCCTTGTGGATAATTTGTTTGTGGCATTTATATTGTAATAACTTGTCATTGGTATTTATATTGTGATCTATGGGTGTTTAGTGACCACAAGTTAAATGGTTATGCTAATATAAAACATGAAGTGCTTTAATTCAGAATTTCAAAACTCAATGCAATCAGTGATAAATATATTCATATTAAAAATTGTGTTTTATGAAAACATCCAATCTCCAATCAAGCTTACATAAACCACTAATCCACAATTTCACAACATATATATTAATATAATAAGAAAATGTGTTTTATGAAAACTTCTAATCTACAATCGTACATAGATCACTAATCCACAATTTCACAATATATTCCCACATATTCCTTTGACATTAACAGCGTTATGGGTTTTCCTTCTAGGGGAGCTGTATAAGGGCTAACTAAAACGCCCTCGACTGGCTAGAATCAGGCATAGCAATTTTTGTCCAAATCTCAATTTGGAGTGCTCAGATCGCAATTTCTGCGATCCGAATACTTTTAAAATTGGATAACTAGTCTAAAATAAGCAATCACAATGACTAAAATCCCAAAAATACGAAAATCAAGAATTTTAACCCATTTTTATCCCAAAATCACCGGAAAAGCAAGGCGTTTTGGTTGTTTTTATCCTACGCCCTTCTGAGGGACTCGGGAGTATGCCACTGATAACAAGATCTTCAGAGCGGACAAACAAAATCTGATGACAACAGTGACATGACAAGCGTATTGACGTTGACATTAAAAGAGTTGTATATGGAAGACAAATAAACGTAACATCAATTCTAAACCCTAATACAGGTGAGACTGCAGGCGTGGCGTGGCAATCGCTTCCAAGGGTACGGCCTTTTGGAGTGCCAGTCCAAACTTATCGGTCATATCCACCTGCTCGGCACTCATTCCCCTGGGAGGTGACCAGTTGAATGAGTGGATAAGCGACCCCAACAACAGATGAACCATTCGACTTGCCAATGGAAGCCCAACGCACATTCTTGTTCCTGCTCCGAACGGGATCAGCTCGAAATGGTGTCCTCTGTATTCCACATGGCCATCAATAAATCTCTCTGGGACGAATTTTAAGGGCTCTTTCCAGATCTGAGGGTCTCTTCCCATACCCCAGACATTCACCAGTACTCTGCTGTCTTTGGGTATCACAAACCCCGCAATCTCACAATCGCTGTCTGCTCTGTGTGGGACGAGCAGAGGACCCGGCGGGTGCAATCGGAACACTTCTTTCACCACTGCGCGGAGATAAGGTAGACGCTCGGTATCACTTTCTTCCAACCTTCGGTTAAGACCAACAACCTCTTCCAACTCGGCTTGGGCTCGTTTCAATTTCTCAGGGTTGCGAATGACTTCTGCCATCGCCCACTCTATTGTCCCCGCGGTCGTGTCACTTCCGGCCACAAACATATCCTGCAAAAGAATTAGACATCAGATTTTATTGGTTAGGTTTTTCACAATTCATTCATTTTTTGGGTAGAGTAATTATTAGCATAACCATTTAATTTGTGGCCAGTAAACACTAATAGGTTATAAATAGGTTACAAGTTAATTCTTTATGTTTAGTTGTTTAGTTGTAATCAGAGACTGTTATCTTTTTTAGTTAAATAGGTTATCTATTACTAACTGTTATCTATACATAAATTACAAGTTTACCTTTCTGCAATTTGGAAGGAAAGAAGGAAAGCTTGAAATACAATCATTACAACAGGGCTTAACAAGAGCATCATATCACTTACAAGAATTGAACCTTGGTGACTTACAAGAATTGAACCTTCGTAAAGAGAGCAACAATCTATACATAAATTACAAGCTATCTATACATCAATTACCAACTACCAGTTATTTATTATTAATTTTTTTTCCATCCTCCAATTTAAGAAAAACATATTTAATAATCCACTCCAAATTCTAAGACATAAACACAATTAATGTAACAAGACATAACAAAACACTCACATTTAAGTAACCCCTGATGTCAGTCAAAGTAAATTCATCGTTTTTCATGTCCAGCAGAACGTCCAAGAGATCCTTCTTACCATCATCACTTCTGTGGTTGTTATTGCCTCTCTTTGCCAGTCGATCCTGTATGAATTTATCCACAACATCATATGCCTTTTTCCTGTAGATTGCCATGTTACGACACGCACCCTGTAGATCCAAGAATTCAAGACAGGGGAAATAGTCGGCCAAATTGGGAGCTGTATGAAGCACCATCACTTTCGAAATAGCGTCTTTCAGATCTTCAGAAGCTCGTAGATGAGAATCGAACATGTCTTTACCAAAGGCCATGTTGCCTATCAGATTAAACGAGGAGTGGAATGCAATGTGTCCGATATTTACACACCGTGATCCATTCACTGAGTCTTCAAAAATCTGATGAATCATTCGATGTGTTTGATCTCTTCTGAGATCTCGCAGAGCTTCTAGCCTCTTGACAGAGAAGAGTTCATTGTTGGATATGCGTCTGAGCATACGCCAGCGAGATCCATATTGGGATAAAAGAAATGAGGACTTGTGGTGGGCTAGAGCCTTGGCTGCTTGTGGGACAATTCGGCCTGCAAAGATGGGGCCATGGGTTTTGAGAACATCCTTTGCAATTGCAGGAGAGGAAACCACCACTGTGGTTTTCATTCCAAGGGAGAGAGACATGAGAGGGCCGTATCTGGTAGCAAGGTGGAAGAGAGATTCATGGGGTTTCTTACCCAACTGAAACAAATTTCCCACAATTGGCCATCCCGGAGGCCCGGGAGGAAGCCTACTGTAGGTCTTCTTCTTCCACACGTCCAAGCCAAAGTAAACGATGGCTGAGGCGATCCCCAGCATAGAATAGAGTAACAAGCTTCCAATATCCATTGAGGTCGATTAAATGCAAACCAGGGTGACCACCGTGCAGAGCAGAGAAAAAAAATACAATTGCATGCATCTACCTGCTCTTTCCCATGGGGTTTGAGTGATGGCAGTGCAGTCTATTTAGAAGTATTTTTTCACCGAATTAAATGCTTTACGAGTCGCAGTAATGTCCGTGGCCTAGGGGGTATAAAGATAGCCCACGCAAGAGGTTTACGATGAGTACTTAACGTGGAGTTGCAAGGTAGATAACCCTATCGCCCTCTAGTCCATACGTTTAGATGCCATCTGTCGCTCTCTCGTCCATACATCGTCACGTCACATGTCTTTCACATTGAACAAACCTAATGGACTTCGTTATTTAACCTACAAAATTCTGCCACGCCATGGGATAACAGAAGACTATCCGAAAGAAAAAAACGATAACTGGAAGACTATCTGAAAGAAAAATACGAAAGGGAGAATATTACATTGAAAGTTCACTTACCTAATGGACTTCGTTATTTAACCTACAAAATTCTGCCACGCCATGGGATAACAGAAGACTATCCGAAAGAAAAAAGCGATAATTGGAAGACTATCTGAAAGAAAAATACGAAAGGGAGAATATTACATTGAAAGTCCACTTAAGATCATAGGCGTGGGATAACTGGCACTCAAATAGCTTTGTTTTTTCGGCGATTTGTTCTTTAGATCTATTTATAAAAATTGATGGAATCGTAATTCCACCCCATTTATTGTAAAATTATGCCATAAAACTGTATCCCTAAAAATTTTGACCCATTTTAAGATAACCTAAATGATTGAAATTCCAAAAAAAACAAAAAAAACAAAAAAAAATGAAACTCTGCCTTGCCGAAATTTTTTCCATAACCATCACAGGGCGATTTGAGTGCCAGTTATCACACGCCCCATAACCATACACCACTCATCCCGAAGCTATCTAATAACGGCCTTTCACTTTCCCAATATGTTAGAGCATTTATGTATTATAATTTTAATATAATATAACTAACCACATAATTAAATATAAAAAAGAGTGGAAAATGATGTCAATTGTATATCAAACCGTTTGATTATTGGTCGATGCCATTAGAAAAAAATGATCTTAATCATGTATATCAATCACTTTAGTTATTGGTTAGCATTATTGTTAAAAGGAGTGGAAAATGATTTCAATCTATGTTTGATTATGGTTAAGAATAGTTGAGCTTGTTTTATGATCGTTGATTATCAGATATTATGGTTTGATCATGAGTGATCATGGTTGTCCATGCTTGACTATGGTTTGATCATGAGTGATCATGGCTAACTATGTTTGACTAGGGATGACCATATTTTTCCATGATTCCCTATGGTTAACCATGGTTAACAATGTTTAACTATGCCTATGGTTTACTAACATGTTATATTGTGGTTGAATATAAATTTGACCATGTGTTACTATGGTTGACCATGGGTTGAAGAATAACTCAACCATGGTTAACTATGCTTGACCATGTTTGATTATGGTTGACTATGGATGAATTTGGTTAGTCATAGTTGAGCTGGGAAAATGGATTTGTTTTTGTTTGTGTAGCCCAAATCAACAAGTTTTTCATTCCGAAGCTAAAACCAAAGCATACAACTCATCCAACACGTAGATGAAGAGAAGCAATCCTGCCAAAAAAAAATTGAATTCATAGGAACGCACATTCATTCCTTCCTTAGATTCTACATGTTAGTTTTTACCATCCAACCTCTCGTGTGTTGGTATTAGAACATGTGCTCTTGGTTCTTGAGCCTATGGGGCTTTGTTTAGGGATCCTTAAGGATGTTTTATCTCTCCACCAACCAATGTAAAGGGCCTTAGGATGTTGTTTCCCTACCACAACTATGTTTAAATCCTCGATCCCATCCACCATGGGTCAAACATATTAATGGAACCCATATACAACTTCTATAGCAAAGAGCCCCTATTTAGGACTCATGTTGTTGTGTCTAGGGTTTTTTCATGGAACTTGAGCACAAGAAGGTTCAATTAGGGCTTAAATCCCTTGTTTACCCCGTTGACCATGTGTCATAGTCCAAACCTATTTCTAGTGGAAAAAACCTATCCATGAAACTTGTCTCCCACTTGAAGGCTTGCATAGAACTCATACAAATGATTGATGTCATGGTACGAGGAATCATTCAAGGCTCTTGAGTGAGAGAATATTTAATACTATCCCTAAGGCACTTGTTTTCCTTCCTCGACCACGTTCAAGGCCCTATGACCCATAATTAGTGTGGAAAATATCTTAATGGAATCTATATCCAACTTTCAAATTCCAAAGACCCTCGAGAGAGGGTTTATGCTATGGTTTCTAGGTGTTTCTCATGGTGATTGAGCCCGAGAAGTGGCGTTTAGGGGGCAAGGCCCATTATTATCCTCTTATGACTGTGTTGGAGAAAACTCACTATGGCTTGGGAGACCACAACAGACAGATGACTACCAGAAATCAACTCAATTCTCAGAACTATGCTATTATAAATGACAATGCTAAGATAATGGAGAATGTAACCAACCTCGATCCAAACGTTTGATGTAGATCCCTGTTGGAGCTTTCCAATCCATGCACTTGAATTTGCAAATTAGTCTTGACAGCCAATATACAACAAGTACATAATATATATAAACGACATTAATGTCATTAATAGCAATGGCCCATGATATAACAAGTAAATGCAACCCAATGTAAGATAAACAACATTTACAACATTAATGGACAAGAATATGAGTATTTCTATTAATAAACAAGAAGAAGAACAATGTGATACGACCTCTTGCCGGCAACCAATTTGAACCAAGATCTGGATCAATCCACTTGTGCCTCCACCACTTCAATCCTCCATGAATGGAAAACTCAAACTAGATAGGAGTTTGGAAGGTGAACATAAAGGGTTCACAACTACAAGGATCAATGAGTGTAGACTCAAGATAGGGCAAAAATCCACTAGAGTTCTCTTGCTCTTCTTTCTCCTCCCGTTCATAAGCCATATGTGCTCAATATATAGTCCTCTCAAATGTAGGTGAAAGGACACATCGAGGCGTTACTTGGGCAGATGGAGGGTCAAAGGTCACCCAATAACTGCTTTTTGGGAGTAAAAAGTAATTAACTAGTGATTTTTACCATTTTACATGCTACCCACGGCCTATAGTGATGCAACTCGCGGGTACGCTTGCTATAGTGATGCAATAAGCAGGTAAGAGGAAAAATGAGGAAATAATATGTCTGAAGGATATAAAGTGGATCCGAGTCAGTGAAATGGATCCTACAGGCCAAAGAATGTTGATGCTCACAAGGTGGACAATTACATTGTAACATATGCCCCCTAATGTGTGAGGTCAGAGACTGATGCTATGATGGCCGAAATACATTATAAAACTCAGAAGTGGAGTGATGGAAACACAAGTGGAAAGAGCAGCTCACTCGTCATAGTACAATAGTATCTCTGAATACACGTCGGTATAGTACAACAATTTGATACAATGGCCATGAATAGGAAGTACATAATGGATATATGTCATAAGTGATCAGAGCCATGATCCCTCTATAGTAAGATATGGTCTCCTGCTAAAAATAAAACAACTGGTGCAAACTGGAGGTACAAACTGCTGATATCTGAGAGGTGATATCTCAGATGTAAAGTCAAAGTCGTAGGTAGCATACTGAATGCCACCATCGCCTGGGGTCTTCTACACAAGTCTTCAACGGTGCAAGTTCCATCAAGTGAATAAAGGAGTTGGGGTCGAACCTGATGAGACATCGTCTGATTACCAGTCAATGATGTATACCGTTAACAGATGCGAGATGACCCACCAATAATGAAAATGGGCATCAAGGCACAGAGCACAATCATCGGAGTGTGAATAAATGAGTTGAAGTCGAACACTAGGATGAATCCATCCATTAGGGGACATTGATGTATTCCCAAAACTGTCGATGGCGAGAGAACCTGCCACTAATGACTGCAAGCCTCAAGGTACTCAACCGAACTCTAAGCCTCAAGTCCTGGAAGAAATGGGTTGAAGTCGACGGAACGAGACTCGCTGGAAGGAGGGCATTAATGCATCCCCCATCAACCAACACGAGGTACCAGCTATGCTGAAAGATTTGGAAGATCTCAGGTGAAATGGACTGACTCAATAAGGATGGCCGACATGCAATAGTCAAGAGATCTGAGGAGTGGCCGACACTCGTTTCAGGACTTCCTTTGAACAAGAGCATGAGCAGATGGATAGACTCAGGCAGCATAGACTCAATATAAACTGTGCGATGCATGAGGCATCACAAAGGGCTCCATAATGACTGGAAGCTTAACCAATCGGTGGAGAAACAGAGATGCAAGTACAGCTCCTAAGGTCCAACTATAGTCCCGACTCATAGTGTATGGAGTGGAATGAATGCTCTGTTCAAAGGCGACACAACAGCTGCCAACAAGAAGTAGTAACCATAATCCCGTCCGGCTTTTTGGAATATTTCATTTTTTTTTGTCTTTTTCATATTTGGGGAAAGCTTGAAAATGAATAAAATTGCTTATAGTACAACAAGTGAGGGAACGGGTGTCAAATAACGAGCAGACTAATCCCAGGCAGTAGAACATGCCTATGATCAATGCAAGGAAGTGCATGCAGGATGTGGACACTCGGGGGTGTTTTCCCTTAGGGTCAAAAGGGTGATCAAATTGTGAAGGACAAATGGAAGCTCTGCAAGGCTCGATAGGGAAAAGTGCTCAGGCACCAGGCTAACAACTGAGTAAGCGAGAGCCGACATAAGGCTCAAGCAGCAAGCAGGATGATGTAATGCAATCACAACATGATATAACTAAGGGGAGTCCTTAAGGGAGATGGCCAGCATAAGACAAAGTAGAGTATGAGTTTTTATCGCAACGTCATGGCGTAACTACAAAGGACTCCCAATCCTAAGGACAAACAACGGCATGGGCACCAGAATGCACAAAGGGGTTCTAACTAGGGTACCCATGTTCGGAAAATCCCTACCGCCACATAACGACACTTCTATAGCAGTGTGAAGGCTCCGTGTCGGTTACGAAGCGGGGTCGCACCTAGGGTTTATGAAAGTGGTCAAAAGGTCAAATGCATAATGCACATGGAAATGGCATCTAACCTATATGCTGGGTGTGAAATGTACCTGCTGCAGGTGTGAAATGGTCCAAAACAACTTTCACTGAAGAAATCTGATTAAAAAATACTACTCCAAGACATTATATTAATCCATAATGGCATCAAAAGGAAAAAACTATATATAAGTGGGTCCAGAAAATTATAAATAGTAATAAAAAATTACAATTTACAATTCATTTTTACTATTCACCCATTTGGAGCTTTGTGGTTAGTTTTCACCTGAAAGTTTAGTTGCTGATTCTAGGAGCTACAAGAGACCGTTCATCGAACCGTCTGGAGTAGGTTGGTAGTCTCATCCATACCTTTCATTTCAATGCTTTCATTTTAATTTTCAGCGGTGGGATTTTTAGTTTGGCCAAGCCCTAAATGGCTTCGGTGCTAACCGCGGGCTATCACTATGAGGGTCACGGGTAGGGCATAATACTTGCAGTCAATGCAAAGGTTGACAGTGGGTACCCGCCCCTGTATACAAAGTAGCTCACGGGTACGGCCGTGAAGACGATTTTGCAAAAGAATTTGATCAAAATCTTTGTTGTTTCTCACTCCAGGATGGTTCTAGAGTGGAGGGAGAGGGAGCATGACCAAGTAGATGAGGCCATGCGCAACGATGTGCAAGCACAGCATGCATTGCAAGCATGTGGGTTATATAAATTTTGGAGTATAGGGGGTTTGAGGGCTCAAAACCTACTACTCCGCCGGTTGATCGACTATTGGGATGTTGATGCACAGAACTTCAGTCTCAACGGGCAAATCCTCACACTGGAAGTTGAAGACATCTACTTTATTATAGGTTTGTCCCGTCGAGGTGAGGTGGCCAGTCTTCAGTTTCGTACCGTGGGTGGTGGGATCACCGTCCAGGATTACATAACGCGGTATTGTCCCACAAACACATGAGCGGTGGGAATTCAGGTGCCCATCAATGCCATAGTAGATATGAGCATGAAGATCATTGTGGCTACCTTAGTGCGGATCACTGGATCCAAAGATCTGCACCAGGCATCCAGGCTGATGATGTTCTATGCATCACAATGCATGCAGCCTATAGTATTCGATTGGTGTACCACACTACTGGTGTCTATGAAGACACAACTGATAGAATGCAAGGAAGGGAAGGCAAAAAAATTTGGGTATGGAAGTATCCTATGCAACTTCTTCTTTGAGAGAGTCCCGGGGCTTAGTTCGAGAGTGGATGTCCCTCCTCATAGTCTCCGCGATCCAGCCCTGACCCGGTGGGCTGAGATCCTGACACGACAGGGTGGTGGCCGTCTGGTGTCACCATATACTGAGGAGTTCTTCCGCTGGTGGGACCGACAGGTCATTGCCATAGAGGACTACCCTTATGTAGGGATAGATTTTTGGCAGGATTGGGACATGCCACTCCCACCAGATGCAGCGTTTGGAGACATTGGTGAGTACTCTTTTTAGGTTTTGTGTTATTAAATTTTTATGGATTTTTTTATTATAGATGAAATGCAAAAATATTTTTGGTGGTAGTATCATATGCTAATGGTTGATTGTTTGCTCACAGACAAAGGCCCAGTGAGACCCGATGGCTTCCCGAGACATGGTCGTCGGGGTAGGGGTGATGAGGCAGGTGATGCTACAGCAGGGCGCACTCTACAGACCTTGCGGCGCAACCTATCACGGATGGTTGCCAGGGTTCCACAGATAGAGGTGGCGCAAGTAGCTGAGGCCATGCAGCGCCAAGTAGTGGGGGTTCCTAGTGACTGGGTGCGGTTACTGCAGCGGGTAGCCAATGCAGTTCACTATTTCTATGAGACACATCCTGTTGGGGCAGTAGCTAGGCCTCCTCGGAGGGAGTAGATATCCCAGGATCTCATTTTGTATCGATATGTATATTTTTGAGGGCTACGGGCTCCATTTTTGTATGACACTACTATTTTTGGACATATTTATAAAAAAACTTTGGTTCTCGGTTCTACTATATGTGTATGTACAAATGTATGAATGTCTCTTTCATTTTTGTGCTTCATGGTGAATGTGACAAATGCTAATCTAATACATAGTTAGCGTATGCATCAGATATATGATTAACACTTCTCGGAACATGTATGTATGTAATTGAAACAAAATGTTGTTCCAAGAGTCTTACCCTTAGGAATTTCCGTAGTAGCGTAGGATCTCGCACACGGTACTGCCCATTCAACTGAGACACAACTAGTTGTGAATCCAGGCAGACTTCTAAAGACTGGATACCATGTGAAATAGCATCCCGAAGTAGCTCGATCACGGCACTATACTCGGCCACATTGTTAGATGTAGGACCGAGACAAGCACCTCTTGAAGACACAACTAGGTGGTCAGGTGAGAAAATAACCCAGGCAATAGAAGCAAGCTACTGCGTATGCCGGCTAGCACCATCCGTGAACCCTAAGAACATAGGAGATTCCACTGACATCTGTCAATCAAATGGAAACGAATCAACAGACTCGAAAAACCAAAAGAAAGCTACACTATGTACAGAAGCAACTATACAATAGTATACAAAAGTATCAGCCTGAACCAGAGGTTCAAGCGTAATACCACTTGAGGTAGAGCCCATTTCTAGGCTCCTTCAAGACAGTCCCCTCATAGTCTTCTAACTCATAAGCTCCTTTTTCCAGGACACACCTCACGATGTAAGGACCGTGCCACATGGGGTTGAACTTGCCTGCCCCCAGGGGTTCTTTAGCTTGGTCATATAATATGACCAAGTCACCTTCAGCATACTGCCGGGGATGGACAGACCTATCATACTGAACCTTGACACGACGTTTGTTAGCATCTATGGCCACAACGACATCTCAACGTTGCTCGTCAAGCTTCTCAAGGTGGATTAAACGTTGCTCAATATCTGTCGTATCAGGGAGGAGCTCTATGGCCAGTTTAAGTGAAGGGATTTCACATTCAATCGGTAAAAGTGACTCCACATCGTGAACTAGCTAGAACGGTGAGAATCCGGTGGCAGTCTTGACTGCGGTTCGATACGCGCACAAAGCAGGATATAACATGATGTGCCAATTGTTCTTGCTTTGTTGGATGGTACGTTGGAGAATGGTCTTCAAAGACTTATTGACTGCTTCAACTTGACCATTCGCTTGGGGATAGTAGGACGATGAGTGTTCTTGATGAAACCCAAGCTTGAGAGACAAATCCTCCATCATCTTATTTTGAAAGTGACTGCCATGGTCAATGATAATCTCTTTCGGGATACTGAACCGAGTGATAATCTGATTGAACACGAAATGGGATGCAGTAGCACTGTCGACTTTTATGGTAGGCATGGCCTCATCCCATTTGGAAAAATAATCCACGGCCACTTGATATGGTGATGCCCCCTAGTCGAAGCTGGTTTGCAATCCATGAAATCCACCCCCCACTTAGTGAAGGGACCGACGGTGACGACCGGATGAAGGGGCGCTGGATGCGAGTGTATGTTTCGAGAAAACACCTGGAAAGGGTGACATCTATTCACAGCGTTAACACAATCCTTAAAGATGGAAGGCCAAAAATAACTAGCTCGCATAATACATTGGGCTGTAGGAAGCCCGAATAAGTGACCGCCACACGCCCTAGCATGGAAATCATTAAGCACCGGCTTTGCTTCTTCGTGAGTTAAGCAACGACGGAGAATGGAATCCTTTCCTTAGCGATACAAAGTGTCACCAACGATGGTATAGTCTTTAGCATGATGTTTCACACGCCGTCACTCATCTCGTGAATAATGCAGAGGAAACTTCAAAGTTTGGAGATATATAGTGACATCCCCATACCAAGGGTCCTCGGACAAGATAAGAAATAAGTGCTCATCCACAAAGGAATCTTCATGAATGACATCTTCATCAAGTCTCAGAAGGTCCGACATAAGCTCAGCAAACACCAATGATTTCACCGATTTCGCCGAAGCAAAATCGAGATCGAACTCCTGAAGGATCACAATCCATTTATTATACTTCCCCCATATAAGGCATCGTGATAGCACGAACTGAAATGGATTGATGTGAGCTACTACTGTGGTTGTGTTGATGCCTCGGATATCGTAGCATCAATCAGAAAGGGATTCTCCCCGAGAGATGGTCCCAATTAGACTGTCTCCCGTTTGGTGTAGGGAATCCGTCCGGTTAGCGGTTCCGGCAACCGTGGGTTTGGAGTTTAAATCCAATTCTATCGGTTATGGCCCGATCCACCTTTCTTTTGGGTTTTATGTCTTTTAAATGAGATGCAAGTGCCTAAATTATATTTGATCTAGATGCAACTAAAACAGATTTAAGTCTAGGAACCGGAGTAAATTTACCTATCCCTGCAGGGAACACGCTTAAGGGGTAAGCAATAAGCTGTAACAAATAATGTAATGAAAGAACAGATAGCTATTAATTCTCACAATTAAAGCTACAGCAAGATAAAGATCTTTAGAAGATAGCTTCTAATTCAACATGAAACGCATCTATTGCTCATAAAATGGAAAAGAATCGAAAATATCTAATCTAAATAGCAAGAGCACAGAAACAGATCTAAATGTAACAGACTAAAATTAAATTTAAAGATCCCTGCAAGGAGCAAATTAAAGGCATGAACAATGAGCCATACGAATTATCTTGAAGAAAGAATAGTTATCCGTTTAATCCAAAAGCGAATTCTACAGCAATGGTAAATATATCAGCAGGTAGCTCCTGATCTACTATGAAACGCATTCATTGTTCATAAAACGGAGAAAACTGTTCACACAGGAATAAGCAAAATCATTTGTTGCCAAGAAGTAGTTCAAATAGCAATGTAGATTTCACATTACAGTATAGATATCATCAGAAGAGTCCAACGCACATCCATCTTCAGTTCCTCATGTAAAACGTCCATCTCCCTGGCTTCTATTAGGAAATTCAATTTTACAGGCCCGATACAAGATAGCTCATATGGGTTTTAAAATTTCCTTCCCTGCCCAAAAGTCCTCATCTATTCTTCCTAGCTACTATTTATAATTACAATTCTGCCATTTGGGTTGCCACCTAGCACCTTCCACCTGTCAATTGCAGGAGTTTCTTCTATAACCGACCACCAAAAATGACCACTTCTTTTACAAAATTGTTTTGACAAAAAATAGGGACATCTGTCCCATGGCTTACGCCTTACATGTTTGAAAGTTTAACCGAATATACATAGCAGAAATAATGCTAACACCCACGCTTTCCCTGCCAGACACGTGCTTGGCTGAAGAGGGTTGCTCAACTGAATTCAATTTATTTCATTCCTGTGCGTGAGCTTCTGCTGGCAGAGGGTCGCCCAAGTTAACTGTTGCTGATGCTACCTGGGAAGAGACCCTCGAATCCCCTGCTGATGCTGCTTCTGATTGGGAAGGGGGGATTGAACTGGCCAGAATTTCTGCCATTGCTGGGGAAGAGGCTGCTGGGAGAGAAGATCCTGGATCTACTGATGCTCCTGCTGCTGCTGCAGCTTTCCTGTCCTCCTCTGCTATGTAGTTGTACCACACACCTGTGTCCCTTATGACTATGTTTGCTGCAGCAGGGAACAAGATTTTCTGAGAAGTCATATTCTTCCCGAGCTTTGCCTTAATGCTTTGAACTTCTGCTACCGCAGCTTGATGCACTTCCTTCAGCAGATGGTTGTGGAGTGATGATGAACCAATATAATGTTGGAGGTCATCAATAGCCAGGACATCAATCCTTTTCACATACTCCATTTGAATGCCTAGCTCTTCCTTTAGCTGAGACAACCGCTGCTTCTTTTCCGGAAAGTCCTCTAGGGTCTGAGGGAAACTCAATGTGCATTTGTCATGGACTCCTTTGAGCTTTTGGTACAGACTGTTAATTTTATCTGTTGTTCTCTGCACACTGGTTATCAGCTTATTGGCACAGTTCCTGCCAAACTCCAGCAAGGCTATATCTTCATTAAAATCGTCCACAGTTTTAAATGGAAGATGCGGGGGGAAACCCCCTTTCCCTTCTCTCCATGCCATCTGACTTATGATATTTTCCTTGACACGGGTATTCTTAGCTTTGAGCCTGTGGGCTTCCGCATTAATTTCTTTTAATCTGACTATCATGGCCTTGAGCTTGCAAACCTCGTCAGTGATTAGCTCCTGCGTGTCATTTATTTGCTTCAGGATGCTGCAGGACAGCTCATGGAAGGGAGACATGTCCATCGTTTTGCTCTCAGCCTGCTCTAACCGCTCAGCTTATGCCTGCTTGTCTGCTTCTAGCTGAGAAGCCTTTTCTTCCGCTCCATTCTTCTCCGCTTCTACAATCATTATTTGGAGTGTTAGCTGGTCCTTTTCCTCCTCCAGCTGGCTGTACTTGTTTGACAGCTCCTTATGTTCAGCGTACAGGCAATTATACTTGTTCACTGCCAGATCTCTTTGGGCTTGCTCATTAGCCACAGTTTGTTGTAGCGTACGAGCTTTCTTCCTTTTCAATTCATTATCTCTTACCATCACGCCTACATTGGCCAGGGATGCTTTTGCCGTTGCTACAGCTGCGGTCGCCATAGCAAAGGGATCTTGATCCGTATTCTGCATTATAGTGACCTCTCGGTGGGTAACGATGTCTTCATGGAAGGGAATTTTGATCCTTTCTTCTGATTTGAGGACCATTGCTTTTCTTTTCTTGTCATAGACAAACTCATTTCACTTGGACACCGTACGCTTTCCCGATGGAGTGTACGGGACAATTGGTCGGTTTATGATGTCTATGTCTTCTTCTGCCGGTGGGGTCCGGACTTCCTGAGCAGGGTCTCCTTCTTTATTTCGGGCACCAGAGCCCCCTGCTTGAGAGGTGTCTATTTCCATGTCCTGTATACCGGATCCACCTATCTTGGCATCTTCCCTTGTCTTCAATTCTTCTTCTGCCCTCTTTTCTGCCTCAGCCTGCTCAGCTTCAGCCTCTTTCTTCTTTTGGGCTTCCTCAGCCTCTTTCTGCAGTCTTTCATTTTCAGCTTCTTGCTGCTTTCTTGCTTCCTCAGCTTCTTGCTGTAACCTCGCTTCTTCCCTTAATCTGAGCTCTTCCTGAGCTCGGGCATCCTCAGCTTCTTTCTCCTTTTGCTGGCTGGTCTTCTGGGCCTTGGTTGAGCTAGAGCTTGCTCCAGTGCCTTGGTGACAGATCCGTAGCTCAGCCATGTTGCTGATGCCTCTGAATGCCTCTTCCTCGGCATCAGGATAGTGGGAGTACTCGAAGTGAGCATAGATATCCTTACAGTGCTCAGCAACTCTTCCCTTTCGGTCATTCCTGTGGAAGATTACCTCACCGAAGTGGAAGGCTTTCAGCTCTTGAACAAATTCGTCGACCGAGGCAACTCTTGAAAACTTGTAAGCACCTATGCAGAAAGGTAGGGGGGGAAAGGAAGCCTTATGTTGTTTGTGGAGCATTGCTCCAATCCCATCCAGGAAGAGTTGTCTTACTGCTTCTTTGAGAACCACATAGTCTGTGGCATATTGCGGCAAGATGTATGGGGGCTTAGTGCCTCCAAACATTCTCAGGTAGGTACCTTGCTCCGAAAAGTAAAATTCCCCATAATCCTCAAGGACTTCCAAAGCATTCTCTGATAGGCAGTTAGGTTCTTCTTTGAACATTTTCTCGTATAGGGGCATGATGAACCCCTCACAGATTAGTTTGTAGCTGGGCTTGTAATTCTGGGCCCACAACATCTTGAATGCGATATAAACCAGGGCGGTGGCCCTATCCCATGTACAACCCAATTTGGGGAACTCTATCTTGGCCAAAATACAATCTATCAGATATGAAGACATGAAGAATTCAGCCTTCTTCAAGGCTAGTCTTGGCTTAGCAGCAACTATCATCGAGGCCAGACTATCTGACAGGATAGTGGCTCAGTCAAACATAGTTCCATTGAATGCCACGTAATGGATGATAGGGATCCACTGGATTTTATACACTGTGCCATCGGGCATGCCGAAGATTCTGCACAGCATTAAAGCGATCAATCTGAAAGGGGCTCTCAGGTTCTGTACGTCATATTCATCACTTTTTTTCTTTCTCAAATGCTTCCCTGCCATCAGTAGCTTCTTGGCCATCTCGATGTTGTTCATCTGGCTTAACCATTCATCAGTCAGAGCTTGTTGGACACGGGGAAATTTGTAGGCTGCAGCAAGATATGCGGGTTGAAATGAGGCAATAGCCACCTTCCCGCTATCATTTATCACTCTTCCTTCAGCATCGGCATGTTGGAGTATCCATCCGATCACTTCAGCACAGGGGAACAGCTCAGGGCGGGTAACGGCTCTAGTTATGCCTGAGGTTCTGATATTGAGATAGATTGGTGCTTCCTCTAGCAACATATCTGGGATTTCTTGGTCCCGGATCATTCTGTAGATGTCACCCCATCTGATTTCTGGAGGGACACCAGTGGTGCACCTAGTGTCTTGGAGTGAAGTTTCAGTTTTAAGAGGGGTAGGTTTCTTTTCTGTCATCTTCGCCTTCTTCTTACCGGTTTTTGGCATCTTGACTTATCCCTGATAACACCCATATACAAGTCACTTTGAGCAACATACTGTGAGGTTTTAACAGAGAGCATCATTGTTTTAATATATCAATAAGATAAGTACAATGAAGCTGTATATTTAGGAAGCAAAACACTATTTCAACATGAAACATAAATTGAAACATTTGAATCTCTTCAAAGGATGGGTTTGGGATGCTCCTGAGGGAATAGGCTATGTCGCGGACACATTTTGTTCTCGGATCGATAGGCGAGTTGCGAAAGCAATGGGCTTTCGGTTCATCCCTGGGGAAGAAGGTGTCTTTTGTTATCACTGCGGCTGGAAAGGCTAATGGCGGGGAGACTCGGGTTGGAGAGACAATGCGACGTAACGGGAAGCCACTTTCGCAGTTACGACTCGGCGAGGGCTCCGAACGCTATTGTTTTTCACGGCACTGGCCGAGGTATTCTATGGGAAGTTTTAGTTCGAGCGAGGGTGATGGCGCCGGAGACACACTGACGAAAAGATTCGGGCGGCTACAGTTTCGGGTCCTGGTTGGCGTAACTTAAGTGCTCACGGGGTTTGAACAGGGGCCATGGCGCCGGTCCTAAGATTTGAAATGGGTAGAGGTTATGTTAGAACCGAAGTTTACGAAAAGGCACGGGGCTTTGTGGCTTAATCTTTCGGCCGGGGACATGCAACGTCCATGGGCTTCGACAATTTTTCATAGATGACGAGGCACTCGGCCCGGGAAAAACAAAAAAATGGAACAAGTTTAACCGTCTACCCACCAATGTTTATCCTGTTTCTACTTTATAGACAAGAAGAACTTGATTCAACCGTATTTGACGGGCAAAATCGCCCATGACGGGCGTTTTGCTCGTCAAAACCCCACCAATGCCCATCATTTTCAAAAGAAAGCTAACCCAATAGCAAAACACGACGTGTAGGGGGACAGATTTACAGTTAAGATCCTACCTGGCACCGACGAAAAATGCTAACTGAGGTGGCCGTGAACGTGGTTGAGCAATCCGAGCTGGAGCGGTTTGCGCGGCGTCCAACAAATCGTCCAGATTGGAAAATTAACAATGCGTTGGCTCGTACCCCCACCACCTATTTAAACAAAACAGGCACGTGCGAGCATTCAATTTGGTGGGTGGCGCAATTAAAATGCGGCTTAAATTCGTCGCCCGTAGCGGTCACGTCAAAATGTTTCGATCTGCGTGCGACCGCCATTCGCGGGACCACCTTGCGAGTCACACCCGCCGTTGCGGAAGGATGGAGGGAAAGTTTCTGCCGTTTTCGGGACGCGTCACGGAAGGGAAACTCCAAGCCTTCCGCCGTTTCGGGAGCTATTTGCGAAGGGTTTCCGCAGATCAAAAACTTTCTAAGTCTCATGGGTTTTCGGGAAGATATGGCGAAGGCTCCCGCTAGTTTCGGAAGGGATTTACCAGCAGCTTCCGTAATCGCTTCATCGAAGATTTTCTAATTTTTTTCGGGCGGTTTAGACGAATGGCTCCCGCCATTTCGGGAGCAAATCTTATATTCTTCCGCAAATTTTCCCGGAATCCTTTCGAAGGCCTCTTCCGAGCGGTTTAAGCGATTGGCTTCCGTCGTTTCGGGAGGATAGCCCGGAAGCTTCCGTGGTTTCGGGAGAGAAAGCCGGAAGCCTCCGTAAAAGAAAAATCTAAATCTTTTGATAGTTTCGGAAGGAAATCGTGAATTCCTCCGCGGGATTTCAGGAAACTTTTTCGAAGGTTTCCGAAAATTTTCAATGAAAGCTTCTAAGTTCTCTTCCGAGTTTCGGAAGGGTTTCACAAACTGTTCCCGCCATTTTGGACAGAAAACCCCAATCTCTCCGCGAACGGTCAAAAAATGTTCTAAGTCTTCTTTCGGGAGAGTTATGTAAAAGACTTCCGTCGTTTCGGGAGAACAACTGGAATCTTTCCGCGGTTGCGGAAGGCTTGAGCGAAGGACTCCGCCGTTTCTGAAGGCATTGCCCAGCTTTCCAATCGAAAAATTCTAAGTCTTCTTCGGAAGAGTAATGCGAATGAGTCCCGCCTTTTCGGGAGAAAAACTGGAATCTTTCCGCGGTTGCGGAAGGCTTGAGCGAAGGGCTCCGCCGTTTCGGGAGGCATTGCCCAATGGTTTCCGCAGCCTTCCAATCGAAAAAATTCTAAGTTTTCTTTCGGGAGTGTTTTGCGTTTGGCTTCCGCGATTGCGGGGAGATAGCCCGAGAGACTCTGAAACATTGGAAAAAAATCTAAGTTCCCTTTTGGTTCCTTGGGGGAAAACAAATGGAAAGATTGATGGCAAGATGTTCAGTTGGGAAACAAGGTTTTATGTTGAAAACACAGCTAACGGCTGGGATGGCTTCTTAGGAAAACTTTCTACAAAAATGAAAGGAGGGGCCCCAATATGTACAAAATTTTGGGGGGGGTGTTGCTGCAACAACAGGTTGTTCTAAGCAAAATGTAATGTCGTAACCGCTGGACTGCATGGACAGTCGCAAGTGCCAACTTTTCTACATGAGTATATCTTAGTTCAGTGTCTACTAGATTTCGACTGAGGTAATAGATAACATGCTCAATGAGCACGTCATCAACCTGAACCAAGACCATGCCAATTGTCTCTTGAGACGCAGCCACATAAAGGATAAAATCTTGTGCAAAGTCTGGTGGACTAAGCACTGGGGCCGATACCAAATCTTTCTTAAGGGCGTCGAAAGACTGCTGGGCTTGCTCATCCCAGATAAAAGGTGTGTCTTTCTTCAATAAGCGCACGAAAACTTTGGTAATATTAGCATAATTGACTACAAATCTACGCAGAAAAGTAGCTCTCCCTTGGAGGCTCTGAAGTTGTAACAAATTACGCGAAGGAGGCAACTGAAGTATTGCCTCAACTTTTAGAGGATCAACTCTAATACCCTCTTTTGAAACTATGAAGCCTAGAAGGCGACCAATCCTTACAACGAAGATGCATTTATTAGGATTCAATCAAATTTTGTAGCGTATACATCGTTTGAGAATCATACGGAGGTGCTCGAGGTGGTCCGCTCTCTTGTCAGCCAGCAAGATCATCCAAGAAAACCTCCATAATCTTCTTAAGATCGTGAAAGGCGTAGGTCATGGCTCGTTGAAACGGAGCTCTGTCGTTTTTAAGACTGAAGGGCATTTTTCGATATGCAAACGTTCCCCATGGAAAAATGAATGTCGTCTTATGTTGGTCCATAGGTTTGATCTGAATTTGATTATAGCCTGAGACGCCATCCATGATCTAAAAAATCTCACTTCCCGCACAAGCATCCAAGATCTAATCAATGAATGGCGTGGGGAAGTTGTCCTTCGGACATGCACGGTTCAAATCTCTAAAATCGGTGCATACATGGATCGTTCCCTGCTTCTTATCCATAGGAACGAGGTTTCACACCCATTCGGTAAGGGGAACGGGGTAGATGAAACCAACTTTGAGCAATTTCTCCACCTCTGCCTTGATAGCAGCTGCCTTCCTAGGGTTCATAGCACGCAAGCGTTGTCGAACCAGTTTAGCATTAGGGTACGTTCTAATCTCATGTTCAACAATGCGGGGGTCTATTCCTGGAATCTCCTCATATGACCAAGCGAAAGCTTCCCAGAGTTCTGTAAACAATTCAGTGTAAATAGCAATCTCCTCAGGAGTGCAATTAGCATCGATGTAGACATTCTCCATTTTTCCGGGAGTATGAGAGATGTTGATTGACTTGGTTGGGGAAATATTGGCCATATTCCCCTCCGCAAAAACATCATGCGACTCCAAAAGAGCTACAGGGTGACCAACCATCTCTGCTAGAGTCATCCTAAACTCTTCTTGCTCAACAAGCTCGAGGTTGGGAAGGAAATAAGAGCAATGATGCATATCCTCCCAAGGCCTCTCACTACCACACATGGCCTCCATAATAGCTTTATCAGATGGAAAAGTATCATCAAGGCAATCGTGTGAACAAGATGAGTTGGTTTCCCAAACTAGCAACGTAACGGGATATTCTTTGACTATCTGGGAAGAAGAGAGATCCGGTTCTGTAGTGGCTTGTTGAATATGCTCATAAGCAAGCTCAGCTACAGACAAGGGCACCGATATCCTGACGTGCGTAATGTCTCCAGATGTAGGACTCGTGGATGGTAAAGTCCATGGATTAGTACAATAAGAAGTTCGGAATGGCATATTATGCAAAGGAGGAGACGCATCGTCGGAAATGGTTCCGATAAAGTTCACAAGTGCAAAAAGAGTATAGGTTCCCATCAATGAAGGCAACATACCAACACCTATGTTCCTAGTTGCCGGTTGAGAATCAGTAACTTGCGGGACTATGGATCCCGTGGATGCTGTGGAAGGAGTGTTAACGAAATCCAGCTATTCGATGGTCACAATATTGTCTTCATGGGGAAAGCAGATAACTCTGAATACAGTGGACTTCATAGCGTACATCCAATTTTGACCCAGTAAAAGGTTGTAGTCGATGGGCGCATCAACCCCCTCGACTTCAATAGGCACAGACTTACCTCCCAAGCAGACAACAAGGGAAGGGATAATTCCATGCGGCTTAAAAGACCGATCGTCGAATGCAGTGAGCATGGTTCTAGGTGCGAGCAGAGGAGGAGAGCCAAGATCTTTCCAACAAGTTAACGACATTACTAACGTGGAAGCACCTTCGTCAACCATAGTACGTTTGACAAAACTCTGAAGGCACACAACCTGGATTTGAAAAGCCACGTGGTAAGGTAAGCGAGGTTGTACATCAGTAGTATCGAACTTGATAATACTAGGATTTCCCCCATCTTGAACTCCTAACACACTCAAAAGGGCATGCTTCTGAGAAGGATAGGCTTGCAAAACTTCAAGAGCCGACATGACACACGGAGTTTGGCCCAAATCTTCTACAATGGAGTAGTTCTAGGCGGCTCGAGCATTGGGATTATGCGTAGAGCGCTTGAGAACACCTTTCGGTATCCGCGGCATATTAGAGGGCTTCTCAATATGCAAGGAATTGTCAGGAGGAGGGGGAGGCTCACTCCCCATATTAGGTTGTGGTGCACCATAGTCGCATTAACGAATAGCAACACAAACCTCCGACTGAACCATGTTCACACATCCATAACCACTAGTATTGGAAGAAGCCATTTCCATTTCATTAGGTCCATAACCAGTGGTGGGAGCATGCGAAGCCATGTTTTGATGATGAGGAAGGGGATCCTCCAACCTAGCTGGGCTCTATGCCAAATGCTTTGATGCTTCTTCAATTCGAGGACATAAGTGAGTAAGATGATCTTCCCCACATAGCTTGCAAGGGAATTTCACCTTACGCCTAGGTTTACGATCCTCGCCAGCAATTTCGACTTCCTGAGGAGGGTTGGCATTCTCTTTATGAGGGGTATTATGATTGCTATTATTGTTACTTCCATTATTTCCACCCCTACGGTTGTTTCTCCCCTTTTTCTTACCACCAGGTTTCTGGTTACCTGATGGCTTCGTTGATTGCACATTGTGTACATCAGACGATGGAGTGGAAGTGAATAAGGTGTGAACCTGTCTAGGAATAGACTGGTTTAGCGACAAATTTTGCATTTGATTAGCTACCAAGTCTATAGGGCGAGTGCTTGTAGATCCCATGATGCCATCGGCATGTGGTCCAGGAACTGACGTGGGCTCATGTCGTGTTCTCGATGCGTCAGGAATAATGTCATATAAAATGCCAGACTGAGAGTATAGTAGGTCTAACTGCTGGACTTTCAAGATAGCTTGTTCCTCAGTCACAATGTTGGACATTGAAACATCCTTAGCAATGTATGGGAGTAGAGACTTAAGGAACCATTCCAACAGAAACTATGGAGGAATGTTGGCTTTCACTAATCTCTTCCGTCGGCGCCACTCTTGAATGTGGTCAAAAATATGTGTGGCCTTATTTTGACGGAAGGTAGACAATAGTTCAGTACCGGTATCATAATGAACTGGAAACTGGAAATGGTCCAAGAAAACCAAAGCAATCTCGTCAAATCCCCTATAGGTGTTCCTAGGAAACTCCACATACCACTTCGCAGCTGCCCCTGTGAGGGTGCGTTGAAATAGTCGTAATCTAACGGAATCATGATTCAATGAGTTGGAGGAGCACCAAAGGTGAAACGTTGTGACATGATCACCGAATCCTCACCACCTTTCCCCACAAACTTGGGAATGTCCAAAGGGATCTTGGTAGGGACTGGGGGCCAACTAGGGTCGTGACATGCTCGATCATTCGTGAGCTTCGAAAGATCTGGAAGATTCAAACGTGCAAGGAACGGGAGCTGTGGCTGGAAAGCTTGATTATAAGCTCCCATAAAAGGTTGGTTGAACGGAATCGGATTATAAGTTGGACCAAAATCTTGACCATGAGCATTAAACGGATGATAATGAGGACCTGATGGACCATAATCTTGACCATGGCCATAAGGTTGATAACCTCCTCCAACCTGACCTGTATGAGAGTAAGCAGGTATATGAGTGTTTTGGGCACCATATTGGGGTGGGTTGAATTGGTGGCCAACACCAACTGTGTTGTAGTAAGGGTTTCCACCATAAGTATGGGGCATATACGTACTATTCATAGTGGGAACCAAGTTGTAATGACCATAATGGTGAGGTATGTTCCCACCCCCAGCATTAGGATTAGTGTGAGTAGTCGTGTGGTGACCCAAAGCATGAGAAATATTCCCAACCCCAACGTTGGTGTTACTAGTAGCAGGAATGGTGGCGTTATAATAATGAGGATAAGCTACATTCCCACCTCCTACATTAGCATTACTAGTAGCGGTGGTGTCTGCAAAAGTGTGTGGTACTTGTCCACCCCCATAGTTAGGAGGAGCATTAACATTTGCGAAAGTGGTCCTGGGTTGACGGGTAGCGATATGTGTGTTAGGTGGTGGATGGTGAGTCGTGTTTCGAACAGTGTTCCTATTGGGTTGGGCAGTCCTAGGAGGTGGTCTTCTTCCAACATTAGCATTGTTAGGAGGATTATGACCAGCCCTCATATTATGTTCATGAGTGGACAACATGGTGCCCTTGGCGAGGGTATTACCCCCAGTGGGTGCAATGTTGTTAACACCATGACTAGTGCCAGCATGACTACCAAAAGCAGTGGGAGGATCAACTGTGCTGAAACCGGGCATACTATATGAGAATGGGTTAACGTTGATCGCAGGATCTTCGTCTTCATCTTTAGCTAAGGTAGGCATCCCATAAAGATAATTATCCGAATTCGAAGGATCGAACGGATTGTTCTCAAGTGGATTCGGCCAAATAGAACCAGGTTGAGTCTCAAGTGGATCACCCCCCTAGGCCTCATGAGGTGTGGGGGTGTCTGAAGTATGTTCGACTCCACCCGATGGAATAGTGGGGATGTTCTCCATGTCGGAATGTGCAGTCGTCATAATGTCGGCTGTGTATGTCTTGTAAGAATCCGAAGACTCGGAGGGAGCCCGCCGGCGTCCCCGAGCAGCACGACGTGAAAACTTGGCCGGTTTTAAACCAATTAACCGATGGGAACGGAGGAGAGTAGGACTCCACGCCATGATATCTCAGAAGAGAATATCAAATCACAATGTATCCTATGGCCAACTATCGATAAAAAAAGAGTAAATCAAAAGCACACACCTAGAGAAACTAAAGCCAAGAGCAGACAAACAGAGTGGCTAAATGAGATCCCGACACTAGAGCCGGTATGTCTCGCCTGGGAGAGGCTTGAGACTCCCAAACTATAGCTGGAGGTAACAGAATCAGTTATAGAGACACCCAGGCTTCACTGCGTGCACAAGGTCAAGTCCACTGTACAAACACAACTGTGCTGTCCAATCCCTATCTGACTCAGGACACAAACAGCATAACCACTGCAAGTATCCTATGTGATACCTAGGTAAGGAAACTATGGTCACCACAATATAACCAATGCTCAGGGGGATAGTCGCAGGTGGGATCCATCATATGGGAAGGGTAGCTAAGCCCAGAGCAAAAGAGGACGAACCTTCGGTACCCCCAGATACGAACAAACCCCAGAAATATCTCCCACGTTCAGCCGGTAACAGAGGGATATCCCTTCAACCAACCTCCCGTGACCTCGTGCTTAACTCTGGTTTGAGTAGAGCTTCCTGAGAACACTGATATATACCATGGATTCCTCCACTCCCTGGTCAGACACCTAATGTTTCATCTAGAAGTCTTGGATTGTTAACTCACAATTATCTATTCCAAGACTCTAAACTTATGCTAGTTGGTGTACCCTATAAATAAAATATAAATAAAATCGGTCTAATCAATTTTAAGATTAAGCGTTAATTTTAATGGCTGTGATTACTCAAGGGATATGGTCATGAAACTAGTGATATGTATGACTCAATAGTATGCAAAATCGTCCAATCCTAGACTCATCTATCCAATAAAACAATGTCACTAACATGCACAATCAACCCAATGATTTCGAAATAAAAATGCAATCCTTTTATATTTTCGATGCACAATCAGAACCTAAATGAAAGCAGCAAGAACTCAATGCAAGATGCAGTACATGAAAGTAAATTTTTTTTTTGTATTTTCTCTTATAAACAAAAGGAAAATGAAAAACCATATGTATATTTTTTTGTATTTTTGAATATAAAGAAATGAAAAATGCAAGCAAAATCCTACTATTTAGTCACCGAAGTGCCGAGAAGATCACTAAGACAATCCAATAGATCCCAAACAGTAAGACTAGCCAAAGGAATGAGCTCAAAAGGAAAAAACCAACAAGGCTGAATCCAAAGATGGGTAAAAAACCAACAAGGCTCAACCAAGAGAAACAAAGAGTTCTGGTCACAACCAAGGCATGAAATAGTCAAGAAAAAGGCCAACAAAGACTTAGGATCATCCAAAGCTAACCCAACAACAACCAGTAGTCATAAACCAACAAAATCCGGAGCTGTACAATACTGTCGAAGGAATACCTGCGGGTACCCGCGAGCAGCAGTGTAAACAGAGGCGGGTATACGCGGGCATAGCTAAGCTAGCTCGCGGGTGAGGAAAGGAAAATGGGAAAACAAAGAGTCCAATGGATCAGAAAAAGCAAGTTTTCTATAGTGTATCTTAACGGCCAATTAGTGACACAGAGCTTCGACAAACAACAACTCTAAATATGGACTAAAGCTAACAAAAAATTCCCAAACATGGATGTTTTCCCCAGTGGAGTTTCCATTTCTGTGTTGGAGAAAACTCACTATGGCTTGGGAGACCACAACAAATAGATGACTACCAGAAATCAACTCAACTCTCAGAACTATGCTATTATAAATGACAATGCTAAGATAATGGAGAATGTAACCAACCTCGATCCAAACGTTTGATGTAGATCCCCGTTGGAGCTTTCCAATCCGTGCACTTGAATCTGCAAATTAGTCTTGACAACCAATATACAACAAGTACACAATATATATGAACGACATTAACATCATCAATAGCAATGGCCCATGATATAACAAGTAAATGCAACCCAATGTAAGATAAACAACATTTACAACATTAATGGACGAGAATATGAGTATTTCTATTAATAAACAAGAATAAGTACAATGTGATACGACCTCTTGCTGGCAACCAATCTGAACCAAGATCTGGATCAATCCACTTGTGCCTCCACCACTTCAATCCTCCATGAATGGCAAACTCAAACTAGATAGGAGTTTGGAAGGTGAACATAAAGGGTTCACAACTACAAGATCAATGAGTGTAGACTCAAGATAGGAAAAAAATCCACTAGAGTTCTCTTGCTCTTCTTTCTCCTCCCGTCCATAAGCCATATGTGCTCAATATATAGTCCTCTCAAAGGTAGGTGAAAGGACACATTGACGCGTTACTTGGGCAGATGGAGGGTCAAAGATCACCCAATAACCGCTTTTTGGGAGTAAAAAGTATTTAACTAGTGATTTTTACCATTTTACATGCTACCCGTGGGCTATAGTGATGCAACTCGCGGGTACGCTTGCTATAGTGATGCAACAAGTGGGTAAGAGGAAAAATGAGGAAATAGTATGTCTAAAGGATATAAAGTGGATCTGAGTCAGTGAAATGGATCCTACAGGCCAAAGAATGCTGATGCTCACAAGGTGGACAATTACGTTGTAACAATGACATTGTTCATACCTTTAGACACATTTATGGTGCATAACTAAGATATCGATGGCGTGCATAGCACCCTTTGAGGAAATTGTTTACGAACATAGGTCATATGTGGAGGTTTTAGGACATGTTAATGGTACTTGAGCCTAAGAAACTCTATTTGGGATTGAGGATAATGCTTCCCTTACCTAACCAATGTCAAGGGCCTTAGGATGTTGTTTCCATACCAAAAATATGGTTAAGTCCTTGAGACCCATACATGGGTCATGAAACATCTTAATAGTATTGATATCCAGTGATTAGGGAAAATTCCCCCTATCAAGGGGTGGTGTTGTTGTTTCTAGGGTTTGTTCATGGAACCTAATCTCGAGAAGGTTCAATTGGGGATTAAACCCCTTGGTTACCCCATTGACCATGTGGCATGGTCCAAAGCTATTTCCAGTGGAAAAAATCTACTAATGAAACATGTATCCCACTCAAAGTCCTACATAGAACCCTTGCAAAGGACGATGTGATGATACAATGAATCCTTCAAGGATCTTGAGTATGAGAATATTCAACAATATCCTCGAGGAACTTTTTCATTCTTTGTCCATGTTCAAGGCTCTATGACCCATCCCCGATGTGCAAAATCTCTTAATGTCATCTATATCTAACCTTGATCCCAAATACCCTCAAGAGAGGGTTTGTACTATAGTTTGTAGGTGTTGTTCATGCTGATTAAGCCCAAGAAGTGGTGTTTAGGGAACAAGGCCCCATTATTGTCCTCTTATAAAATTGGCTAGACCTCTAGACACATTCATGGCGCACAACTGACATATTGATGGATACATGTAGAGAACCCTTGGAGGTAATTATTAACCAACAAAGGTTACCCTTTGAGTGGGAATATTGATGTCATTCTGAGGTTTGATCACTAGGTATGGATCTCAAGGCCTCAAACCACCATAGCTAACCTCTTGTGAGTATCACTTTCTTCCAAGTCTAGATATGGGGACCGTTAGGATGTTTTTACTACGAGGTATGAGTCTCGGTAATTTAGCTAGATGTAGGATATGAAACTCAAACCTTACCCCTAAACAGAGCTTTTGATGATCAAGGTATATGCATGAGACCTCAAACCACCACATAGGACCTATTTTGGAATATGTTTCTTTTGGAAGGAGATATGGGATACATTAGAAGTTTTTTAGCACTAGGGATATGTCATGGTGGGGCATACATTGTTACATGAGGAAGCTTAGGCCTTAGGACCTAAAGAAAGATTCTAGGAATCCAAGGCTGAAAAACATCACCTTAAACCACCAAAAAAGATTTCCTAAGGGTATCCTTGGCCTCTAAGTGGGGATAACATATATAAATTAGGAATTAATCTCTAAAGGAAACTTCCAGTGCTCAAGATTCATGGATGATGCTTTAAAGCACTACAAATGACCCATCAAAACAATCGTCGGCCTTAATGTGGTGATATAGGAACCATTGGGAGATTGTTAGCACTAGATATAGGTCTATAGGATTTGGACATGGTTGTGGGAAGTAACCTAGGCCTTAGGCCCTAAGGGAAGCTTCTAAACATCTAGGGCTACGAACAATGCATCAAACCAACCCAATGGACTTTTCTATGTTATAGTTGGCATTTCAATGAGGATATTGGTGCGATTAGTAGGTTTTCAACATTGCATATGCATATTAGGGCCTTAAGAACGCTCAGGGGAATAAATTATAGACTTATTCTCTAAAGGAAGCTTTCAATAATTTATATCCAATAAAGAGGTGCAATCATTGCACATTCTTGCTACTATAGGAATTATTCCTATATGAAACATGTAAGCCAAAGTATCACTTTACAATAATTATGTGGTAGCATTGGACCTTACTCATGGTCCATGAACCATAAATATATTTTTTAGGCCTTGAGATGTTAGTCTTCCTTGTGGAATCATATCTACAAATCCGAGGCCCATCCTTAAAACTCATAACCTACAAATGGTGTCCATATTGGAGCTCAAATATTTAAGATATACTAGATCAATATTATGTGTTGATTAATCCTTGTTCATTTCACCAATCCCTAGAAACTTCCTTTAGATCCTAAGGTCAAGGTTTCATCCCTTGACCATGTCTAGTTCCACAAAACCCATACCTAGTGCTAAAATACTCCTAACTACACCCATATCCATTCTTGGAGGCTAAAGATCCCCTAGAGAAGTTCAATTCTATGGTATGAGGCCTCTTTCATCATTCTGAAACCATAAAATACACCTTGAAAGCCTAAGGCTCAACTTTCTGTTCCCAACCATGTCCAGGCCCTTCTGACCCATACATGGATCTCAAAACCTTTTAAGTATCCATGTCCCTAATGGAAGGCCTAATAAAACCTAGACCAATATTTTGTGGTTGTCAAAAACTTGATCCATTCCCATCAAGCAATAGAATGTTGCTTTATGGCCGAAGGCCAATGTTTCCTCCTTAAAAAATTATCAAGTACTCATAACCCATCTAAGTTGGTACTAAGATCCTCCTAATAGACTCCATAACCTAACTGGTAGATCGAATATCCTCTCCATCAATATTCTATGTTCATCAAGGCATTGAATATGTCCCTCAAGCCCTAGAATTTTCCTTCAGGGCCTAAGGCCTATAGGCCCCAAGACTCATCCATGGTGTTAAAAGCATCCTAATGGAACCCATATCCTAGTAAGAGATTAAATATTTTTATTTTCATTTTTGATGCCTCACTCACGGCCTCCTAACGTGACCCATATCCATGCATAGAAGGTAAATATATCCTACAGGGTTCTTTTGTTGAGGTACAAGATGTTTTCCAGGGCCCTTTATTACTATAAGTACTTTTAGGGCCCAAGTCTGAAATTTTCTTCCCTAGGTCCATTTCCAAGGCCATGAGAGCTATACTTGGTTCTCTAAACATATTAATGTTTCTAATATTTCCACTAAGATCCATATTTAGTTCTCAAAACTTCTTAATGGATCTCATCACCACTTAGAGTCTATAGATACCCTAGAGAGGCCATGTGTGGTCATTTGAGGCAATATTAATGGCCCTTGAGCCTTAGAAGCTTAATTTTTTATTAAGTCTTGGGGTCCTTCCCCCAGCCATGCACATGACCCTAAGATCCATATATGGTTTTGAAAACCTCATAATGGAGTTTGTATCCACACTTAGAAACCAAAGAACCCCTAGACCAGTCCCATTTGGTGGTTAATAACCTCTTTCATAGCCCTTGATCCCTAAGTGTGTAATTTAGGGCTTAAGTCCTAGGTTTTCAACATTTAAAATGTATAGATCCATGACCTATATATGGGACTCAAAACCTTGAAATGGTGATCCTATCTCCACATAGAGGAAAAATACACCTAGTAGAGGCCAAGTGTTGTGGTTCAATACCTTGTTCATGGTCCTCAATTCCTAGAAGCTTCCCTCGGGACATGTGGCCTAGGTTTCATCCTTTGACCACTTCCATATCCTAAGAAACATTTTTGGTGCTAAAAAACTCAAGACAATATCCATATCCCCACCTATAACCTAAATGTGGGTGCCTGCATATAAATTTATAATATGATCATTAGTACCAAAAGATGAAATTAACCAAAATAAGTACAAATTTGACATTAAAACCAAATCTAACTTGACAAATGATACATGGGAATGGGGTGATCTATCTACTGTAGGTGGAAATGGCTCCTCACTATCCTTAGGTGTAACATGTAGAAATTCAACAATGCATACTCAAAAACTTTTAAAATTTACGCTTTTTAAAATTAATCATATGGAAATTATTTTTGTTGTTGTTTGTTTTTTATACTCTTTTAGAAACACTGACATTAGATGGTAATAAGTCACCCTTCTAATTACCTAAAATGAATGGCATTACCCTGTCTCATTGCGAGACACTTTAGGATCAAAACAAATCATCACAATTTGAAGAGTTTTTTGGAATATAAGTTGTTGTATTAGGGGAAGCACATGTGGGTCACTATGATTCTAGGGTATGATTATGAGGTCATATATAAAATTGGAAAAGGCAATGTGGTGGCAAATTCCTTAACTTGAAAATATGAGGAAGATAGATCTCTCTTTGCTTTATCCTCATCAATAATAGAATGATTAGTAGAAGCATGATAATAGTGGTTGAATGATTATGAGGTGTCTCATCTAATAAAATGACTTCAAGAGGACCTCAATCCTTCCAAAGGCTACACATGGAAACAAGAGACCTTGCAGTATAAAGGTAATCTTTTCCTAGTACCAAATTCAACTTTGAAACATGGGATATTAGAAGAATTGAATTCATCTTCTATAGTAGACCATTCATATTTCATAAAACCTATTAAAGTACATGGCAATATTTCTTTTGGGAACAGATGAAAATGTTATACATAATTTTGTAACTAAATGTGACGCATGTCAAAGGAACAAGGGTGAGATAGTGAATACTTCAAAGGAATTGCAACCATTGCTAACCCTAGTTACTATTTGGACAACAATATCCATGGATTTTATAGTAGGTCCTCCAAAGGTAGGAAACAAATTAGTCATTGTGATGGTAGTTGATCAACTTTCCAAATATGCTAATCCCCTCCCCCCAACACTCCTTTACTCCAACAATAGTTTCCCAAGTTTTTCTAGATCAAACATTCAAGCTCCATGGTATGCCCACTTCCATTATGTCATATAGGGATCCCACTTTCACAAATGGATTTTGGAAATAATTATCCAAACTACAAGGCATACAATTGCAAATGAGAACAACTTATCATCCCCAAATGAATGGCTAGATAGAAGTATTCAACAACTATCTAAGAACCTATTTGAGATTATTTGCTTTGGAAAAGAAATACCAATGGGTGTAATGGTCACCTCTGGATAAATGGTGGTATCATATGGATTATCATGATGCTACAAAAGTGACCCCATACAAAGCAATCTATGGACAACAACCACCTTTAGTAGTTTCATATATCCTAGGGATTTCAATGGTGCATGCAATGGATGGTATGATTCACATCCATGAAGTCATTCTTTGCACACTTAAGGAATATTTGGATATGGATCAAAATTGCATGAAGATAAAGGTAGACAACATTGCACATAGTGTTCATTTGAAGTACGGGATCAAGTGTTCCTTCGTCTCCAACCCTATAAGAAGAAATATCTCAAAGATAAATTTCATTAGAAGTTGGAACCGAAATTTTATGGCCCATATCAAATTATGCAATGCATTGGACATGTGGCTTACAAATCATCCCTTCCAATGCACTCCAAGATCCACCCAATATTTCATGTTTCTTGTTTAATAAGGTTATGGGGAAAAAATGGCATGATCAAAACACCTTATTGGAAATTGATGAAGAAGGATCCATTTGGATCTAGCTAGAAGCAGTTTTGGCCACCTGAGAGTGACACCTCCACCATTGCAGTATCCATGGATTTCTTAATCAATGAAATGATATATAGATTAAAGATGCTACTTGGTAACCATCAACCATTTTGCAATAGTTTCCCCATCTCCAACATTGAGGACATTACTGCTTTTGAATGGGGAGGGCATGTTAGGGTCCTACCATAACCATCTTAGATAGTTACTCAATATAAAAAGGTCTCTTTATTAATTAAGACCCACTAGATAGTTGACTTTCTTTAATAGGGGACCATAGGTAGTTAGGGTTTTTGTTATTGATGAACTATATATAGAATCTTTTGTAATGTGATCAAGGATTGTAATTGTAGTTGGAGCTCTACTCATAGGAGGTATCCCTCCCAAAGATGTAGGATAACAATTCTCTCTCCTTTGGACATTGTTACGTGGTACCAGTACCAACGCACCTTCAGATGTTTTCCCTAGGAGAAGGGTGTTATTTTTTTTCAATACCATTCTGGGGTGTTACCATGTCACGTCCCCTCCCATCATTCCAAACCACAGAGGGAACATGACTAACATTCTAGGGCTTATTTGGTAAACTCAACCCCATACATTACTAAGAAATTCATAATAAATAAAAACTTTTGTGTGCAAATACATACTCAATATAAACACAACGGAATTAAATCATGTTTGCACACACAAACATAAATGCATCAGCATATCTATCATAGGCATATGATGGTTCAACATGCAGAGAATTCAATCTCGTTCTCATGCTATGCAGAGACTTCATGTCAATTTTATTAAGATAATCATTTCATTTCATTAACATGGACAATTAACATTCAGAACAGAACACGTAATGATCATAATTTAAACCATAGAGAACACTTATCTTAAAGATGAAGCTATCCAAACAACTGGCTATGTGAGATAAAAGTTCCACCCAACCATATATATCTGTCCAGCCTATATTCTTTCAGCTGAGAGATCACCCCCGAGCTGGGTTGTGTATCCACTAAGGAGGAACTAAACATGCTCACTCACAGCCATGGTTTCACTCAACAACTATGCTAAGCCAACGTACAGTTGGGTTTATCAAGCATACAAAAGACAAAGGATGGAAATGCTAAGCCAGTGAGCTCATCCACAGAGCTACAGGAATCTCAAGATAATTCAATAGTCAAGGAACCCACAATACCTACCACACCCAATACAAGGAAGGTCCCCTTCTCTGCTGCACAGTCCCTCAGGCGTCCCTTCCCTCCAGTGCTCTTCAGGATGGGAATAGAAAGGTCCAGCTGCTAATTCCTTGAGATTCTAGTAGTCACTGAGTTTATCAAGCAAACCCAACCTCTGCTCAGTCATTCACGCTTGTATTTTTCACAATTCTGTCATCAAATAACTCAATCCCGTCACTGGATTTCTGGGCTATAAAAAATGGGTTTTCCAATGGATTTTGGGGTATCTAATACTCTCAATTTCGCCCCAAGGTTCATATCTATGGATCCCCCACTGGATTTCACTGTCAATACTCAATTCTGGGCGTTTATGGCTCTTCAAAATGTGGGTTCTAGCAAAGTTGCGATTTTTGGTTTTTCTCACTGCTGGGAATTTGTAATGGATGCCAACTGGTGCTGGTCTGTTCCACAATGGAATGAGAATGAGGAAGAATCAATTCCCATGAGGTAGGGTGACTTGTGGTACAAGAAAAAAAGCCCATACTCTGCCATACAAATTTCTGGGCTGCCCATGCTCCATTGAAGCCATGGACTGAATTCTTCAACAACTTCCTTACAACAGAATTAAATGTCAGCAAGGAAAGTCAAATGGGTTCTCACAATGACATTTGGTAGCATATGGTTCATCCCCACAACCCCCTCACCACTCCTTAGTGGAATACACATGGCCCCTTCTCTTTCGTTGCTTCCCATAGCCAGTTTTGGTATTTTATTGAAATATTAAATATTTACATCAATTTACAATATCCCATGGCTTAATAGCACATGGTTCACAAAATGTCAAATGCTTGTCCATTTTAAATAAAATCCGAACATACACTAGTGGGGCCTTGTCCTTGAGTTCCATGCTAGGAAAACATACATTGCATGTATACAATATTTACATTAAAAGTCAATATTTCATAAGGGTCAAAATTGGGGTATTACATACCAGTAATTTTGATAGGTGATTATGGCCGGACCCTTTGGTCCTTCCTTTAGGAGTACTATGGCTTAGTGGCATTGTTGACTGCTTCATTATAGGGCTTGTAGCTCCGAGGTTGGTGTCTGGGGCTCCTAGGGGTGGGTCACTAGGACTCATGACCCCCTGTTTATTTTATACTCCTGTAAAATTTCTCCAGCTCCAAGGCTCTTGCCTCCCCTTCTAGTCACCTAATGCACACTTCCTGGTCCCTTTCTAGTAGAGCGCCCCCCTTCCTTGGACAGTTTCCTTGATGACATCACCTTTTGGTCACTAGGACCACAAGCTGTTTGAGGGGGGACGTTTAGGGATTTTAAACATTATTGGGGTTAGATGGGGCATGACGATCCCCCATTCTCAATACACCTATCAAAGTGAAGCTTTGGGCTCGTTTTTAGTCATTTTTAGTAGTTTTTATGCACCTAGGGGGAAAATACCCCAAGTAGCCTACTTTAAGCCTACTGTAATACCCCATCTTGGACCCTTAGGACATATTGTATTTTATTGTAAACATTGTGCATATGTGATGTATGATTCCTAGTGTGGAGCTCAAGGACAAGGCCCCGCTAGTGAATCCTCAGCTTTGAGAAGCAAGTATTTGACATTGGGTGATCCATGTGCTATTAAGCCATGGAAATTGTAAAATGATGTAAATATCATGTAATAAAAATACCAAGGGGATGGATATGGATGCAACTAAATGAGGGGGATATGTGTATCCACTAGGGAGAGGCGTGGGGGTTATGGGACTGAACCATAGGCTTCCATATGCCACCTTGGGAATCCACCTTTGACTATCCTAGTTGTCATTTATTTCTGCTGCAAAGTAGTACTGCAAGAGAACTTTTCATGAGGTCGATGGAGTATGGGGAAGCCCTGAAATACGTAACGTAGGGTATGGGACTCTGTTTTCTTGTCCCATAAGCCACTCCACCTCTTGGGAGGACGCATTCCTCATACCCATTGTTTTACTGATGGAGGGGGCATCAATTGGACACTTATGCAGACCCAACAATGGAGGAAATAACTCACAATCGCAATCCTAAGGGAGGCCGCAATTTGCAGAGCCAAGGACGCCCAAAAAAATGGTGTAAGGAATGGAATCTGATGGGGATCTATAGATATAAACCACAGAGTGTGAGATGCCTAGAAACCGGTGAAACCCAAATATAATATCCCGAAATCTTGTTATGGGACAGAGCCATTCGGATGCAACGTTGAAGAAGATCGGAGTGAAGATTGTAGTTAGAAGAGACCAGGAGGGTTTAAACTGCATGGTAGAGCCAATGTGGGCTCATTTACCCTTGATTTTGCAGTCAGTACCAACCATACCTACCTAGGTCAACGCTGAGGGAAGGGGATCCTTAGGGACTGTGCAGTAGTGAAGGGGACCTTAATTAGATTGAGAGTGGAGGTGATGGGGGTTCTTGGACTGTCTAAGGCCATTTGGTTATGACTACAGCTCTTTTGATGAGCTCATTGACCTCTAAAAATCCTTACCTATCTCCCACTTGGTTGACAAAGCCAGTTGTGTACTGGATAACCTGAATGACTGAGAATCCAAGCTATGAGTAAACCTAGGTTTCCCCTCCTTAGTGGACACATAGCCCCAGCTAGGGGTGGTATCTGAGTGCTAAAATACTACAGGCTGGGAAGAGACCTATGGTTGGCTTGGAAAGTTGCAGTCCATAACCAGTTTTCTTGGTGGTTTTAGTTAAAGATAAGTGTTTCCCATTGCCTTTGAATTGTGCCAATTTGTATACATGGTTGATTGTTTGTTTATGTATGAATGCATGGAATGATCTAGCTGATTAAGGTAACATAATGCTTGTACTTATGCTATTATTATGCCTATGATGAAATGTTGATAGATGCATGCTGTGTCTGTGCTTAATGTGGTTAATTAAACTGTTTTTGGCCTCCATGTGTTTTATTTATATGTAAATCTGTCCATTGATGAATAGGGATAGGTTTTTTGGAGACCCTAGAGGAGAAGAAGTTTCATCCATGGCTTTAGGGAAGGGATAGACATTTCTTTGTGGTGTTCATGCTTCCCTTGTGGATCAGATGAAGGGAAGAGGACCATGATTGAGTTGCATGTGAGCCCTTACATAGTAGTAAAGAGGAATGGAGGGAGATTGGGGCCACATTTTAGGTTGGATGTAGAATAGGATAAAATTCATTAGATGTGGTAGAGGATCATGCAGTTGCGTAGTGATCGCCGAAATCTTTCCAACGGTACCGAGTTTTCCGAAAATGGACTTGGAATGATAATGTTATGGGCCAGAGAAGTTGTGTAGTTGGGCTTCCGACTTTCTGAACCCGCAATGTAGATTACAAATTGTGGAAGTAGGAAGGGTGATTATATGGAGTTATGCGTGGTGGTAGTTCCGACTTCCGACTCCCGCAATGTGGATTGCAGATTGTGAAAGTGGGAAGAGTAAATTTGACGGAGTTGTGAAATGGTGGTTTTGAGTTCCGACTTCCGCAAGGCGGATTGTGGATTGTGGAAGTGGGAGAGGTAATATTTCCAAATTGGTGAAATTGGAGTTTCGACTTCCGAGTTCCGCATTGTGGATTGCGGAATTCGGATAAGTAAATTTCCCGGATTGGATATCTGGCGTTCCGATTCCAAATCCCGCATTGCGGATTGCAGATTGCAGAAGTTTGGAAGGTGTTCTTCGACGCCGCGTAATTGACATTCCAGTTTCTGAATCCCGCATTGCGGAAGTCGGGAAGGTGTTCTTTGACGCCGTGTAATTTGCGTTTTCACTTTCTGAATCCCGCATTGCGGAGTGTGGAAGTCGGGAAGGTGTTCTTTGACGGTGTAATTGGCGTTCCGAGTTCCGAATACTGCATTGTGGATTGAAGATTGTGGATTGTGGAAGTCGGAGGTGGATCTTTCCGGAGTGGTGGAGTTTGGAATTCCGACTTCCGAGTTCCGCATTGCAGTTGTGTAAAAAGAGTAGTGTTGCAAATAAGTCTTAAGAATTTTTTTTATCAGGCTTGTTCCCCCATCAATCAAGAGGGCACTAAGGGGATTGGGGACATGACAGAGTGGTATCATAGCCCAAGGTTGCAGTACTAGGGTTGCTTGGGCCAAAGTTTGAGTTACAGGCTGCTAGCCAGAATATGAATGAGATGCTAGGGCATACAATGTGCCTTGAAGGACTCCATAGGGAGTTGGAAGTGAACAAATTGCAATGTTGATAGAGAGGGAAATCTCCCACCTTAACCTATTTCTGTTTATAGCATCAGAATAGAATGCCTAGAAAATAACAAGTATAAAGGTTATACATATATGTATGTATTGAAGTGCTTTTGGTGAGAAAATCATAGCTAACCCTTGTGTGCTTGGTAGAGAAGCCATGAAATTGGGTCAGCCATGATGTGGAAGAGGAATTCCATACTATGAGGACGAATTGGAAAGGGAGAACTCCTTAAATCTTCTCTTTCTGATATCACTATATTTTCTGAGTTTTATATATAGGAAATTATGGTATAGGAATGTTGAAAATGCAGGAGATTAGATAGATGAAATGTGTGTGCATAGTAGGCATATTAAGATATAATGCATATTGCATGTAACATTATGTGTGCTTGCATATGGTGTGGCATATTCATAAAAGTTGATAATGAGAACATTACATTTCAATTTGAATTCACACCTAAAAAGTATGCACATTAACTAAAGGGATTGCGGGAAATCTTATGCTGCACAATTGTGATTCTTGCAATGTTGCACAATGTTATGGAGAAAATATTTTTGAGATGCCTTTCTTACATTTTACTTGAGAAATGATCAAAGTGTTGTTTCTAGGGTTATTCATTTTAATAAGATGATATCCTAGGTACCATGTTGAACATAATATATCCAAGTTTGTTGGAAACCACAGCAAAAAGATCAAGATAATAGAAGCATGATTGAAGATGTTGATGATAACATTACATATGACTAGAAGCCTTGTGAAGAAAGGCTAGAGCATAAATACATGATCAAGAGGATGGTGGAAGGATTGTGTAGCCTTGGTAAGAAGGCCAATGATCAGGTAACATCAGATATTTTGATGGCATGTAATGTACTAACTTATACAAGTGATAGAAAAACTCCTTTCTTCTCAGATTTAATTAAAACAATGGCTAGGGAAGCTAGAATTGCAGGGGATGGGAAAGATCAGAGGCTATGGAAGGATGGAAGGTTATATGTGGTTTGGTTTGATACCTCTTCACAATTTAATGAGAGAATTTATGTTTCAATAGCATCCTGTCTGCAATCTACTCCAAAGCTCTTGGGCCCCTCAACATATGCAGACTAGTATGGGTGCAAACTTGGACTGGAGGTTGGGGATGAGTATTTATGAATCTGAGATGTTAAATATGAATTAATAACAGTAATTTAATAGTCAAACACAATTCCATAAATTTTCAAAGAGATCTGAGCAAGTATCACACAAACACACAAAACATTGTCTTCCAGGACAGCTCAACTAGTGCGAATTCAAGATTTCCAAACAGGCTCTAAAGGCCCCCTAATTTATGAAATGAAGAATGGGATGTGATGTTTGGAATATTATTGAACTCTGGGAACAATAATTACTTCATTTGTATACGTTTTCATGCATTTATTACTTGCAAACTGGAAACTAGTCAAAATCTAGCTAAATCTAGAAGGGTGTAGAAAATAAAGAAAATATCATACTTCTGCAAACTGAAACATATTGAATGATATAAGAGATTATTATTTACTTTTATTACATCATATAAGATCCATGAGTCCTTTAATATCATTGGATAAACATTCCTCCTCTCCTACACAACAATCTAGCTCTAGAAATCCAAAAGAAGCTTGGAGATTTGAACTTTGGACTTGATGATGATTTTTATGAACTTCAAATTCGACTTTATCAGATACATGACCTGAAAATAAAATCAATTACAATGGATTAATTCCATCATTCTCTCACAGAAAGCTGGGGCACATCTCCCAAGTCTCCGAGGCAAAATTGCTCTCATACCAATTCACAAACTATCAAGAAGTCTTAATGTGGTGGATCACTGGGTTATTTATGGAGAGTGGGTGACTTTATGAAAAAGTAAACCAAACTAATGCACCCTCTTTGAGTGGATGAGGAAATCTAGCTTTCCTTCTTTTCTTATTTTGTTTGCTTTTCCTTGCTTTTACACTCTTTACCTTTGCTTTTTCTGCTTTTTTTTTTGGATTTTATGGACTTTCCTGCTTTTCTAAACATTCCTGCTTTTTTTGAACTTTCCCGCTTTTCTGATTTTTCCTACTTTCTACTTTATGCTGCTTTTCTGTTTTACTCCACTTTCTTTCCTTTTTTTTTCCTGATTTTCCTAGCTTTCGAATCTTTCTCTTTGCTTCTTCCTCAAGATAAATCCAAGTCAACCTTATCCTCTCATACACCCTAGTGGAGCATTATCCTCATTTATTCCACATAAAAATATTAAATGCATGAAAAATAAATATTCCAAGTGCAAAATAAAATTTGGATACAAATTAATTCAAACACCTAATTAATTAAATGCCTCAACTTAACCCCTCATTAATTAATTAATTAATTCAATCTGTTACTAGTATTCATGGGGTTTGATATGCTTCATGGTGCTGAAACAATGGGAACATGAGAGTCCTCCCCTCCCAAGATTGCTTTCTCTTAAGAAAGAAACCAATTCCAACCATCTATGAAGCCAACCTGTGACCTCACTCCTCAAAATATGTTGTTGGTTGTCTAGTATCAAAATCCTCAATTCCAAGCAAAATACCAAAAGTCCATCATGTTTCTGCTACACCACTCTGATTATATTTGGATCTTCAATATTGATCTCAGAGTCCCATTTCTTATGTTGCATTCCTCCAGACATCAATGAAAATTTAAATGACTCATCAATTCCTGGATCCCACTGCCATTGTTGCATGTCTACCAATAGCACTGTTGCTTGTGGAAAACTATCATCCCAAAGAATTCTAGGGTCCCATTGTCTTAATTGCATCCTCCCAAACATCAGTATCAACAAAAAGAATATCTCATCATGGGGAATGTCTAAAACACTACACCAAACTGGAAGTTCATCACCCCCAAAGGAATATTGAATCTCCTCATAAGCCATGTGCAAACTAGCACTGCAATCCCCATTCCTAAGACATAGATGGAAATCCCATGTCCAACCAAGTATACTAAAGAAAACACATAGAAGCCATAAATTCATATACAACTGATCACAAAATATGGATGATGTGTCCATAAAATGTCAACTAATGCAATCAACAAACTTACCTCTTGGGGTGCTCAACTCCCTTATATAACTATCCACCCAATTAGTGGATAAATGCATACTCCCACTTAGTGATCTCAATGGAGAATGGTGGATCAAATATCTATAATAGTCATCCATCATGGTTAGCTCAACCGAAGGGAGATCATGTGCCTCCTTGACCTCAAACTTCCCAAGTACATGCAAATCAGATTGTACTTCATATGCCCAATGAACACAAGTACCAAAAATTAAAACATTGTTGTTCCAATGACAAGGGTGAAAGTCCCATGTCCAATCACAAAGAGGATAGGCATCATCACAAGTCCATGGAGGCCCTTGCTGCTCACAAAAAGTGCAAAATGCATACCATAAGTCTCCATACATGCAATCAAGAATATCGCTCATGTGTATTATCTCCAAATTAGGAAAACAAGAGACACTCCAACCCAATGCTCCAACTGGAAAGCAAGATGCTTCCCTATGTGAGTGCTCCCAATGGCTCAAATCTCTGCTATTGGTGCAAAGATGAACCAAATTTCTGCAACAAGTATCCACCAAATATGTGGATGCATCAACTCCATCAAAGTATTTTCCATCAACCATGAGCTCCTTTGACTCCTCATTGGAGGAATGACTCACTCCAGGAAGAAAATCAATTTGGCTCAGGAAGGTAGTATGTGCTTGGAGCAGATAATATGTATCTATAAATTCCTCATGCACATGCATGTCATCATGAATCTCATGAAACACCATATCATGAGGTTCCTCCATAGAACTTTGAATGTCATCAACTGAAAGAGAATGGCTGATTTGAATGTAGGAGGGAGCATGTGATTTCTGCAATTCTTAGAGAAATTGTTCTATCTCCATCTTGGATTCCAAGAGGGCACTTTGAGTGCTTCTCAAAGAATCTTGGGTGGCCATCAACTCATCATTGGGCCTGCAAATATATTCATCATCCTTCAAGTATGCTTCCTGTAACATATGAATACGATCATGCAAGCAATATCTGTTAGAAAGCATATGTGAAAATTTACCTTGGGTTGTAGTATTTGCTTTCTCAATTCTCTCCTTGTTAAGGACTTTGTTCCTTAGGAACATGTACTATATTCTGAACTTCATATTCACTAAGCCCATAAGAAATGAAAGAGGACTTGGTTTTATGTGTCTCCAGTCAAAGAAACGCTTGAGGTCCCTTTCATATCCTTTATTGAACCTTTTCAACTGCTTGTAATGAAAGATATTGATAGATGGCACATCCATCATCAATTCATCCTCATGCTTCTTCACCCTGTTAGGTGATCTACCCGGTGGGTGTTATTCAAGAATCTTATCATGTTTTTGTGATGAATTCCATATGAACTCAATCTAATGTAAGTAATCCATACTTGTGCCTTGAATGTTGGCAAGGGCCTCAGTATCCCCCACAATGTCACCAAGCTTTACTATGGATATCATGCCATGGGATAACTCTTCATATGCTATGTAATATTTCCTTCCAGGTATGAATGGAGATGTATGGTAAGAATCATGTTGCATCCACATATTCCTTGCATGCTGCTCATTGGTCATAACAGATTTGAATGCAACAATAGATCCATTACTAATGCAAAAATAACTCTTACACATGTGAGCTAGTCTTGCACAATCTGTAGTCTCCATCTCGGTGATGGAGTTATCCATCCAATTCAATGATGAATAGGGATCTTTGCTTGTTGGTCCCAATGGAATGTAATCATCCATATTCATCAAGGATAAGCCTTCCTTACATGGAAGAGGCTCATAATCTCTCCAGAGTGAAACAAGTGCCTGGCAATCATCCTGCAAGTCAATGCTTCCTTGAAGCCCTTGTAAATCTGAGGACTCATTATGTCTTCCTTGGAAATGTTGCTGCTCCATAATTTCATGTGTACTATTAGACACACACATCTGATCATATGTGTGCTCCTGCAACTCTTGAGAATCATGCAAACTGTCTTTTAAAAAATCATCCTTCTCACAATTTTGGATCTCATCACTAGAAGGATATTTTTTGCCAACCTTATCATAAGAAATGGCTACCATATCAAGATTAAACAAAGGAATTTGTTGAATGCAAAATAAGAATGGTTGTCATATCTTTGTGACATCTCTATCTCTTCATGATGTGGAGTGGTGATGGCATGCTCCCCCTCCAAATATCTCAGTTCACTCTCAACTAGAGTGTGGTTGTATATCTCTCCATCATGATGTTCTAAGAATGCTCGAAGGGTTGATCCTTTATATTTTGTGATTAAATTAGTGGGAAATTCTTCAGATTGATGCAAAAAAGAATTGATGCTATCAAGATCATATTTACCTCATTCCTTACATTGAACTCTTCTTGTTCTTTCTCAATGCATTCATTGGAGGAAACACATGGCTCTTCTCTTGGGAGATTGCTGCTCCTCTCCTTTGATGACTGATTGTAACTATGCTTTTGATCCTTCAAGATAGATGATGCATCTTTCTCCTTGGTAACCTTAGAATCATTATTATTAGAAACCTTGTTGGAAGAGAATCTGAACAGTCTCTTCATGGTAGAAACAATGGCATCCATTGAGGCTTGAATTTCAATTCCTCTTTCTTCTTCTTTTCTCATATAGGTGGAACAACTTGTTTCCTCTATGGGTGGTGTGCTGCTATTTCTTAAATTCAAAGCTTTATCCTAGATATCAAATCTAAATCTGCAATAATCTTTGAAAGAAATGGATTTGCGAATATCTTCTCTTAAATCCAGATACTCCTGGTAGTGGTAGGACAAATTGGTACATGCTGATATCCTCCTTGCTAACTCCTTCTTAGGATTAGCCATCGGTGGTTCATCCCATTGATATATGTACATTTGATCACAAATGTAAACATCATCATCTCTTGGTAGGCCTCCATCAATGTAACGGATTTCTGCTTCCTCATATGGCTCGAACTCTTCATCTTCAATGACTGGAACTAGTCTCATAGTTGCACATTTGAGTTATGATCTACAATATTATTAAATAGTGAGATTCTTTCTTTCCACAGGGGTGGAGGAAAGTGATTTGATACCACTATAATGTACCAACTTATACAAGTGATACAAAAACTCCTTTCTTCTCAGATTTAATTAAAACAATGGCTAGGGAAGCTATAATTGCTGGGGATGGGAAATATCAGAGGATATGGAAGGATGGAAGGTTATGATGTGGTTTTATACCTATTCAAAATGTACTGAGACCTGGATGAAATCTACTCCAATGCTCCTTGGCCCCTCAGCATATGTAGACTAGTATGGGTGCAAACTTGGACGGGAGGTTGGGGATGAGTATTTATGACTCTGAGATGTTAAATATGAATTAATAACAATCATTTAATAGTAAAAAAACATTCCAGAAATTTTCAAATAGATCTGAGCAAGTCTTACACAAACACACAAAAAATTGTCTTCCAGGACAACTCAGCTAGTGCGAATTCAGAATTTCCAAACAGGCTCTAAAGGCTCAGGAATTTATGAAATGAAGCATGGTATGTGATGTTTGGCATATTATTGAACTCTAGGAACAATAATTACTTCATTTGGATACGTTCTCATGCATTTATTACTTGCAAATTGGAAACTAGTCAAAATCTAGCTAAATCTAGAAAGGGTGTAGAAAATGAAGAAAATGTCATAATTATGCAAACTCAAACGTATTGAATGATATCAGAGATTATTATTTACTATTAATAAATCATATAAGATCCATGAGTCCATTCATATCATTGGATAAACATTCCTCCTCTCCTACACAACAATATAGCTCTAGAAATCCAAAAGAAACTTGGAGATTCGAACTCTAGACTGGATGATGATTTTTCTGAAATTCAAATTCAAATTTATCAGATATAGGACCTGAAAATAAAATCAATGAAAATGTCTGAATTCCATCATCCTCTCACAGGAAGCTGGGGCACATCTCCCAAACTTGACAAGGGGCACATCTCCCAAGTCTCTGAGGAAAAATTGCTCTCATACCAATTCACAAACTATCAAGAAGCCTTAATGTGGTGCACACTAGGTTATTTATGGAGAGTGGGTGACTTTATGAACAAGTAAACCAAACTAATGCACCCTCCTTGAGTGGATGAGGAAAGCTAGCTTTCCTTCTTTTCTGCTTTTGTTTGCTTTTCCTTACTTTTCCACTTTTTTTTTTTGGACTTTCCTACTTTTCTGACCATTCCTTCTTTTCTGAACTTTCCTGCTTTTCTGATTTTGCCTGCTTTCTGCTTTATGCTGCTTTTCTGATTTGCTCCACTTTCTTTCCTTTTTTTTTTTTTTTTTTTAATTTTCCTAGCTTTGGAATCTTTCTCTTTGCCTCTTCCTCAAGCTAACTCCAAGTCAAACTTATCCTCTCATGCACCCTAGTGGAGTATTATCCTCATTTATTCCACATAAAAATATTAAATGCATGAAAAAAAATATTCCAAGTGCAAAATAAACTTTGGATACAAATTAATTAAAACTCCTAATTAATTAAATGCCTAAACTTAACCCCTCATTAATTAATTAATTCAATTTGTTACTAGGATCCATGGTGTTTGATATGCTTCATGGTGCTGACAAAATGGGAACATGACATCAGCCATGCAGGCAATGTTTAATTCTGCTGAATTTACAAGTGTTGAGAAAGGATGGTAAGAACCCTTTAATCCTGTTTTAATCATCATAAAGTGGTATGCATGTAAGGATGAATGCATTTATGTGAATGACATCCCACAGGGTATGGTGAGGTATATGATAGTAAAGGAAATGAGCCTCATACCATGTGACTTTAAAATTTTTGAATGCATCCATAAGAATAAGAGCATGCCATGTGTGAAACCATGAGGATGTTGGGTTGTGAAGCCTACAGTGCGCAACAAATATCCCATGAACTCCCTATTGGTATTAATTCGGGGTTAAATCTCTTTGCCAACAACCAAGGAGTGGGGGAACTCTTGAGGTTTTGTGTTTGCGTGAAGGAGGAAGGCACCCAATTAGTTAACCAAGTGATTGGGGAGATGGTTGGGTATGTGTTGAAGCATTGGCTAGGGTGTCCAACTTACCATGGTAAGGAACTTGTGTAGGCACAAGAGCGTTTAGATCAATAGAATAATCATAAAAGACAGGTGGTAAAATGAATGATGAAATTCCACATCTTAGTTAAAATTCTGATTAATTCACATCTTAATCACCCGAAGCACCTTTTGCTTCACATACTGAATCCACACCTAGGTCTGGATCACGATCACTATATTTGGATATCTCTCTATTATATGGCTAATGACAGATCAAGTCTGTATTATTAAGATCTTGTGGTAAGGATGGGTTCCATTCTAATGCTTGAAAATAATATTCCAAAGCCTTCCTATGTTCCCCATTACTTGTATGGACAAGACCTATATTATATAGTATAAAACATTCTTTCTAGATCTTTCCTTTGTTGTTCTCCTTCCAACTACGCTCCTCATCTTCTCAGTGCTGTAGTGCATTGGGTAGATTATGTAAATCTTGCTGATTATGCATGCATATGTGTGCTTTCCTATTAATATGGATTCTGTGAATGGATGGCTATGGTGTATATTTCATGGAAATTAGATAATAGATGAAATGGTAGAATTATTAAAAAATTCTAAGACCCTTACATGAAATGCTATGGGGAAAGAACTGCATGAAGAAGGTAGTTGTATTTGATGGGTTACTAGAGTGCTCTATTGGGAGGATAGAGTTGCATGAATGGATATGACTGTGTGATCATAAGCATCGGAAATTTTGTTTAATTGCATATACAATGTGACTATATCTTGCAATTTACTGTGATGAGGATGCACATAAACTAAATGTATTTCATTGCATTTGAAATAATAACAACTGACAGTGTTTGAATTGTTGATTACTTTAATTCCGAGATCACTTTAGTGATTGATGTTGCAATGCAAATATTATATGTGTGGATACTTACAACTTGTTTCGCTGACTGAAAATTTCAGATTATAGGTAGAAATGTCTTAGGTATGAAAATGTGGGTAAGTCCATGATAAAGACTGGAATCTACCCTGTACAAAAGCCAAAAATGGTGAGAAAAAATCTCATGAATGTCAAATCTGATTTCCGTATGAAATAGATTTGAAAATTTTCTGATTTAAGTTTATGAGAGTGATCTCATGGTGGAAAAATCTAAATTCTGTAGTGAACAGGATTGTAAGTTCAGATTTGAGACTAATTGAGGAGGACACATTGCAGGAAGAGAAGATACATCTGGAAAACATATAATTAATTTGTGACCTTTGTTAAAATCATGCATGTCTGATTATTAGAGTTAATTTCCAGGGCATGTTTATATTTCAGACTGCTTGAGAGTGATTGTGTGTTTTTATTTCAGACTGCTTGAGTGTGCATGTCTCTCAGATTGCTTGAGTGTGTTTAGGGCCTACATGACTCACATCATAAAGGGGTGCACACCTTTCGGGTGCTGTGTTGTGTTATGGTTGTCAACATTGACTACACCCTAAAGGAATGGGTGCATTCCTGGTGTTTCAATATTAGAGAGTGAATTTTTGTGAAGCATGTTACAATTTTATATCAGCAATACTAATGAGCTTACCTACCTATCTTGTGTTGTCAAGTATTACACATACAATTGGTAATGCATGCTAAGGAGCAAAGTGAAGTGGGTGCCTAGGCTGGCTGGAGTGCAAGGATATGTCTATGGCTCCGTAGTAGAGCCTTGACTTGGAAATGGATATAGTGCAGTTTCCTTCCATTCGCATGTTAACCAAGACAGAAGTGTTGGCTTGGAGATGGAGAGGAAAACCAGGTATGGGACTGGTTTGGCCCCATAAATGCTTGGTAAATCCATCCAGTTTTCTGGTTGAACATTGAATGTTATGGTGCATTTTCCTTCCATTGGACCTGTTAACCCAGACATAAGTGATGGCTTGGAAATGGAGAGGGAAAACTAGGTATGGGACTGGATTGGCACCATAAATGCTTGGTAAATTTAGTCGGTGTACTAGTTGGGCGTTGAATGTTGTGGAGCAGCCTATGTGGTGGCCAAAAATTCGTTATTGTAAGAACAGGTGATCCGAGGCTTACAAGAACCTGGTTACCTTTTGATGCACATCTGAAGAGCACTGGAAGGGGTGGGGTAGGTATTTTGGGTGCCATAGTTGTCATAAGTCAATGCAGGATACTTATGGAGCTAAAGGAAGATGCTCATTCAAATAAGTATTTGGTTATCTTGCATCTTCTTGCGTATTTAATATGAATACATGTGTGTATATGATTTTTAAACTCTTGTTTAGAGATAAACCCTATGAAAGTAAACTTGACATGTGAATTGATTCAATGTTTGAGTGTAGGTATTGCTGAATGCAAGGAGCTTGAGGGCACCCTAAGGGTGCATTTGGACATGTGACTGTCCTGGAAATCTCAGTATGAGTAGCTATGGAGAATGGTGCTAGTGGAATTGTGTGGGTCTTAGAAGCCAAATGTTCTGTAGGAAATCATGGGGAAGGGTTCCCTGGATGAGAATCCTTGGACATACCTTAGACACCAAGTGTCATCGCCAAAACAAGAAAGGGTGATTCAAGCATTCACATTTGAAGTGAAAGAGACCAAGGAGCATGGAACCATAGTGTGGTGGGGGCTCCGGATTGGAACAAGATTAAGAGGGGGAGACTCTTACCAATCTCTTTCCCTTTTGACTGATGCATTTTAGAAAACCGAAATTTGTTGAATGCATGTCATGACTGAAAGTTGACTGTGTTTATTTTTGCTTGAAATAAATTATGAATTTTGAATTAAGTTAATTCCATGTGAAAGGTTGAACATGAATGAGTTCAATTGTATGTTAGACAAGCATGAAATGTGTGGAAGTCTCATGGATATAGCTTGAAATTTCCATGTCAATTGGGAAAGTAATTGAATGATCTTAATGCTTATGTTATGCTTGGTCTAACAATATTTGCAATGATGAATTTCATAGGTGAAAATTAAATCAATTAGTTGCATCTGTTACAAGGCGAGTGTGGACAAATGTGCACATTGATCATGGAAGAAGACCAAAAGCTACTGGAATTGGATGGAAGTCTTCTTCAAACAATTTCCAAGACCCAACAAAATCTTGGGGAAGTGCTCAAGCTAAAAAAGAAACATAATGAGATGAACCAAAAGGTTTTGTAGGACTCTATTTGTCCTCAAAATGAGGTAAAGGGCATTCTGGAAGCTATCAGTAGTGGAAAGGACAGTGTGTCAATGAAGAGGCAGTCACCCAGTCAACCCATTAAGAAATTCTCAAGGCTAGAAAACTCGAGGAAAATGGAGCAGGTAAAGAAAAATAATCCACTGAAATGTTGGGAATGTGGAGGAAATCATTGCATCCGTAACTGCCCAACAAAGGACAATAATAATAATTGTAGCCATGAAGTTTCTAGACTTGCGGATTAGCTGGAAGGTAAAGGAAAGGAAGGGATTATTATAGAGCTGGAAGATCAAAGACAACAGGAGAAACCTGTTGAAACCAAGGAATTGGTCTTGGAAGCTCAAAGTAAAAGATGAAATGCAGGACAAACCTACCACCTTTTGTGAATTTTTTGACATGTGTAAATTGTGTATGTATTCCTAAGTATTGGAACACCCAGGACGGTGTTATTATAAGGGGGAGGAAAATGTAATACCCCATTTTGGACTCGTAAGACATATTGGCTTTTAATGTAAACATTTTTCATATGTGATGTATGATTCCTAGTGTGGATCTCAAGGCCAAGGCCTGCTAGTGAATGCTCAGATTTGAGAAGCAAGTATTTGACATTGGGTGATCCATGTGCTATTAATCCATGGAAATTGTAAAATAATGTAAATATCATGTAATAAAAATACCAAGGGGTTGGCTATGGATGCAACTAAATGAGGGGGATATGTGTATCCACTAGGGATAGGTGTGGGGGTTATGGTATTGAACCATAGGATGCCATATGTCACCTTGGGAACCCACCTTTGACTATCCTAGTTGTCATTTATTTCAGCTGCAACGTAGTACTGCAAGAGGACTGTTCATGAGGTCGATAGAGTATGGGGCATCCCTGAAATCTGTAAGGTAGGGTATGGGACTCTGTTTTCTTGTCCCATAATCCACTCCAACTCTTGGGAGGATGCATTCCTCATACCCATTGTTTTACTGATGGAGGAGGCATCAATTGGACACTTAAGCAGACCTGATAGTGGAGGAAGGAACCCACAATCGCGATCCTGAGGGAGGCCACGATTTGAAGATCCAAAGAAGCACATAAAATTAGTGTGGGAAGTGGAATCTGATAGGGATCTACAGATCTGACTCCTAGGGATAAACCACATAGTGTGAGATGCTCAGAAATGGGTGAGAAACCTAGATTTAATAGCCCGAAATCCTATTGTGGGAGAGATCCATTCGACCGCAACGTTGAAGAAGATCCGAGTGCGGATCGCAGTGGGAAGAGACCAAGAGGGTTGAAACTTCATGGTAGAGACAATGTGGGGTCATTTACCCTTGATTTAGTAATCAGGACCAACCATACCTATCGAGGTCAGCAATGAGCGAAGGGGATTCCAAGGGACTTTGCAATAGTGAAGGGGACATTTCTTAGGATGAGAGTGGAGGTGATGGGGGTGCCTGGCCTATCTAAGGCCATTTGGTTATGAGTATAGCTCTGTGGATGAGATCGTTGACCTAGAAAACTACTCACCTATCTCCCACTTGCTTGACAAAGCCAACTGTGTACTGGATGACCTGAATGACTGAGAATCCAAGCTGTGAGTAAACTTGGATTGCCCCTCCTTAGTGGAAACATATCCCTAGCTTGGGGGTGGTCTCTGACTGTTGAAATAATACAGGCTGGGAAGAGACCTATGGTTGGGTTGGAACGTTGCAGTCCATATCCAGTTTGCTTGGTGGTTTCAGTTAAAGATAAGTGTTTCATGTTTCCTTTGAACTGTGCCAATTTATATACATGGTTGATTGTTTGTTTATGTATGAATGCATGGAATGATCCAACTGATTAAGGGAACATAATTCTTGTACTTATGCTATTATTATGCTTATGATGAAATGTTGATAGATGCATGCTGTGTGTGTGCTTAATGTGGTTAATTCAGCTATGTTTTTGTTCCATGTGTTTTATTTATATGTAAATTTGTCCATTGATGAATAGGGATAGGTTTTGTGGATACACTGGAGGAGAAGAAGGTTCAACCATGGATTTGGGGAAGAGATAGACATTACCCTGTGGTGTTCATGCTTCCCCTGTGGATCAGATGAAGGGAAGAGGACCATGATTGAGTTGCATGTGAGCCCTTATAGATTAGTAAAGAGGAATGGATCAAAGTCATCGTATGTGGAGGAGGATCATGCATTTGCGTAGTGATCGCCGAGAGATTTAAAATGGTACCGAGTTTTCCCAAAATGGACTTGGGATGAGAAAGTTATGGGCCAGAGAAGTTGTGCAACCGGGCTTCGGGCTTTCCGAACCCGCAATGCAGATTGCAGATTGTGGAAGTCAGAAGGGTGATTCTATGGAGTTATGCATGGTGGTTCTAAATTCCGACTCCCGCAACACGGATTGTGAACTATGGAAGTCAGAAGATGAAATTTTTCGTAGTTGCAAAATGGTGGTTCCGACTTCCGACTTTCGTAAGGTGGATTGCGGATTGTGGAAGTTGGAGATTTAATATTTCCGGATTAGTGAAATTGGAGTTTCGAATTCTGCATTCTAGATTGCAGATTTCAGAAGTTTGATAATTAAATTTCTCGGATTGGATATCTGGCGTTCCAATTTCTGAATCCCGCATTGCGGAATTCGGGAAGGTGTTCTTCGACACCGCGTAATTAGCATTCCAATTTATGAATCCCTCATTGTGGATTGCGGATTGCGGAAGTCGAGAAGGTGTTCTTCGACGCCGTGTAATTGCTGTTCTGATTTTCCGAATCCCGCATTATAGAAGTTGGGAAGGCATTCTTCAACGCTGTGTAATTGGCGTTCCAACTTTTGAATCCCGCATTGCGGATTGCGGAAGTCAGAGGTGGAGTTTTTCGGAGTGGCAGAGTTTGGCGTTCTGACTTCCATGTTCTGCATTGTGGATTGCAGAATAGCAGACCGAAGCCATTGAGGATGTGTAAAAATAGTAGTGTTGCAGATAATTTTTAAGAAAAAAATTGATCAGGCTTGTTCCCCCATCACTCAAGAGGGCACTGAGGGGATCAGGGATGTGACATCTACCATAGGCCATATTTAGATTATTTTATATTATTTCATGTTATATTTTTACATTGACATTTATTTGGCCCATCGGCCTGGTTATTTTTGTAAAGTGAGTTGAGAAACATATAAATACAACTCCTCACTTCATTTGTAAATCATAACTCATGGGTTAAATTACAATATGTTACTTTTTTACTCTAGACATAGCTCTTTTTGGAGTGATGAGCACCTCTTGAAGTAGGTTCTCTTTTCTCTTGTGGATGAAGTTGGATGTTATCTTTGGTTTGCTCATGCTTGGTAGATGCTATAATTGTTGGAAGAACACATGCTCAAGTAAGTCTAGTCTTTTTGTCCTTGCTTGGTGAAAGGTAGGTGAATTTCTTGCTTCTTGAATGATTGAATGGTTTCCCTAGGGATGCATTTTTCTGAATAGGGCCCTTGTCTACCTTCTATCCTCTTTGCATGGTGGAAAATGCTCCCTAGAGGAGGTTTTCCCAAGTTTAGCCTTGGATCTCCAATTTTGCCCTATATTAGGCTCTTATAACGAACCTTAGAGGTAGTTATAAGAAGCCCTAATTTAGTGGACAAAGAGAAGTTACTCCAAGAGGAAGGATGGTCACCTTCCTCTAGGGATAAGTTTTAAGGGTCACATCCATAAAAACCCTAAGTTATGATATTTTTACCTAATTAATCTTGCATTTTCATGGTAGAATTAGGGTTAGAATTAGGTTTGCAATTTTATGTCTAAAACAATAATTTTTTTTTCAATTTTTGGCCTCCCTAAAATTTTGGTCCTCCTTCCTACAAATTCGTCCTACCTTCTTTATCCCTAAAAACCCTAGGGAAAGTTTTTAGGAAGCCCTAAAAATATTAAAAAAACTAAAAATCCTAAAAAACAAAAAATTTAACCTAAAATTTACCCTAACCTAAACCCTAACTCATCCTCTTCCCTTTAGCCTTCACAGCGTCTACCTTTAGGGCCACAACCCTCTTCCTCTAGGCCTAAACCCTTCCCTTTAAACCCTTATTCTGACATGTTGTAACTGTAAAAAATACCCTAAAAAGACCGAAAAATTCCCTTGAAACCCTCGCCTTCCTCCTTTATTCCTTTCCTCTACCCCCTTAAACCCTCGACCCTCATTTCCAGGCCTACTTTAGGATAGTGCATCCTTTGGGTAGCCTTTTTGCAGGATGTAACAACCCTCCTAACTATTAGGATATTCCTATACTCCATCCTAGTCCTACTAGGTTTCCAGTCATTTTCATTTTCAGTCATGCATGCAAAACTAGGGTTTGCATGCATTTTGCATGCATTCTAGGTCATCAGTCCTAGCACCTAGTCCTCAGCAAACTAGCCCCTGGAGCTTCTTTCAGATCATTTCTAGGCCCCTCAGTGACTAATGCGCCCTCCTTTGCTCCACTGCATGACAAGGGCACCTTCTTCACCTACCAGTCCAGTTATATTCAGTTATATTGAGATATCTTTAGTTATTTCCTTGATTTAAGGATTAACTGACTCTTTACTGAGTTTATCACTATGTTGGACCTCCAGTGAGACTAGATTGACCATTCTGACTCTAGTTAGAACCTATGGCACCCTCCACTGAGCCTCCTTCACTATATTAGTGCTTCCATGTTCCAGTTACACCAACCACATTCAGTTAGACTCAGTTTGACTCCCGGTTGACCATTACTTGTGCATTGATGACTTCACTGATGAGAAGGTCGACTCCTAGTTAGGCATTGATGACTCTCCATTGATTATGGATCTATGCATGAAGGCTAATTCGAATTCCTCCTAGTGAATTCGAATCCTCATACTCAGCATTGTATATTTACCTGTTTACTATTCAGTTTAATGTAACATGTGTAATTATTCTGCCTCAATCAGAGTTTCTTTGGATCTAAGTTCTATTGCTTGTCTCTTCTTCTATTATTCCTAAATTATTTCATTGTGAGGTTTACATCATCTCTTTGGATATTATGTGGGCAATTTCACATGGTATCAGAGCCATTTGAGAGTTTATTCTACCTCCATTCTTGAGAGTCTTTTTTTGCAGGTATTTCGAAGTTCCAGCAGTTGCAGCAGCAGATTCAGCAGTTTCTTTTTGCACTTGTTCTAGCAGTCAAGATGAGTAGTTTGAATGCTTCTCCTTCTTCTCCTTTGATCCTCACTCCATTCAACTACTTCGAATGGAAGGATAAGATTATATTTCACTTGTATCACAAGAGTCTAAATCGAATAGTATTTGAAAAAGATGCTATTCCTCATCATGCTGTTGAAAGAACCAAGCATCTAAATAAAATGGATGAGGCTTTGGGATTCATATGCCTCCATATGTCAGAAGATCTACTGTTTCATGTTGAAGGAGTTAAGTCTCCCAATGAGTTATGGACAAAATTGGGGAATCTGTTTGGAAAACAAGATGGGATGAGAGGCTACACTCTTGAAAATGAATTGGCTTCTCTACAACCTAGCAATTTCGAGAGCATTCAAACATTCATCTCAAAATTTCAGAATTTGGTTACTCAATCCAAGCACTGTGGCATCACCAAAAGTGATGAACAATTAGTGCTCTCCATTTTGAGCAGACTTGGATCTCAATTTTCTGTTTTTGTCTCTACTTTCCATTCTGGGCGAATGTCAATCCCTGGATGGAAGTTTCCTAACTTGGAAAAATTTACTACCGCTCTCATTCAAGAAGAGGACAAATTGATTCAAATGGGTGCCATCAAAACCTCCAGAGATCTAGCTCTTTTAGTTGGTGAATCAAGTGGAGTGAATACAAAATGAGGACAAAAAGGCAAAACCAAGAAACCTTCAAGATCCAAGAATGACAAACAAAATAGACCTAATTGCACCTACTGCAAGAGAGCAAATCATCCTGAGCATGCCTGCATGCACAAGAAGATTGATCTTCTAACCAAGCTTCTTGAACAAAACCAAATTATTGTTCCAAAAGAAGCAAAGATGACTGATTCTGGAAGTGGATCTGATGATTGCCATGCATTGATGGTTGGTTTTTCAAAGACGAAAGCCCTCCTCATAGATTCTGGAGCCTCCAACCACATGATTGCAAAAGAAGACTCCTTCTCCTCTTTGGATCTTCAAGATGGGCCTACCATTCACATGGGAGACAACTCTTAGATTTCTGCCAAAGGTTTGGGTACAGTTCATATGGAGCATGGTAAGTTCAAAAATGTCTTGTTTGTTCCTTCTCTTACAACTAATTTGTTGTCAGTATATCAAATGACTCATACAGGATCTCCAAAACAAGTAATTTTTGGTCCAAACACAGTAGAGATTACAGAAATCTCCACTGGAAAGGTTATAGTGAATGGGATTGCTAATCATGCCTCAAAGGCATATGAGTTCTCACACTTCATGCCTTTCTCTCCAACTATTCCTTCAGATTCTGATGAAGATCACAGTGACTCCTCTTCTAGTGACTCCTCTTCTAGTGAAGAAGAAGATCAAGATTTTGATGTTGAGATCATGGTTCAAGAAGATTCAGAACCAACACCTATTCTCAGTCCAGATTCAAGAGAAATATGTTCTCACACAGTCCTTGCTACTACTGAGAACACAGTTGATGATTTATTTGCTTACAGAACTACTAGACTTCAGCATCATGCCAACCTTGCATTATGCCATCCATCTCTACATGAGAGATGCAGTATGATGATGGGGTTCTCTCTTCCATCTTTTGGGAAGACTACTCATGTTCCATTCGCTCTAGATACAGAAAAAGTTCCTGAAAGACTTGCTTCATCCTCCACACGGTGGGAGACCTTCCTACATGGGATCAGCTTGTCAAGTCTTTTGCAAAAGTTTTCACTGATGAAAGCTTCCTTCTTTTCTGCATGATGTTTCTTTACTTACTTATTGTTCTTTTGAGGGGGGGTATTTTTCCCATGAGGTTTTACCCATTTCCTCAGTTTATGGACAGTTATGTATTTTATTATCATTTCATTTATTGTATGGGTGACCTTTGGTCCTAGTTACCAGGGCCCAGGATGGATTAAGGGGGGGTGTTAGGATATTCCTATACTCCATCCTAGTCCTAATAGCTTTCCAGTCATTTTCATTTTCAGTCATGCATGCAAAACTAGGGTTTGCATGCATTTTGCATGCATTCTAGGTCATCAGTCCCAGCACCTAGTCCTCAGCAAACTAGCCCCCGGAGCTTCTTTCAGATCATTTCTAGGCCTCCCAGTGACTAATGCACCTTCCTTTTCTCCACTGCATGACAAGGGTGCCTTCTTCACCTACCAGTCCAGTTATATTCAGTTATATTGAGTTATCTTCAGTTATTTCCTTGATTTAAGGATTAACTGACTCTTTACTGAGTTTATCACTCTGTTGGACCTCCAGTGAGACTAGATTGACCATTCTGACTCCAGTTAGAACCTATGGCGCCCTCCAATGAGACTCCTTCACTATATTAGTGCTTCCATGTGCTAGTTACACCAACCACATTCAGTTAGACTCAGTTTGACTCCCGGTTGACCATTACTTGTGCATTGATGACTTCACTGATGAGAAGGTCGACTCCTAGTTAGGCATTGATGACTCTCCACTAATTATGGATCTGTGCATGAAGGCTAATTCGAATTCCTCCTAGTGAATTCGAATCCTCATACTCAGCATTGTATATTTACTTGTTTACTATTCAGTTTAATGTAACATGTGTAATTATTCTGCCTCAATCAGAGTTTCTTTGGATCTAAGTTCGATTGCTTGTCTCTTCTTCTATTATTCCTAAATTCTTTCATTGTGAGGTTTACATCATCTCTTTGGATCTTATGTGGGCAATTTCACACTAACAGCCTTGCTGCTTCCCCTTTTAGCCTATCTTTGCATCTAATTTAATTGCAGATTGTCCCTCTCCATAAGCTGCACCAAACCTGTGAAAAAATCAACACAAAACCACATTTAAATGTTATTCAAAGTTTAATAGGTATTGTTATTGAAAAAAGGTCAAACAAAGGTTTGAAACTACATGAATTTCCTATACTAAAGAATGATCTCTATGATGTATGCACACCATAAGGACACATTTCATACATTGATTAACTACTAATACTACTGGAGGTTAAATGTTTAAGTTGAAGTAGTTTGGTTGAGTGCATAAAATCATTGTTCGACTACATTTTCTGGCTTGATAAGTGTTTCTATAAATATTGTCATAAGGGACTGTCCAACGCTACTATTACAGTACTTACACTCTTGATTTCTATTTGATGGTTAACGATTATATTGTTGAATATTTACTTGGATATCCATTGCTAGCATACATCTACTATTGAATTCACTATTGAATTCCTTTACTAGTAGTTGGATGAATCTTGAATTGACTACCTATATGAATGATATTTTAACATTGGCATTGATACATCGACATCTACAAGCTCTTTAATTTTCTTAGAATTTCTTCTTCATTCCTAACAGTTGTTTTGTGAAAGGAATTGGTCACTAACATCATTGTGTAGAAGACATAGTCTTTTTTCCTAAGTTCCTTGCAGAGCATCAAAGGGATCTCCCCTTGGAGGTTACAACACTCCTATGAATTTGGAGGTGTGACTGAGGTGGTAGTGGTCACACTCTCCCTACATTTCCCTATCAGACACTATGCCTGCTAGTTTGTCCAGTAACATTTTTGGCACTGTTGCTGGGGACGTTACAAAGATTGAAGTGGTTTATATGGAGTCATTTACACCCTTGGAAAAAACAACACTTAGGTAAGAACTGAAGATGAGTCCTCCTCTTTACAATTGAAGTATACTTATTAGGACTAACCCCATAGGTCTTATATGGAAACTCCATTAGCGATTGCTCCTTCATCATATCAGGTACATTCTTGTTTATTACTTTGCTGAGATTTGTTTAAGTCTAACTTGGAAGGTCTTTCCTGGCGACTCCCACTGAACAAAATAAAATAAGTACTCTACAAGGAATAGACCAACCCAAGAAGAAATATATGGGGATTCTCGATCCGTTTGACTTCTCAAACATTCCAGGATACTCAAATAGGTTTGATAAACATCGTTGTCTGAAATCTATCCTAGTGTTCCACAAGGATGAAGATACCATTACAACACATGTTACGAAGTTCAAATAAGTTTTGGTGGCATGGGATATCACAAATGAGGACACCATTATGCACCTGTTCATAATGTCCTTCGGAATAGGAGGTAATCAGGATATAGATTCTTGGTATGATGGACTCCTTCCTAAGGGGATATATTCCTTTCTACAACTAGTTGAGGCATTCTACGATCAGTGGGATCCCAATATTAAGGAATAAATCTTGAATATTATATAGGATGATCATATGGACATTTATCAACATGTTTCAAAAGAGCATGAAGCAGTCCTTGATGAGGAATTTCATCACGAAGATCAAATCTTAGATGGTTTGCTTGAAGAATCCATTGTTCAAGACTTGGTGAATGATCTCTTGTTTTCTAGAGTGTTACTGAATGGCTCTAATACTAATTCCATACATATTGAAATGAACACTTGGAAAGATACTTTGGTTTGGTATATTTTACATTAGTCTCTACACACACTTTATCCACCTAGTATGTCTTCTTTCATAGAATTGATTGGTTAAAGGCACTGGTCACTAACATCATCATCTAGGAGACATATTCTGTTGTTCTACGTGTCTTGTAGAGAAACTAAAGGGATCTCCCCTTGGAGGTTACGACACTACAAAGAATTTGGAGGTGTGACTGAGGTGACACGTTGATTTATATGTAACTTCGGAATGTATTTTTCCCATATATATTGTATTGCTATAGAGATGTTATTATTACTCTATACGGAAGTGATTGTATTCCTATAGAGATGTTATTATTCCTTTATACAGAAGTGTCTTCATTTATATTGCAAGTGTCGTAACTTATACTTGATGGGTTATTAGATCCCCTTGATGGGGTCGGCCCTGTATGAGTCATGTGGGTAAAAGGGTTATTAGACCACTAAGTGTGGGGTTGGCCCAGATTAATGTAACCATGGGTTGTTAGGCTAAGCTAGACAAGTCGGCCCCATTAGTTTATTGGGCAGGACATGACAAGTATCAATAGAGATCGAGAGATATCTATTTGATCACTCATTACTCACTTCTATCTCTCTTAGAAAGTGGTGCACTCGTGAGGAGGAGGATCATCTGCTAGGAGAAGACTATATCTTGTACTTTGGTTGTATCATTTCTCTATCTATCTCTGAGGAAGTTGTGGGGTTTTTCGCCTTCTTGGTTTTCCCTGGTGAAACTCCGTGTCTCTTGTGTGCTTGCATTATTGTGTCCATGATTGATATGCTGTACATGTTATTCTCTCAGTTAAGATCCTAGATCATATTGAAATTTCTAAAAAATTAACATGGTATTAGAGCTAGCCTAAAAGAAGGCATGGTATGGCATGTATGAAACTTGTTGCACTTGCGATGTTAGGGCTTGATATAGCAAAAACTAGGCATCGTAGCACTTTCGCTATAAATCCATTTCGGCAAGGTGTCAGGATCTGAAACTCTTACAGGTCGAAGATACTATCCCCATGTACCTTGTGTCCAAAGAAAAACTTCTAATTCATTGTACTTTGTGTTTTATGATCTGTACAATCTAGGGTTTCTGCCTCTTCAAGATTTGAGTCATAAACAGGTGAACTAGGAAAAAAGGTCATAACTTGGGATAGAAAGCTCCAAAAAAAATTTCGTAAAAAGTGACAGGTAGGGAACGGACTATACTTTCACAGGACGAAGGTTCAGAGGCCGAAAGTGAACCAGTGACACGTGGCACTATGTACAAGTTCGCTCTCCTGTTTTATCCCATAAACAGGTCACGTTGCGACACTTGGCATAAATCTCTCTCAAAGAATCCAATTGAGGTCCAACCTATGGGGTTGGAAATATTACAAGTCAGGCTACCATAGGTATAATATTTAGACCCTGTGGATTCATAATTTTGGAGTTACACCAGAAACAATCAGGTGCATATTTCTATCAAAACAGAATTGGATTTTGAGCACCTTCATTCATGGCTCTGGGAATTAGGGTTTCGGAGAAAGTTGGAATTTTTGTAATCAAGGACCACGGATGAATGCTACTCATCAAAATTGAAATTTAGAGACCAAGATCAAATTTTTTGGTTGGGAAAAAGGCCAGGCTTGATCAAACCCTAGCTTGGAAAAGTGGAAAATTAGGGCTTCTGCAAAAGTTGGAGTTTTTGAAGTCTGTGACCACGGCTGGAAGCTCCTTAGAAAAATCAAAGTTTAAAGCTTTGGATCAAATTTTTTGGTTGGGTAGAAGGGTGGGATTTATCAAACCCTAGTTTGGGATCCTATCCAGAAGATCCGGAAGATTCAAAAGCAATTTTGAGGGGTGAAACTTTGCAGTTTTCAAATTCTGAGTATACCGGCTTAATCAGCTCATCAAGGTACATCTTTCTATCCTTTCAAGAAGTTTGAAATTCAAAGTTTGAATTCTTAGGATTTCTCTGACAAACCCTAATCCAGCTCTAGATCCAGTTCTTGCAAATCAAGTGGATTGGATTAATCCTAGAAGAGAATGGATTGGTCACCTGCATAAGTGAAGAAGTTCCAGTTTCAAAGGGAGATAAGGCTAAGGCCTTACATAAGAAGATTACAAGAATCTCGACAGGTATGACTTATCCAGGTATGTTTCGAGATCTGTTCATGATTAAGTTTATGGTATGTTTGTTTTCATTAAGGTTAGTACAATCTTGATTAACTTTAGACTTGTCGTATCACCTTAATAAAATTAGGAATGTAGATATTCATTGATTAGGGTTTTGACACTTATGATTGTACTAATGCTTTGTGGTGTTGCATGAGGTTGATGTTGTCCGCTAACATGAAAGGTACATCAAGAAAGAAAAATTATGTTCTAGTTCAAGAACATATGACCATGGTGACATGAAGACAAAGATTCATCCATTGACATGGATCACATAGAAGATATACTTACGAGGTATGTATAACTTGGTTCTATAATGATTAACCTATGAGATATGCAAGTTACTAGCACAAGTCATTTAAGAGAACAAGAAGACATCATATGGGTATGTTAGACATAACCAACTAACATATTAATCCAAGTATGTTTTTCATATATCAAGCTAGAATCCCACCTTGTGTTAGGATCTTACACTGTTGTATTGTTGATAATGATTATTCATGAAGTTAGAAATGTAAGTAATCAAGGGTTTATGCATATTATGTCTCTTACCTTGATTGATGATATGACTAACCAGAAAAGTCCTTTGGTCAAATATGAATATGCATGAGTAAGAGAAGTCTTCCCTAAAACATTGAATGCTAATGCTTATTATCTATGTTTGAAATGATCATGATTATACATGTTTAAGATTATTGTGTTTTGATAGTATTGAAATTATACTAATGAATGTATGATTATGCATGAGATCTCAATGGTAACACAATGATGATACTAGTAAGCATGCATAGTGATCGAGGATGGATATAAGTTCAAGGACAGGTAATCCAGGAAGCAAAGATAAAGAGGGAGCACACTCCAGTAGTTTCTGCAAGGATGAATACATTCAGAGGGAGTCAACCACTTCTCGCAATCCACATCAGAATGGAATTGTAGAAAGGAAGCAAAGCTTGAGAGGGAGTCAACCCAACAAACAAACAAAGATAAGTATTTGAATTATCATTTCTTGCATATTTGATTGTTTAAATAATACTATTCAATGATATATATACTGATGTTCCTAGAATTAGGCTGTGTATTTTTGCATATTAGAATAATTGCATTAATGAACATCGTACTACTAATATGCATGTAATGGGTAAGTGGGATATGGCACTGTACAACGTTCCATTGCTACTTATCTAGAATGAAACCTCTTTGTTGACATGTTGGGAGTAGTGCAAACTCTTAACAATGTTCTGGTAGAGATTGGAAGGCATCTAGAAAGTTACAGGATATGGATGAATGTTGTATTGAAGCATTGGCTAAAATAATTGCATGACTGTATGACATATTTCTTTATGAGTAAGAATTTGTTCTGAAAACTATGAGATGTTTCTAATCATGCAATTTAACTTTTTTTGTAGGAAAGATCGTATACCATCACCTACAAAAGGACTACAACATCTGTTCTAGTAACAAAGATATCTATTGAAGATATTGAAGTTCCCAGGATCTGGGATGAAGTAATGGAAGAAGGCCATGATCCGTTGATCATGAAGAATGATGGTTGGGATGTAGTCCCAAGAACTGAAGGGAAGTTTGTTGCGACTTCCAAATGGATCTACAAGATCAAGCATGCTGTAGATGGCAGCATAGAGAAATACAAAGCAAGATTTGTAGCTCGTGTCTTCTCCCAGAAAGAGGAATTAATTATGAAGAGACTTTTTGCTCCTATAGCCAGATACACTTCCATTAGATCAGTACTTGCTCTGGCTGCAGTGATGAAATGGAAGATACACCAGATGGATGTCAAGATAGCTTTCTTGAATGGTGTAGTCGAGGAGGAAGTGTATGTGGTGTAGCCACTTGGTTTTGAGACACATGACGGGAAGTCATATATGTGCAGAACTTGGTATGGCAGGATAGATGGCTTCCTATCTAGTTTGGGCTTTACCAAGAGTAAAGCGGATTCCAACCTTTACTACAAGGTTGAGGAAGGAAATCCAATAATACTACTATTGTATGTGGATGACCTGATTGTAATAGGTGAGGATAGATTGATTATCGACATGAAGAGGAAGCTTGCTGCCGAGTTCGAGATGAAGGACTTGGGTATGATGCACTACTTTCTTGGTATGGAGGTGTGGCAGAGTGCAGATGGAATCTTCCTTGGACAATGGAAGTATGCAGTAAAGATCCTGAAGAGATTTGGGATGATGGATTGCAAGGCCATGGCCACATCTATGACATCGAACCTGAAGCTTTTGTGTGATGCTTCATTTGATCTGGTTGATGTCACGATGCATCGTCAGATGATTGGGTCCTCTATGTACCTGATGAACACTAGACCAGATATTTGCTTTGCGGTGAACACATTGAGCCAGTTCCTGACGGATCCCAGAGGTGTTGACCTGGTTGCTGTAAAGCATATTCTGAGGTACCTGAAGGGTATAGTTGATTATGGGCTCAAGTATGATGTGAATCAAAAGTTTAACCTGGAAGGTTACGTTGATTCGGACTAGGTGGGAAGTGCTGTAGATAGGAAGAGCACATCTGGGTGCTGCTTCAGTATGGGATCAGGTGTGATCTCTTGGTTGAGCAGGAAGCAGTCCTGCGTAGCACTGAGTATAGCCGAAGTAGAGTATGTTGCAGCTTGTTCGGCTAGTTGTGAGGCAGTATGGTTGTCTCTCATTAGATGCTACTGGTATCTTTTATGATAACCAAAGTTGTGTGAAGCTATCTGAGAACTCGGTGTTCCACGACAGGTCAAAGCACATTGAGATCAAATATCACTATATCAGGGACATGATGTAGAGAGGAGTAGTGAAGCTCCTGTATGTTGCAACATATGAGTAGGTTGCAGATGTGCTGAAGAAACCACTAGCCAGAGTGAAGTTCGAGTACTTCAGAGAGAGACTTGGTGTTCTTTAGATTGACGACACTTCGAGGAAGAAGTGATGGACACATTTGCTGGAGCCATTCCAAGCATGGTGAGAGGAGGATCCTTCCCATGGCTATGGATATAAGCACTAGATGATGAGCATCAAGACAATGTTCTAGTTTCTGCTTTATATGATCAGTTGGATCATTTATATGTATGTATGTATGCATCATGTTGGATGCTGGATATGATTAGTTGGATCATTTATATGTATGTATGTATGCATCATGTTGGATGCTGGATATGATTAGTTGGATCATTTATATGTATGTATGTATGCATCATGTTGGATGCTGGATATGATCAGTTGGATCATTTATATGTATGTATGTATGCATCATGTTGGATGCTAGATATAATCAGTTGGATCATGTGTATGTATCTGTAGATGTATCAGGAGGATACATTATATGATTAGGTAGATCATGTATGTTGATATGTATCAGGTATGATCAGGTGGATCATGTGTTTGTATATGTATCAGGTGGATACAATGTATGATTAGGTAGATCATGTATGATTATATGTATAAAGTAGATACTGTGTATGCGTCAGATGGATGCATTGTATGATTAGGATGATCATAGATGATGAGCTTCAAGATGTTGCTCCAGATGACATGCATCAGGACAATGCAGTGATGATGATCAGGATGATCATGTGTACATCAAGATGATGTATAGTGAGTATCAGGATGATACTCTGTGGCCGTGGAACAGGTTGTGCAGATGAGCATGTCTGGGAGATCCTATAGGTCGGATTTGTGTACCCGTAACATCCTGGGATGCTTTTTCGAGGTATTGCTCTGGGAGGACATATAATAGCGCCCGAGGAGATCCTATAGGTCGAAGTTGTGTGCCCGTAACAGCCTGGGATGCTCTTTTGAGGTTTTGTCCAATGACATATAATAGTGCCCTGGGAGATCCTATAGGTCGGAGTTGTGTACCCATAACAACCTGGGATGCTCTTTCGAGGTTTTTCCATGACCACATATAATAGAGCCCTGGGAGATCCTATAGGTCGGAGCTGTGTGCTTGTAACAGCCTGGGATGCTCTTGCGAGGTTTTGTGGTGACCACATATAATAGCGCCCTGGGAGATCCTATAGGTCGAAGCTGTGTTCCTGTAAAAGCTTGGGATGCTCTTGCGAGGTTTTGTAGTGGTGTCACATGTAATCTGTCCCTGGGAGATCCTATAGGTCGGAGCTGTGTGCCTGTAACAGCCTGGGATGCTCTTGCAAGGTTTTGTGATGCACGTAATAAGTCCTGAGAATTGCACAGTATGGCCAGTGATGATGAAGACCTGCAGGTGGTGGGCCTGCATCCAGTATGAAATAGGAATGGCTCTGTAGAACTTCCTATGACGAGTAGATTCAGAGATTAACTAAAATAGCAGCAGCGATGACGATGACGATGATTCGAGGATGATGATTCGATGATGATGATCTAGAGAAGAAGACTTGTGCTAGCAGATCTGTGTTGAGAAATACCTTCCTAGTTAAGAGGGAGTGTTGATATATATGTAACTTCGGAATTTATTTTTCCCATGTATATTGTATTGCTATAGAGATGTTATTATTCCTCTATATGGAAGTGATTGTATTCCTATAGAGATGTTATTATTCCTCTATACATAAGTGTTTGTATTCCTATAGAGATGTTATTATTCCTCTATACATAAGTGTCTTCATTTATATTGTATGTGTCGTAACTTATACTTGATGGGTTATTAGACCACCTTGATGGGGTCGGCCCTGTATGAGTCATATGGGTAAAAGGGTTATTAGACCACCAACTGTGGGGTCAGCCCATATTAATGTAACCATGGGTTATTAGGCTAAGCTAGACAAGTCGGCCCCATTATTTTATTAGGCAGGATAGGACAAGTATAAATAGAGATCGGGAGATCTCTATTTGATCACTCATTACTCACTTTTATCCCTCTCATAAAGTGGCACACTTGTGAGGAGGAGGATCATCTGCTAGGAGAAGACTATCTCTTGTACTTTGGTTGTATCATTGCTCTATCTATCTTTGAGAAAGTTGCGGGTTTTTTCACCTTCTTGGTTTTCCCCAGTGAAACTCTGTGTCTCTTGTGTGCTTGCATTATTGTGTCCATGATTGATATGCTGTAGATATGTTGTACATGTTTTTCTCTCAGTTAAGATCCTAGATTAGATTGAAATTTTTGAAAAACTAACATGACAGTCAGATATTACCTACATTTGTCAATCAGACACTAGGCCTACTATTTTGTCCGGTAATAGACATCACTAAAACAAGGGTTCTTTCTTAGTTTCTATATATTTCTCTTTAGTGTTCTATCACTTTTCCTTTTTACTTTTCTTTGTTATTATAGGTTTAAGTACATTACAATGTATATGTATCCCTATATGTCATCCTATGACCCTATATTAGGACATGAGACCCATCTGCAATTTTCCAATTGTTGAAATTGTGCTCATATCCAACTTATAGGAGAAGGATTCCCTATATAGGGTTTATGCCATGGTATGGGCCCCATACATGAGCATGATACTTAGAAAAAAAATTCCATGCAAAGCATGAAAATCATGCCCATATTCAATTCCTAGAGTAAATGTTCCCCATATTGGTATATTTTTATAGTTTACATCCCCATTCATAGTTCATAAGTCCCAGGAGTGACTACGAGGATATGTGTCTATAGTTATTGACTCCAAATTTGTCATTTTTTAGCCTCAAACCATGGAATCATATGTGAACAATAGATAAATTAAGAAGGCACATATGTTTCTATGTGGAAAGAACATGTAAGTGATCTAGGTGGATATTGGTTCCTTCCCACCTCTTCCATTGACTCACAACGATTCTCCATCTCCTTGGAAATTTTCTACAGTTTTTCAGGCCCCAAAATTCCGAGCCCATTTTGAGTCACTACATGGTCCCAAAAACTCCAACAACACCTCAAATCTGAAAAAAAAATCCTTCTCTTCTAGATATTTCAAATGGGTTTCCATGCACCCAAAACATAGTTTGTATGTGGAAGTTGCGACTATGTGAAATTCTATGTCACAATAGATCTAAGAGATGAGTATACCTCATAGAGAAAGAATGAGAAAAAAAGTTGAGTAAGAGTGAAAATTGTGTAATACCCCCAATTCGACCCTTAGGATGTAATGTGTACTTGTGATGTATGTTTTCCTAGCATGGAGCTCAAGGCCAAGGCCCCGCTAGTGAAAGCCGAATTTTATTTAAAAGGCAAGTATTTGATATTTTGATACCATGTGCTCTTAAGCCATGGAAATTGTAATAGGATGTAAATAAACATCAGGCAATATAAAATGTCCAAAGCTGGCTATGGAGGCAACGAATGAGAAGGGGCCACGTGTATCCACTAGGGAGTGGTGAGGGGGCTATGGGAGTGACCCATAGGTTTCCATATGTCTTTATGAGAACCCATTTGACTTCCTTAGGTGACATTAATGCCAATTGTAAGGAAGTGGTTGAGATTTCAGCCCATGACTTTGATGGAGTATGGGCAGCCCTGAAATTCGTATGGGAAGGTATGGGCTCTTTTGACTTGTCCCACAAGTCACTCTACACCTTGGGGGTTGCTCCATCCTTATCCCCATTCCATTTTGAAACTATCTAGCATCATTCCCATCCAAAAAACGTGTGCCAGCAGTGAGGAAAAACCAGAAATCGCGACCTTGTGAGAACCCAGTTTTTGAAAGACCAAAAACGTCCAGATTTGGCATGGGACAAGGAAATCCATTGGGGAATCCATTAGCATGAACCTTGGGGCGAATTTGGGAGCATTAGCTACCCCGAAATCAATGAGAAAACCCAGTTTTTGCAGCTCAGAAAATCAGTGACGGATTTGGGTTGTTTGTGACAGAGTTGTGAGAAATCCAGTTGTGGATGTATGAGCAGAGGATGGGATTGCTGAGTCTAGCTTGAAGAGTATGTGGCTCTGGGATTGAGCTTAGTGGACTAGCATCCTCCTCCATCTCCTATTACATGCTTGAGAAACCCAACCGTGTGTTGGCTTAGCATGGCTGTTTGAGTGAAACCCTGACTGTGAGTGAGCCATCTAGTTCCTCCTTAGTGGATACACAGCCCAGCTCGGGGGTGATCTCTCAGCTGAAAGAATACAGGCTGGACAGAGATCTATGGTTGGGTGGAACGTTGCTCTCACGTAGCCATTCGTTGGACATCATCTTCTCAAGATAAGTGTTCTGTGGATTATAAATTATTCCTTTTTGCATTCTGCAATATATATATTAAGTTGCCCATGTTTAATGAAATGAATTAATATAGAATCCATGCATGGCATACGAATGAGATTGGGTCTCTGTATGTTGAATCATTCCTTGCTGTGATTGATATGATTGCAATTACTGTCTGTTTGAGTGCTTGTTAGCATGTTCATTCCGCTGTGTTTATATTGAAACGAATCTGCATATAGAAGTTTTAAAATATTAAGTTATTTATGTGCAAAAATTATTGGGGCTAAATTTACAAAAGCCCGGTATGTTGTTAACGTTTCCTTCCTTGTTGTTCTATGGGGAAGGGGACGTTACAAATTGTAGTAAAAAAGAGCAGAGAAATAATTATGCAGCAGAACTTAGATAGGAGCAGAATAATGTCACATGATCCAATGATTAGTATAATAAAAAATGATGTTACAATGGAGAGAATTCGAACCTCAGTTGGTCTATCATAGGGATTATCACCACTGGAGTCATGCTCCGAAAGACTCAAAATCAACTGAACTGAACCTAAACTCAACTAACTGAAGTCACAATCAGTTAACTGATTACGGAGGGTGCAATAGTTAGTTTGTCATGCATGTCAATCAGAAATGGGAACATGGGTCCAGAATCAGTGGCATCCAGAGCTCTAACCCCCCACAAGAGTCAACTAAATCAGGTTGATTGCACTGGAACACTCAGCTGGTTCCTATAAAATAGGGAACTAATTGAAGTGGTCCTAAAATGATGCATGTAGGGCTCAGAAGGTGGTAGATGGATCCTGGATAACATCTGCACACCACTAGGGGGGAAATGATAGAATCAACAACTAGGAAAAATAAATAATGCTAGGTAGTACAAGGACATAGTATTAAAATATCCTAACACCCCCCCTTAATCCATAATTTTGTATCCCGTGCCATGGTTACTAATACCAAAGGTCACCCACACAATCAAATAAATGATAAAAATAAAGAATTGTCCATGAACCAAGGAAATGGGGAAAAAACTCATGGGAAAAATACCCCCACTCAAAAGAACAACAGTAGGGAACTCAAAGAACCTTCATACTAAGTAGAGAAGGAAAAAAATTTCCTCAGTGAAAGCCTTTGCAAAAATATTGGCAAGCTGCTCCAATGTAGGATAGCAATGCAGGTGCTAGATATGGATCTACTCCTCTGATGTACCTCCCACTGTGTAGAAGTTGTAATTGACAAAAAAAATCTTTCAGGAACCATTCTTGCTACTGGAGATAATGGATCATTGTGGTCCAAATCATGAACCTTTGAGTACATTTTGTCAGACAACCGAGATTGTTGCCTGGTTGTATATCGCCCATGTAAATTCTCTCCAAGAAACTGTGGATCAAACCCAAACATCATGTATCACCTCTCTGAGAGAAGTGGATCTGCATGACATAGTGCAAGTTTTGCATGATACTGAGATATGGTGGTTCTATGGTAATATGGATCCCCAACTGTGTTCCCAGCAGCTCCAAGGAATTTGTGAGCCCATATTGGCCTTGTCCATGGACTGGGAGCATGTGTTGGATTTGGATCTGAATCTGAATCTCCTTGAACTTTTTTCTCAACATCAATATCTTGATCCTAATCTTCACTAGAAGAGATATCACTTTGATCTTCATAATATTTCGATGGGGTAGGCAGAGAGTATGGAAAAAAATGTGAGAATTCATATGCCTTGGAGGCATGGTTTGTAAACCCTTTCGCTATAATCTTCCCAGTAGATATCTCTGCAATATCAACTGTATCAGGACCAAATACCACTTTCTTCGGTGAAACTGTGTGAGTCAACTGATATACATACAACAAATTTGCTGACAAAGAAGGCACAACTAGAACATTTTTGAACTTACCGTGCTCCATATGTACTGTTCCCTTCCCTTCAGAAGAGATTTGAGAGTTTTCTCCCATGTGAATAATCGAACCATATTTGAGATCTAGATAAGAAAATGATTATATGGAGGAAAACATGTGGTTGGAGGATCTTGAATCTATGAGAAGGGCTTGTGATTTCGAAAATCCATCCTTTAGTGCATGGTATATCTCATGACCATCAGACTCACTTCCAGAATTAGTCTCTCTTGCACCTTTTTGGAGGGAAATGTTGTGATGTTCAAGAAGCTTGGCCATCTGATCTATCTTCTTCTGCATGCAAGATCTCTCTAGGTGGTTTCCTTTCTTGCAATAGGAACACTTGGATTTCTCGAATCCATTTTTTTTGTCCTTCTTGGAGCCGGAGGCTCCTTCCAATGGACTTGACTTGGCATTCTTCTTAGGTTCAGATGGCCTCTTATCCTTGCACTTGTACTCCCCCTTCCCATTCTCACTTTTAATTGGTTCTCCATCCAAAAGAGCTTGATTTTTGGAGTCCATCAAGGTGCCCATCTGGATCAACTTATCTTGTTCTTGGATGAGAGATATAGTGAAAATATCAAAGGAGGGAGTCTTCCAACCAGGGATTGATATTCACTGAGAATGGAAGGTAGAGACAAAGATGGAGAAATCAAGACCTAGCTTGCTCAGAATGGATAGCACCAACTACTCATCCTTCTTCTCAATGCCACACTGCTTGCATTGCATAACCAGAGATTTGAATTTTGAAAAGAATTGCTGGATGGTATTGAAACTACTGGGTTGAAGAGAAATCAACTCATTTTATAGAATATGGCCTCTTATCTCATCTTGTTTTCCGAAAAGGGTCTCTAAATTCAACCATAACTCTCTTGGAGTCTTCAATCCTTTGATGTGGAATAGTAGATCTATGGAAATATGAATACACATGAAACCAAATGCTTCATCCAATCTATTCAGATACTTGGTTTTATCCACAACTAATTGTGGTTCAAGATCCTTCCCCATTGTTACCATGTACAATGATTTGTTGTGCAATACCATCTTCATATCAGCCCTCCAATCAAGGTAATTGAGGGGTGTCAGGATCCTGGGAGAGAGAGGAGATTTCGAATTGTCCATTAAAACTGCTGGAGCGAATACAACGTGAAACTCCTGCTAAGAAAATTGAGTGCAGAAACACAGATGCATAAAAACAGAGGTGTAGAAACACTGGTGCAGAAAAAAATAGGTGTAGAAACACTAGTGTAAGTGCAGGAAACTGATATAACTGCTGCTGTACTCAAAAAATTTGAATAACTTGCAAATAATTGTTAATAATGAAGGTAGAATACTACTGATCACTACTTTAGGACAATAGGAAATTTTATCCCGACCCTTCACACCTGGATAGACCTAATTAGATTTCTCTATAGAATTCAATGAAATGGCACCAGGATTCGCTGTGAAAATCTAGAGGCTTCTGGTGAACTACCAAAAGCAGCTTCTCAACCTATTCACTCAATGGATATGATACCGTGTGAAATTCTATGTCACAACATATATAAGAGATGAGTATGCCTCATAGATAAAGAATGAACATAAAAGTTGAATAAGAGTGAAAACTGTAGTAAAAAAGAGCAGAGAAATAATTATGCAGCATAACTAAGATAGGAGCAGAATAATGTCAAATGATCCAATGATCAATATAATCAACAATTATGTTACAGTGGAAAAAATTTGAATCACACAGGAGAATTCGAATCTCAGTTGGTCTAGCATAGGGATTATCACCAGTGGAGTGCTCCTGAAGACTCAAACTCGAACTGAACCTAAACTTAGCTAATTGAAGTCACAATTAGTTGACTGATTAAGGAGGGCGCAATAGTGAATTTTTCATGCATGTCAATAAAAAATGGGTGCATGAGGCAACAATCAGTGGCTTCCAGAGCTCTAACCCCCCACAAGAATCAACTAAATCAGGTAGACTGCACTGGAACACTCAGTTGGTTCCTATAAAATAGGGAACTGACTGATGTGGTCCTAAAACGATGCATGTAGGGCTCAGAAGGTGGTAGATGGATCCTGGATGACATCTGCACACTACTAGGGGGGAAATGACATCATCAAAATCTAGAAAAAATAAATAATGCTAGGTAGGACAAAGATGGAGTATTAAAATATCCTAACAGCCTCAAGGAACTTGAATTGTTAGCTAGCCACCTTAGGGCCCACAAACCCTTTTTTGGCACTTCATCTCCTAGGGTTAGTGATGGGCCCCTAAAATGACACATTCTTTTTCCCATCTTGGTGATACCTAAGGAGCTAAAAATGATTAAGTATGTGTGATTAATTATGTATTTATGATAAGATTACTTAAAGCATATGCATATTTGTTAAATGAATATCTTGACATTTGATTAGTAATGTTTACTTTATTTGATTATTAATTTTATGTATTTGCTAAAGATAATGGACTAATATTTTTGAAATCATTCTTGATTTGTGATAGAGTTATAAGTGGAGATTATCTAAATGAAATTGGAAGAGATCAAGTCACAACAACTAGCTCAATCTTCTTTAATGAGTTAATTAGACAAACTAAAACAAGATTGAGAAATTTAAGGGATTATGTCCCCTAATTATTCTCACAGTATTCCACCACTTAAAGAGATACTTAATGATCATCCAAGGTTTAAATAATGGAGGCTTGGTCGAATTTCCAAAGAAGGAATCTATGAGGAACCTGGAACAATTAATTGATGAAATACACGATATATCAGATCACAGAATATTTTTATTGATCGCGGGCCACTTCGAGGGAGCAACCTCCTTTTATAAATCTCAATACAAATAACTCCACAATGCCTTCATTGGCCTCAAAAAAGACTTATATACTAAGTCTAGGCGCTAATACTATGGGTCTATACCATGGGACATATAATACTATAGGACAACTTACAAATCATATGCGTCCAATACTATGGATCAACATATAATACTACGGGACGACTTACAAGGAATATGCGTCCAACAACAATATACTAACAAAGTAAAGAGAAGGGTTGACATGGGTTCTTAACATCCCCTCCCCCTTAGAAAAATATTTGTCCTCAAATCTTTAGATGTGGAAATTGTTGTTGAACCTAAAGGAGTGTTTCCCATGTAGCATCCTCTGGTTGCATTCTGTGCCAATGAATTAAGACCTCCATGATAGAGAGAGACCGAAGCTGATGAGTGCACAGATTGAGGACGAAATTCGGCTCCAAAATGATGGATCCTTCATTATCCAGTTCTGGTAAAATAGTTTGTCCTTTGATGTTGGTGCCAAGAACTTTCTTCAGACAAGAGACATGAAATACTAGATGAATGCAGGAAGAAGGAGGAAGTTCCAATTTATAAGCAACAGACCCAATCTTATGAAGAATCCTATATGGCGCATAGAACTTTGGAGCGAGCTTATGATGCCCTTTGAGTTTTAGGGAGGATTTCTTGTAAGGATGTATACGAAGAAAAACCATATCACTTGCTTGAAAAGTTTGCTCAGAATGGTGCTGATCGTCTTGTTGCTTCATTTGATTTCTTACCATGTGAAGATTGTCTTGCAAAATGCAAAGAATCTGATCGCGGTTTCGAAGGACTGTGTCAATTTCCTGAACTGGTGAACTGCTGGGGGTGTATGGAAGAAGAACTAGCAGTTCTTCACCATAGATTGCTTCATATAGAGTCATTTTAGAGGCAGTGTGGTAAGAGGTATTGTACCACCATTCAACGAGAGGGAGCCACTTTTCCCGTTGATGTTGTTGTTCGGAGGTGAATCAATGAAGATAAGTTTCCAAGCATTTATTGACAATTTCAGTCTGACCATCTGTTTGTGGGTTATACCTTGAACTCATCTTCAGTTTGGTGCCATTGTGGCAAAATAGTTCTGTCCAAAAATGACTAGTGAAAGTTGCATCGTGATCCGAGACAATGGAAGAAGGGATTCCATGAAGACGAAAGATTTGTTCCAGGAAAATTTGTGCGATTGAGAAGGTTGTATAGGGATGGATGAGGGCACAAAAATGACAATATTTGGAGAGGCGATCAACCAAAACCAAAATCACTATCTTCCCTCTAGATTTAGGGATCCCTTCAATGAAATCCATAGAAATACCTATCCAAATCCATGTAGGGATGGGCAAAGGTTCGAGAAATCCTGGAAGGAGTGCCGTTTCACCCTTATTGCACTGGCAGGTATCACATTTAGCCACCATCTATTGAATTGTCCCTTTCATTCCTTTCCAAAAGAAGTTACGCTATGCCCACTCATATGTTTTGAGGAACCCAGAGTGCCGTGCCGATGGAGAAGCATGGAGTTCATAGAAGACATCCTATTGAAGATCTGTGCTCTGGGGAAGCACCAGAAGACCCTTGTATCTCAGGGAAGCACCATCCCAAGAGTAATGTGGTACAATAGAAGGGTTATTATCCAAGCATTGTATGATTTGAGATAATGAAGAGTCATTGGCATAGCATTGTTGAACAGATTGCAACCAATTTGGAACATGCATAAAAATAGCTGAAAAAGAAACTTGGTCATCAAATGTGTGAGAAAGAGCATTCGCCATAATATTTTCCTTACCCTTCTTGTAAGTGAGCTCATAGTCATAACCCATGAGTTTTCTAACCCATTTTTGTTGTGTTGGGGAGGATACACGTTGTTCCAGGAAATATTTCAGACTTTGGTGATCGGTCTTGATGTAGAAATGATTCCCTAATAGGTATGGTCTCCACTTCTGTATTGCATGCAAAATAGCCATCATTTCCTTCTCATATGTAGAGGCATCTAAATTCTTACCTGAAAGGGCTTTGCTGGTGAACGAAATGGGATGTTCATCTTGAAGGAGAACATCACCAAGTCCATTTCTGCAAGCATCACTCTCAATAGTGAAGGGCTTGGAAAAATCAGGCATAGCTAGAACATGTGTAGTACACATAGCTTGTTTCAAGTTGTCAAATGCACACTCAGTAGCATGTGTCCATGTAAAGGCATCCTTTTTCAATAGAGAAGTTAATGGAGGTTCAATATTCCCATAATCCTTGACAAACTTGCGGTAGTAGCCAGTCAATGCCAATAAACCATGAAGGCTCTTGAGTCTCTGAGGAGGCGACCAATTGTTCATGGCAGCTATTTTGGCAGGATCCACACGAACCCCTTGTGCTGAAATAATGTGCCCGAGATACTCTACTTACTTCTATCTAAAAAAACATTTAGACTGTTTGGCATGGAGATGATGGTTAGAGAAAAGTTTCATTACAAGATCCAGATGCTAGAGATGTTCAGCCCGTGTTTTACTGCAGATGAGGATATCATCGAAGAAGACCATAATGAATTTCCGCAAATAGGGCCAGAATATTTTATTCGTCCCTGCCTGGAATGTGTAAGGATCATTAGTGAGGCCAAAGGGAATGACCAAAAACTCATAGTGGCCATCATGTGTTTGGAAAGCTGTTTTAGGGATATCATCCTCATGAACCCGAATTTGATGATACCCAGAATGAAGATCCAACTTGGAGAAAAAATGAGCACCATGAAGCTCATCAAGAAGCTCATCAACAACAGGAATTGGAAACTTATACTTGATTGTGAGGTGATTAAGTGCTCAAAATTCAATGTAGAGGTTCCATGACCCATCTTTTTTTCGGACAAGAAGAACTGGTGAAGAAAAGGAACTAGTACTAGGGCGAATAATACCTTGCTTTAGTAAGTGTTGAACGAGCATTTCAATCTCTATTTTTTGGTGAAATGGGTAGAGATAGGGCCCGATGTTGGGAGGAATGCTTCCAGGAAGGAGTTGAATATGATGGTCCTCTGGCCTTGAAGGTGGCAATCCCACTGGTTCAGCAAAGACACCTATATATCTATCCAGAATTTGTTGTAGACCCAAAGGAGTAGTGGAGACCGCTGATGGTTGCATCTGAATAGAATGGATATGAGCGATGAAACCATGTGAATTCTTCTAATGAGTTTCTCCATGCGATGTGAACCTATTGTTGTTAGGGAATTTACCTTACAGTAGGGGATAGATAATACCAACATACAAGGGGTTGAGAGATAGATACATAAGGTTCTGCATACATTACTGTAAATAAATAAGATCAAAGTTTAGAGAAATGTACCTTGTTTATGACGGTTGGTCCAAGCTTTACTCTAGATATTCACAGCAACACACATGCAAAACACAAAGGTCTTCCTCAAACCAATTTGACTATAAATAGATATTCATATTAATGAATGTAATAACATCAAATTATAATCAAAACACAATAGAGATTAACACTTTATTGGGAAAGGAAGAGTATCTCAATATTTTATTGTCAAAAGAATGCAGTAAGTACAAATGTTATACCTAAATCGGAATAAAGCACCTTCGTAACCAGGCCCTAGGTTCCTGCTCCTCTCCCTTGACTTGGAATTTCCTAGCATAACAATATCTCTCTCTGAAATTGGTCCTTTCTCATGGCCTCCTCTTGCATTTATGGCAAGGAAAGGAGGGTTGGTTTCGAAAGGAAGTTGAATTGGGAAGTTGGGGAAGTTAGAATACCTATCTCAACTAATCCCAATTCGTGTTTTTAATATATTTTTCAAACTTTCCTTAAGACGACTATGAAATCTCTCAACTTGCGAGTGACTCGCAACATGTGAGCTCAACAACTCGCGAGCGCATCTTCTAATTGAAACTCGTAGATTGTCAATATAGAGACCCACGAGTGACTCGTAATGTGTCAAGTATAGGAGTTGCGGCTTTATGGTGAAGGGGTTAGAAAAAATAATTTTTAAAGCTGAAGGAGTAAGGATTCATCTCCAAATCATCCAAGGTCATGTAAGCTCTTCCATCTATAGTGTCCGTTTGTGTGATCAACAAGGCAATGTGATCATAGACAAAAAACTACTAATTTGACAGATACCATATGCCCCCTAATGTGTGAGGTCAGAGGGAAACGATGGCCGAAATAGATTACAATCCAAAGTCAAAGGAGGAATGAGGAAACCACAAGACGAAGTCACAAAAGTACCTGAAAACAAAATACCAGGTCAGCTAGCAATTAAAATCTTGACATCAGGAGATGTTCATGATTATAGAATATAATCTCCAATACATAACTGAAATATGTATATAGCATGGCCACTGAAATACAAGCGTGGATCCATGTCAAAACATGAGATCATAGCCATAACAACAATCTGGATCTATGTCTCATCAAGAGCCAAAAGATGAGTGTGGCTCAGTCTTACGTAACTTGGGAAATAATGTTAATGCTATCATAAGCCCAAGGTCTTCATCCAAAACATCTCAAGGTACGAATTTTAACGAATAAATGAGCTCAAGTCGAACATGGGGGATAACATTTGATTACCAATCATTGATGTATACCATTAAGAAACATGAGGGTGCCCACCAATAATGAAAATGGGGACTAAGGTACCTAGTACATTCTAACAAGTGTGAATAAGGGGTCTTGGAGTCGAACACTTGAAGAATCCATCGAATATGATACATTGATGTATTCCCACCATTCAATAGCGAGGGAAATTGCCACTGATGTCTGCAATCCCCAAGGTACTATCTGAAAACTCTAAACGTCATTCCCAGAGAAAAATGAGTTGAAGGCATGCTCCATCATCCAACATGAGGAACAATCAAGAGATTGAGTTGATCTGGATTAGGATTGAATATAAGATGAAACAAACTAACAACAAGGGATGGCCGACAAATGAGGTAAAGGTAATTGCCGAATGGCCGACACAGTTGGTATCCTTGAACAGTGAGCACGACACCAGAGTGACTTAGGCAGCCTGGACAAAACAAGAACATGATATAAATCTGCATAACATATTCTCCATATGATCGGAAGAGTAACCAATCGAAGGAGTAAACACTCTGAGATCAGGTTCATCCTAAAGTAAAAAACTACAACCCAACAATTTGATAGACTCAAAAGGTGCTTTGTTCAAGGATATGAATGACTTGTTGCCTTTGAACTGAAAAGATATTAGATACCCTTCTCTTCCCTTTTCTCTTTTTATTAAAGAATATCCTTCTTGTTGGTTTTAATGAGTCCAAGAAAGAAAACTCAATAGTCCTTCTTCATTTTTTAAGCAAGCTCGAAGAAAGAGGGAGAAGACTGCTTGATAGAAGTCCAACCATGTGTAATTTAACAAGTCCATGGGAGGGAAACTCAAGACCTTCTTCATGTTTTAACGAGTTTGAAGAAGAGATAGACTAATACTCAATACATTGATCTCTGGATTCTAATATAGAGATGAGATCTATTCTTTCTCATCGTTGTTTTCAATTTTAAGCAGTCTGAAAAACTTAAACAATAACTCCACACACCTACTCGTGGATTTTAATATCGAGCCCGAGTTGGTTTGTTCTCACCGATGTTTTCATATTTAAGGAGTCTGAAAAACTTAAACAAGAACTCCATATACTCACTCGTGGATTTCACATTGATCCCGAGTTAGTGCATGCTTGCTTGGTGTTTTCATGTTTTGAGAGTCTGAAAACCCTAAAGAAGACTCCAAGAGGTCCTTTTTCATACAGTTAGTCTCCTCACCGGAAAAAAGTGTAAAACAATGAGAGAAGAACTCTTCTAGCCATGTATGACTAGAGTATACCTTTTTCGTGATTAATCCACAAAGGTCCGGAAAAGGATTAAACTTATACCTAAGTGGATGTACCTTTAGTTCCTTTAACGAGTCTGAAGTGAACAAGTATGCTCAGCAATATCGTTTGTTTTTCAAAATTCTAACAAGGGCTTAAAAAGACTTTATAGGCATCAGGGAAACTAAGTTCCGTGATCCTGTCAAATGATGAAATGCTGAAACGACCAGATGAGTGACAAATGACATATAACATGATCAAAAGGGATTTCATAAAGACATGAGGTATTATACCTAGCTGATGTGTCATAACAGAAAACAAACCTTAGTGAATCATGGTTGCAAAAGGTAGTGAAACTGTCACATCGTTCTTTACCTAATAAAAAAAGTGCACTAGTTAATTAAATAAAGTTTAAAACAGAGTTTGAAACTATCGAGAAATTAAAAAAAGTGGGTAAAAATCAAAACTGATTTTTATAAATAGTTTCAAAACTAAAACAAAATTCACAAATTCATTTGTTGGAGCAAAAGGGTGAACACAACCTCTCACTTCAATTGCTTATAGTAATCACATCGGGCCACCAAATCGTATTCCGCCACTTGCAAGTAAGTGCTCTCTTCCCCTACTTTCAATTCAAAGCATAGTTTTTTTTATTTTTAATGGTTATTTTTTTTTTCATTGTGTTTTAAAATTTAGGGCCTCGTACTCATGGGTTGACCTATAGAAAACTCATGGGTACGATAAAAGTGTGTGGCTTTTCTATAATCCAACTCGCGGGTACCCGCCTCTGTCTAGTGGGAATAGTCACGGGTGCCGCAGTTTAAAATGAAAAAAAAAACTAAAGCACAAATGGTTGAATGAATGCGGGGATGGTGCTAACATGGAGGGAAAAAGAGCATGAGGATATGGATAAGCATGCTATGGGAGATCCATTGAAACTGGGTGCATTATGTAGGGGTGGTTTACTCAAGTTTTTCCGAACTACCAATATGAGGGAAAAAACACAACTGCTGGAAATGCTCATAAACTATTGGGATGTCGACTGAGGAGTATTTGATCTCCAGGGAGAGATCCTCGAACTCACAATTGAGGACATCTACTTGCTAATAGGTTTGTCTTGAAGAGGGGAAATGGTAAACCTGAAAGGTACGTTCCGAGGAGTGGGTTACCTGTCAGTACAAGATTACATCAAAGCCTATTGTCTGCCCGGCACTAAGAAAAGTAGTAGCCAAGTTCCTATTGGTTCGATCTCGAGATTCCCTTTGAAGTTCATCCTGAGTACTTTGAACAAGATTGGGGGAAGCTCTATGCAACACTTAGCATCCAGGAAATATATGCAGATAGGTGTTGAATGTCTCCGGGGAATTGTATTTGACTGGTGATTGGGCTTTCTGGTGAGTATGAAGCACCAATTGACCGAGTGCAAGAGAGGAAAGAAAAAGAACTTCGGATACAACAACATCCTATGTAGCTTCTTCTTTGAGAGGGTTCCTTCCTTGAGTCCAGGAATGGCCCTACCGCAACTCAATCCTTGCGAGCCACTGATGACTCAGTGGGGAGACATCTTCTTATGCTAGGGTGGTGGAGAGTTGATACTCTTGTATGCTCACAAGGACTAGTTGGCATGGTGGGGCCATCAGGTGCCGGCCTTAGAGCAGTTTCCCTATGCTGGGATGGATTTTCGTGGGGATCCTAAGCTTGCTCGACCTCCAAGAGCAGCCTAGGGAGAGATGGGTAAAACATATTTTTACTTTTTGAAATTTATTTCATTTTTTTATGTATATAATTTTTATAATGAGTTAGAGTATTCACAATATGATTTATGTAGATGTGGGACCTATGCGGTCTGAGGGACATCCTCATACATTTATACATCCGATTGAGCATGGAGCAGATGATGCCATGCTATTGGGCATAGAGGGCAAGATGAGTTGGCTAACTCATGATATTCTAACCTATAAGATCGAGCGAGTGGCGCTCAATATGCAGGAGAATGTTGTGGGTGTTCCCCCAACATGGATTAGGTTACTTAGGAAAGTAGCCAGGCTCATCGTCTATTACAGAGAGGTTGTAGCGGAATTGGCAGAGGCCCCTCCTTCTCCATAGAGAGCAATACATATGTATATTTTTTAGGCCTTTTGAGCCCACTTTTGTATATTGATGTGACACTACGACATACTATTGACTCAAAACTCATATTTTTTTATATAGATATATATTCAGTACCGTCTTTATATACATGTGTGTTTTTATCTTATGTGAATGCTTAATGTGATTGTGTGTGATAAAGATGCCAATCTATGATGTAGTTTTCATATGAGTCAGCAAATGAATTTAAATGTCTTGAAATGTGTTGATATGTGATAAAATCAAAATATCTTTCAAGTAACTTGACCCTCAGAAACTGACAAAGCAAAACAGGATCCCGAACTCTATAGTCACCCATCAACTGAATACAACTAACTGTGAGTCGAGTTGTACCTCCATGTGATGTCCCAAATTTTGCATTGGGTCACAATGACCCAATCCCATTGGCCATATTCATGAGAGTTTGTCAAATTAAATGTTAAGGGTCAAATAATTGCCAAGGAGAAAATTACTAGTTTCCTAGGTTGTGGGTGGAAGCATTGGGATTTGAAATAAGAAGGATAATAAATGATGTGTGGAATTTAGAATAGCATAAATATTTAATAAATGATCTAAATAAATATATACAAGGGAAAATCAAAGTGGCATTTGACCATGAAGACACATGGAGGAAGTGGGACCCACACAAGATAGATTTTCTATGCCACATGGCATCCTCCTCTTGTCATTTCGAATCCATAAGAAGCCCAAGGGTCTTGGGATGATTTGGAATGTAAATATACTTGGTATGAATCAATTAAGGTCGAATTGGAGTGGAAGAGTAATTCCCATGGAAGAGGAAGAGGCATTTTGGATCTAGTGAGACACTTGGACTAGATTCCCTAGCTCTATGACAATAATGATGAAGATGCTATGACACCTATGACACAAATCAGACCTGAAGGCTGAAATATGACATATATGACATTTCAGGGCTAAAAATATCCTCCAAGAGAGCCCTCATGGGAGTTAGGGAAGCTAAGATGCTTCCACATGTGATTTGGTGGAAGTGGGAGACTAGGAATTGTTGTACAAGTGGCATCCTTTTGAATCTCTTCCCAACTTGAGTTGGAATGCATCTCTTGGAATGAATTCGACCCATAGAGAGACTGGAAACTTTATAAATTTCAATAACAAAGAATGAAGGCATACTTTGATCATTTTTAGAATTTGCAATTGCATTTGTGAAGAGGGAGAGCTAGTGGATGACTAGTTTCTTGCCTTGGCCAATTTCGAGGGTGAAAGATTCCCATCCAAGTTGGTAAATGGAAAAGACATTCAAACCTTTCATTTGGATCTTTAATGGAGTCTTAATTTTCAGGTGTAAGCTACAGGGAATATCATGTTTTATTCTAGTGTAGCTCACTCCTTCAAACCATTTCCAGTTTTCATGGTATATTCTTGATCCTTGAGGGAGGACGTATTTGGTGAGATACAGTAAGTACTCTTTGGGGGATATTATCATACCCAATTTATTTTTTAATATGAATTAAATACTATTTTCTTCATCTCCAGAAAGTTTCAGGTCTAAATTCCAAGTGGAAATGTATAAATCTGATTTTTAATGAAGAAATGGTGGCATTTTCCCCATAGCTCTTGCATGACGCTCTTGTGGTTGCATATAGTTAGCGAAGGAATGCCATTTTGACATCATGTACATGTCATATTATATATATCTATGTAATAACCATATCATAAGACCCAAAAGTTGAGATTCCAAGAAGAACTATGTTAAATTGCTCATTAATGGACAAACAGTACCATTTCCCCACTACCTTGTTGTGAACCAATGTAATGTTGATGGATTCGAATGGATAAGTAAAATACTGATGGTTTATTTATTAATGGAATTTTATTGATGTATTATATGATTTTAATTTTAAGTACATAAGCATTCAGAGTTATTTTGTTGAGTTTCATAGCATTTGGAGAAGATTGCCTATCATTTCCCCCAAGGCTGAAACTAGTCTTTTTGCATCTGATTTAAGGGAGTTATAGCAGACATTAAAAGTTGAATGGTGATTCATATGAGTCCATGTTGATGTACTTTATATTTCCCCTTCTTCCATTCATAAATTCGATTTGGATTGAGTGCATTTGGAAATTCATTTTGATCATCTACCCCTAGGGGATTTGAACCACAATTTACTAGTAAAATCCCTATCTTGACCATATTTGAAAGAGGAGTTTCAGAAGTCATATGAATACTCTAGAGAATCCATAAAAATTATAAATATGTCTTAATATCATCCAAGTACCTTCTATATCAATTTGGGAGATTTTGGAGTTAGTTGGAGACCAAGGGACCAATACTAGTCAAAGAGAAATTGCTAGTAAAATACCATACATTGACCAGAATCTTAAGGGAGTTTGTGAAAGTGTTTTAATGGTCTTAAATCATCCCTGGACATCATATTCAATTCATAATATCAGTCATATACCTTCTTAGAAGGTTTGGGAGCATTTGGAGCAAATTGGAGACCTAGACATCAAAACTAGTCAAAGGTCGAATTAGGGAAAAAGTGAAAAATTTGTCATTTTAATAAAATTATTAAAAAGGGACATTACAGTGGTATCAGAGCATGATCTTGGCACCTGATGTGGTCTAATATTCATGAGGAAAATAATTCAGGGACCACCATTAGATATTGAAATCAAAATTTCTTTTGTTGAAGAGGAAAAAGTAGGAAAAGAAGAGCAATTTTTCTGAGAAAACTATGACTAGGGATGAAAAGGGAACCTCCTATGATGGTGAGGAGCATATAAAAATCATGAAAAAAATATTTGAAGACATGACCATGCAGCCTATGAAAGGATTCGAATTGTTGTCTATCCAACTTAGGAGAAAATATATTGATCTTAAGAAAACGAAGGGGCAAAATGCATCAACTTGCTTAGAGGAGAAAAAGGAGGAGACCCATGAACCACCTAGTTCTGAAATAGGTGAAGTAGAAGAAGTACATGAAGAGGATCGAAATTCACTCCCAAGTGACTCTGAAAAAGTTGAAGAGACATCACATGAGCATGAATAAGATCCTATTGAAAATATTGAAGATCATTTCGAGACACATTCTACCTTGGACATGAGTCAAGGAGCATTTACTGATGGATGCTTGAACTATGAAGGAGTACCTACTGATGGGTCCTCACACATATATGTTGGTGACATAGAGATCACTTTTGATAGTATTTCTACAAGCCAAAATTCCCTTAATCATGAAAATGAAGACCTTGTAGCAGTTGAAGAAGAAACAAGATCAACTTCCCCATCACCACTTGAGCTTCATGAAGTTGGTCCAACTAAGAAGGAAGAAGATGAGGAAGTTCATTTGCAAGAGCCTCATTTTCTTGAAGGGTCCTTAAATATTAATGAAAATAAGATCCAAGAGTCCCTTACCATTCTCCATGACACTCAAGCATCGGTGTCAAATTCTTGTTGGAAAGCTACTTCATTGGAGGAAACATCCTTCCTTGAAGACATGGAGAAGATTCAAAGAGCAATGTGCCACCTCAAAGGTAATTTTATGTCTTTGATTTTTTATAGAAACCATTTGTTTGAGCTTAATGAATTTTTACATGATGCATACTTGAATAATAATGAGGATAATGATAAGCTCACAATTCAAAATGAGCAACTTCTTGAAAAGTTGCAAGATACTTGTTTTTCCTCCTATGTTTGAGATTGCCAAATGGTAGATTATTTGGAGGATTCTCATGACATGGTGGATCATGAGAACTATGGAAATTTGAATGTGCTTGATGTGTTTGAAGATGAACTTGAAGAGATCCAAAGACTTGATGTGGTGGAAGAGGAACTTGAATTGTCTCTTGATGAAGGTTATGCAATTTTTAAAGAAGAGCATGATTCCTCTACATTGGAACCAATCTATGACAAAGTTTTCACACTTTTAAAGGATCTGCATGATACTACCCATATGGATCCTTCCCATGATGAAACTTCTGTAGTTTTTGATCATTTGGGTGAGTTAGTTCATTCTCCTACATCCTACAGTTCCATGTTTTGCAACATTAGTCTCAATGAAGTATGGGTGAAAGGGTTCTTTTTGATGGTTACACATGAGGAGTATGGAACTCCTAGATTTATTTTTTATGATGACATGGTTGGATCAAATTCTTATTCACATTTGAAACACATCCTTTTTTACTATATGATGATGCACATCTACACGGATGCACCTATGATATGCATTTGAGTCACTTGAAGACTCATGTTTTTTCTTGCTCAACACTTGGTTCATTTGATGTTGGAGGAAATTCATCCAACGATTGGGTGAATAGATTTATTATTGGAGAACATTTTTGTTGGCAACCACATACTTTTTTATATCTTTATGATTCTCACATTCATGGATGTATGGGTGAGACTTCTTTGAGTCATTTTAAGTCTTGTTTTTTTGCTCATTATTTGGTTCATATTTTAGTGGAGATTCTTCATTCACTTCTTGGGTGAAAGAAACATGGCTGAATATTTTGATGCATATCACATCATTTGGGAGCGGCATTATAGGACATGGGATCCTCACCTATGTCATTGGAGCAGATTTGATTGGTTACTTGATGCTTGTATGTACTTGGAAAATGGTGGTCTACTTGCTTGGAGGTATAAGCACTTTCATGATTCTTTGATGAAGCATCTTCTTGATGTACATTTTCATTATGTTGTTATGTACTTTGATGATATATATTTTGTACTCATGATGTTTGGAAGAATGCATACAAGAAAATGGGATCCAAGAACTATGAGTTGGAGAGCACTTCTAATTGTTGGAGTGCAATACAAGTAATGGGACCCTGAGATAATTCTTAGTCTCATAGGTTTCAAATTTTTGGGGAAACAAGTAGTATGGGGGATGGATTACCCACTTAATAAAGTGATTTTAATCAGATTAGTGCAGCAGCAAGCATGGTGGTTCCTCTCTAAAATATTCATGGAAGCTCGAAGACTCAAAGTTGGGAAACTCAGTGGCAACTTCAAAGAATTATACAGAAAGCAGTTTCTTCAACACCCATGTTTGAAATTGCTTGAGGACAAACAATATTGGGAAGGGAGGATTTTTCATGTCCCAAATTTTTCATTGGGTCACAATGACCTAAGCCCATTGTCCATATTCATGAGAGTTTGTCGAATTAAATGTTAAGGTTCAAATAATTGCCAAGGAGGAAAATTACTAGTTTCCTAGGTTGTGAGTGGAAGCATTGGGATTTGAAATAAGAAGGATACTAAATGATGTGTGGACATTATAATAGCATAAATATTTAATAAAGGAGCTAAATAAATATATACAAGTGAAAATAAAAGTGGCATTTGACCATGAATACACATGGAGGAAGTGGGACCCACACAAGCTAGATTTCTATGCCACATGGCATCCTCCTCTTGTCATTTCAAATCCATAAGAAGCCCAAGGGTCTTGGGATGATTTGGAAGGTAAATATACTTGGCATGAATCAATTAAGTCCGAATTGGAGTGTAAGAGTAACTCCCATGGAAGAGGAAAGGCATTTTGGAGCTAGCGAGACACTTGGACTAGATTCCCTAGCTCTATGACAACAATGATGAAGCTGCTATGACACCTATGACACAAATCAGACCTGAAGGCTGACATCTGACATATATGACATGCCAGGGCTAAAAATAGCCTCCAAGAGGGTTCTCAAGAGAGTTAGGGAAGCTAAGATGCTTCCACATGTGATTTGGTAGAAGTGGGAAACTAGGAATTGTTGTACAAGTGGCATCCTTTGGAATCTCTTCCTAACTTGAGTTGGAATGCATATCTTGGGAGGAACTTGACCCATATAGATATTGGAAACTTTATAAATGTCAAGAACAAAGAATGAAGGTAGATTTTGATCATTTTTATAATTTTCAATTGCATTTGTGAAGAGGGAGAGCTAGTGAATGACTAGTTTCTTTCCTTAGCCAATTTCAAGGGTGAAAGATTCCCATCCAAGTTGTTAATTGGAAAGGGAATTCAGAACTTTAATTTGGATATTTAATGGAGTCTTAATTTTCAGGTGTAATATACAAGGCATATCATGGTTTCTTCTAGTGCAGCTCACTCCTTCAACCATTTCCAGTTTTCATGGCATATTCTTGATCCTTGAGGGAGGGCATTTTTGGTGAGGTACTGTACTCTTTGGGGGAGATTATGATACCCCATTTATTTTTTAATATGAATTAAATACTCTTTTATTCATCTCCATAAAGTTTCAGGTCGAAATTCCAAGTGGAAATGTATACATCTGATTTTTAATGAAGAAATGGTGCCATTTTCCCCATAGCTCTTGCATAATGCTCTTGTGGTTGCATATAGTTAGTGAAGGAATTCCATTTAGAACTCATGTACATGTAATATGATATATATCTCTGTAATAACCATATCAGAAGATCCACAAGTCGATATTCCAGGAAGAACTATGTTAACTTGCTCATTAAAGGACAAAAAATGCCATTTCCCCACTACCTTGTTGTGAACCAATGTAATGTTGATGGATTCGAATGGATAAGTAAAATAATGATGGTTTATTGATGAATGGAATGTTATTGATTTATTATATGATTTTAATTTTTAGTACATAACCATTTGGAGTCATTTTGTTGAGTTTCATAGCATTTGGAGAAGATTGCATATCATTTCCCCCAAGGCTGAAACTAATCTTTTTGCATTTGATTTAAGGGAGGTATAGAAGACATTAAAAGTTAGAATGGTGATGCATATGAGTCCATGTTTATTTCCTTTATATGTCCCCTGATTCCATTCATAATATTGAGTTGGATTGAGTGCATTTGGAAAGTCATTTTGATCATCTACCCCTAGGGGATTTGAACCACAATTTACTAGTAAAATCCCTATCTTGACCAGATTTGAAAGAGGAGTTGTAGAAGTCATATGAACACTCCAGAGCATCCATAAAAATTATAAATATGTATTAATATCATCCAAGTACCTTCTGTAGAATTTTTGGGAGAATTTGGAGTCATTTGGAGACCAAGGGACCAATACTAGTCAAAGAGAAATTGCTAGTAAAATACCATACATTGACCAGAATATTAAAGGAGTTTGCAGAAGTGTTTTAATGGTCTTAAATTATCCCTGAAAATCATATTCAATTCCTAATATCAGTCATATAACTTCTCATAATATTTGGGAGCATTTGGAGCAAATTGGAGACCTAGACATCAAAACTAGTCAAAGGTCGAATTAGGGAAAAAGTGAAAAATTTGCCATTTTAATACAATTATTAAAAAGGGACATTACACTCCAACTTTGAAATTCCGTGATGAATAGAATCTTGGAGTAAATCAATGAATGCATTGTACTCATCTACGTTGTTCGTCATAGGGCCTAAACAAGCACCTCCTAAAGACACGAGTTGACTAAACGGTGAGTATATAACCCAAGTTGTTGAAGCCAACTAATGGGTGTGGCAACTAGCACCATCCACAAATCCTATAAAGCATTCAGTTGTCATATGAAAATATAACCCATAAGACACATAAGACATAACATAAAACAAAGGAGAAGACTAACTATACAAAATATGTACAGCTATGACACAAGAAAATGCATAGAGGCCTAGGAATAATACTTTTTCAGGTAGAACCCATTTCTGGGATCGGGAAACCTACATCCTTCATAATTGGTTAGCTCGTAGGACCCTTTCTTCAGAGATTTCAAGACAATATACGGTCCAAGCCACATAGATTTGAACTTTCCTTCCCCTAAGGGATCTTTGTCTTGGTCATAAAGCAGAACAAGGTCTCCTCGGAGAACACCCTTGGTTTAACAGACTTATCATATTGACACTTGACTCTACTTTTATGATCCTCATTTGTTGTGATCGCATCGCGGCGCTATTCATCTAGATTTTCTAAGTGTAGAAAATGTTCCTCTAGAACTGAAGTATCGGGGAGTAGTTGGATAGCCAACTTTAATGAAGGGATTTCACATTCAACCAGAATAACCGCTTCTACCCAATGAACGAGTTGAAAAGGTGAGAATCCGGTAGTATTTTTAACATTAGACCGGTATTCCCAAAGAGTTGGATACAACATGATGTGCCAGTTAAATCGACTGGAATTGGAGGTCCTTTGAAGAATAGTTTTCAACGTTTTGTTGACCACTTCAACTTGACCATTCACGTGCGGATAGAATGAAGACGAATGTTCCTGCTGAAAACCTAACATATTATATAGTTCGGTCATCATGTTGTTTTGGAAATGTCGACCGTGGTATGTGACAATCTCTTTAGGTATACCAAATCTAGCAATGATCTGGTTGAACATGAAGTAAGAAGTTAATTCTCCATCTGCTTTGACAGTAGGAATTTCCTCAGTTCACTTTGTGAAGTAGTCGACGGAAACAATGATGTGATGATGTCCTCTAGCCGAAGCTGGATTACATGTCATGAAATCAATCCCCCACTTCGTGAAGGGGCCTACTGTAATCACATGGTGGAGAGGAGTTGGGTGTCCTCGCATATTTTTGGTGAAAAACTGACATGGATGAGAGTGTTTCACAGCTTCCACACAATCTTTAAAGATTGTGGGCCAAAAGTAACTAGTATGCAGTATTTTTTGAGTTGTTTCCAACCCAGAAAGATGAACCCCACAGGATCCACTATGAGCGTCATTCAATACTATTTCAGCTTCCTCTAAAGTCAAACAACAACGTAGAATGGAATCTATCCCACGTCTATATAAATTATCAGAAATGATGAGATAATTCCTTGCATGATTTTTCAATTTCCGTCGTTCAACCCTAGAGAAAGTAGGAGGAAACCTTAAAGTCCGGAGATATACTAAAATATCTCCATACCATGGGTTAGAATATATAATAAGAAATATGTGTTCATCCAGGAATGATGAGTCTTCCTCATTGTTTACTACATCAGTAGGAAATTTAGAAATTAGTTCTGCGAACACCAGAGATTTCTTTGACGTAGCGGATTGGAAAATTAGGTCAAACTCTTGCAAGATGACAATCCATTTATTGAATATCCTGTCGATGATGCATCGGGTTAAGACATATTGAAAAGGATTGACTTCTTCAATCACTGTGGTGGTTCGCAGTAGGATGTAGTAATGCAGTCTCTGGAGTGCATGGACGACAACTAATGGCAACTTCTCAACATAAGAATACTTAATCTCAGGAGCTATTAATGCGGGTGAAATATAGTAAATGACATGCTCTTGGAGCTTGTCATCCTCCTGAACAAGTACTATACCAATCGTGGAAACAATTGCCACCAGATATAGAAGGAATTCCCTGGTATAATCTGGCGGGCTCAGCAAGGGCGCTGATAGTAATGCCTTTTTCAAAGCCTGAAACAAATTTTGTGTAACCTCGTCCCAAATAAAATAGGTATCTTGCTTGAGCAATCTCATGAATCCTTTTGTGATTTTAGCATAGTTTATAATAAAATGTCGTAGAAATTTTGACATATCTTGCAGACTCTAAGTTTGTCTAAGTGTTCAAGGAGGAGGAAGATTTACAATGGCCTCAACTTTTAATGGATCGACCATGATACCACGACTCGAGACAACGAAACCCAGTAGTCATCCAGGCTCGACACAAAATACACATTTATTAGGATTCAAACGAATATTATAGTATCTACATCTCTCAAACACTAGCTGCAAGTGATTAGGATGATCTCTTCTCTTGCGAGATCACGCTGGGAGATCATCCAGATATGGCTCAACTACATTTTTGATATCATGGAAAGCAAAGTTAATGTCATGTTGGAAGGTGGCTCCAACAATCTTTAGCCCGAACGACATCTTCCGATAAGTGAAGGTACCCCAAGGACAAACAAAATATATTTTATGTTGGTCTTCAGGTTTTATTTGAATATGATTATATCATGAAAAACCATCCATGAAAGAAAATATTTCATGGCCCGCACATGCATCGATAATATGATCTATGAATGGTGTGGGGTAGTCCTTAGGACAGGATTTATTTAGGTCCCTGAAGTCTGTACAAACTTGTATGGTTCCTTTCTTTTTGTCAATTAGAACTGTGTTAGAGACCCATTCCTTCATATTGATTGGATAGATGAAGCCGACTTTTAACAGTTTCTCAACTTCTACCATAATGGCCGCTTCTTTCCGTGGGTTTTACTGGATGGAGATTTTGTCTCACTGGTTTAGGATTAGGGTAAGTTGTGATGACATGCTCCACAATAGTGGGGTCGATGCCTGGAATCTCCTCATAAGACCAGGAAAAAACGTCGCGGAATTCCTTAAACAAGTTGGTATATAGAGTGATCTCATCAAGAGAACAATCTGCTCCAATAAAGAGGTTTTCCACAACTCCAGGTTTAATGGAGATATCGATTGGTATGGTCCTCGATATATTTTCCATGTTACCTTTAGCATATATTGTTTGTGTAGAAGGATTGATGGACAAATTGATATCACCACCAAGTCTCATTGAAAACTCACCATTTGCTATCTTGTCTAGATCGGGAAGAAAGTAGGACCTGTGATGCATGTGTTCCCATGGATGATCTAATCCTACCATGGCTTCCAAAATAGCCTCACCAGAGGGAAAAAAAATATTCAGATAATCAAAAGAGTGGATGGAGTTAACTAACCATGCAGGTGCATAGTCTATATCTGACTCTGTGGAGACAGACGAAGTCGATATATAATCTGCTGCAGCATCTTGTGTTGCTTGGTAAGCTATTTCTACAACAAATAAGGGCACAGAGGGTTCTTGTTGAGTAGGAAGAATCCAAGGATCAGTTGTTCAACTAACGGTGAATATTTCCTGAGACAAAATGTCAGAAGTACTCGCAGAACCAATGTAGTTTACGAGAGCAAGTAGGTCAAATTTTCCCATCAGTGATGAATACATGCCTACTCCCAAAATCTCGCTGGGTGGGTGAGTCTGATAAATCAAAGGGATTTTTGACTCCAATGAAGTATTGTTGTTTTTCCAAGTAAATGAAAGTTGATCAACTGTGATTATCTTACCTTCATGGGGAAACATCAGTACTCTAAAGACGGATGATGGGATAGCTTGCATCGCATACGTCCAGTTCCTTCCTAACAAAAAATTGTAGTCAACGGGAGCATCCAATACTTCAACCTCCATGAACACTGACTTACCCACAAGTTGAATCTCAAAATCAGATAAGACTCCATGTGGATGGAATGACCTTCCATCAAAAGAAGTAAGCATTGTATTGGAAGGATCTAAATAGGGAGAGTCGAGGGTTTTCCAGCAGGAAATTGACATTACACACGTAGACGCAACCTCATCTACCACGGTTCATCTAATGGTTTTGGGACCATGAACTACTTCAATATGGAGGGCTACGTGATACGGTAACCGAGGTTTGATGTTTGACATATCAAACTGAGCAAGCATACTAGATGAATCCATACTCCCAATTTCCGCTAGAAGTGCATTACGTTATAAAGGACAACTCTGCAAGACTTCTAGTGTGGACATTGCACAAGGTGTTTGAGCTAGATCCTCTACAACAGAGTAGTTCAGAGCAGTTCATGCATTGGGGTTGTGCATAGCTCGTTTGAAGACACCCTTAGGGATCTTCGGCAAAGGATCTACTGGTCTCTCAATGTGAAGAGGAGTAGATGTTTCGGGGATTTCCTTATCTTTCTTCCATGAGTCCGGGGAATAATTCCTGGCTCTAGTTTACAGTATCGTACCTGATTTATTCATATTGATAAATGGTTGATCAGCTGATGAGGCACGAGGAGTGCCCCCAACACTAGAGTTTTCAGAAGTTGATCATTATCCATGAGGGAATGGGTCCTTTAGGACAACTGGTTTCTTTTCACGTAACAACTTCTGGGCTTCTTCCATAAGAGGGCATTGGTGGGTAAGGTGATCGTATTTGCAAAGATTGCAGGGAAACTTGACCTTATTTTTCTCCTTCTTTCCCTCCTCGACATTTTCATTGTTCTTGGGATTTTGATGGTTCCCCTCCTCTTTCTTGCCCTTCTTTTTATTGTTGGGTTTCCGAGGACCCTTTTGATTAGTATGCACTTGTTGTACATATTCAGTTGTAGAAGGGGAGGTTGTAACAAAAGTTGCATCCACAGCATACTACTTTACAGATAAATCATGAACTTGCTTGGTCAACGCTTCGAGTGCTGCTATGTCTACTGAACTGATGATGCCATCGGCATGCGTTCAAAGCTTAGGTTTACCCAGATCAATATTAGATTTCGGTGCGTTAGGTATAATCTCATACAAGATCCCAGATTGAGCATATACCAATTCAAGTTGATGGGTCCTAACGATGGATTCCTCCTCAAAAGACACCCCAGAAGTTGCTACAACCTTAGAGATGTAAGGAAGGAGTGATTTCAAGTAGTACTCTAATAGAAACTCTAGGGGAATTTTAGCATTGATGAGCCTCTTTCGCCTTCGCCACTCCTAAGTGTGATCAGATAAGTGAGTGGCCTTATTCTTCCTGAAATTCGACAGAAGGTCTGTGCCGGCATCATACTGGACATGAATTTGAAAGTGGTTCAAAAAGACTATTTCCTAATCCCAAAAGTTATCATAAGTTGTGGTAGGTAGTTCGATGTATCACTTAGAAACGACACTAGTCAAGGTCCTTTGAAAGACCCTCAACCTAATGGAATATTCATTTAAGGAGTTGGAAGAACACTAGAGATGAAAGGTAGTGACGTGATCACCAAGATCTTCTCCAGTCTTTCCTTCAAACTTTGGGATGTCGGAAGGTAACTTGGTTGGAACTGGTGGCCATGCTGGGTTGTGGCGCACTGGATCATTAGTAAACTTTGAAATATCTGGAAAGTTTAGAGTTTCCAGAAAGGGATAATGAGGTTGAACCAATGGCATTTGATTAACATGAGCTTGGTAGGGGGAACCTCCCGAAACCTGGTTCCTATACTGTTGGTTCGAATTTCCCCCAACCATCGGTTGTGAAGTGAAAGCATTGTTAAATTTGCTCCATCCATATGATAAAGGGTTAATTCCTTGGGTGTTCATCCATTGCGGTTGGGTGTTAGCCCCTCTGTAATGTGGGTTAAAAAAGTTACCACCCCCTCCACCAAACAACGAAAAGGGAGTACTCCCTACAAGTACATTGGATGTTTGTACATTTGATGAATGGACACTAAAACTTGTGAAGGGGTTAAACCCAAGTATATGTGTAACAGATGGAATGGGAATCAAGCCCACAAAGGGTGTGGAAGGAGCTATGTGTCCTCGAACCAAGGAAAACCATGACTGAATGGAGCAGACTGTGGATTACCTTGATACTGCTGCATAAAGGGAGACGATGTAAATGGTACTGAAGGTATCCCTAAAAAATGGATATTGGACGATCCAACAGTGGAACCAAAAGGAATAGTTGATGTCGAAGTTGAAGAGCCTGACATACTCAAGGAACCAGCATTGAACCTAAGCGAGGGGCTCGAAGCAGAGGAAGCCTACAAAGAGCTAGGTACCAATGTGTGTGCGAATGAAGGAGACAAACCTCTTGATACAATGGCTAAAGTAGGAGTATGAGGAACTCCCAAATCGTCCCCTTGTGTTAGCGATGAAGAAACCAGGTGTAAACTGATATGTACTAAACTCCAGTTGACCTAGAGAAACTACACTTTCGAGTAAAGGGTCATTAGGTCCTGTGAAAGGAGGGTTGAAGGGTGTGTTAAACTCTTGAGTGGTTATGTCTTCAACCTCAACAGTATTATGAACCTGTTGATACCGAGTTATGAGGTGTGGTTCTCTGGGGTGGTTCCGTTATGCCCGTAAGTTCGTATGAACCACGGGAATCAATCCTCCAGCGTTGAGGTGGCATTGAAGGCTTCACTATGTGTGGAGGAAGGTTTTGCAACCTTCGTGACCTACGAAGAGGATGGTACTCCAAAATTATATAAAAAAACATACTAAGTGTATAAACCTGGTGGCCACTAACAACTAAAGAGCAAACACCATACCACTAAAAAATGTCCTACAATAATCAAGACCAGGAAAACAAAGATAATACTCTCAAGAGTCAGTCTGGGATGATGAGGGCCTAGAAAAAACTAGTAGGATATCGAAGGTCAGTTACACGACGTCCAATACAGATCCAATGGGTGCAAGCATTTGAATCACCAAACTACCCTCCCATATTGCTGTAGAGGGTTACCTTCCATGTTTGTACTAGGTGTAGTGGAAATAGCCTTCCACTATACTTGTGTAGAGCCCTAAAGTCAAGATTCTAACGATACCATAAATGCAGAAAATGCCTGGGGGGACAATTGTAGGTCCATCCAAAACGCATGGGCAGGGTATCTAATACCGAAATCCAAGAATGCACAAGGTACTAATGGACCCCTGTACACGAATCAACCCTAATGTATGCTCAAAAGGAAAGTGGGGGGTATCCCCAACAATTCCAGTCTCACACGACCTCGTGCTTAACTACCGTTTTATTGGAGCTTCCTGGAACACAACCACAAGAATGGATTTACTAGAAGATAGTCTGCACTACGATTTGAGGATTTAAACAATTTCAAAAAGTTTAAGTGTGATCTATTCCGAAATCCTGGCCTAAGCTAGTTAATGTCGTGTAACCCTAAAAAAGAAATGTTACTAATAAATTTTAAATTAATTTCTTTTTATGGGTTGTTACTTACTCAAAGGTGTAGTGTAGTGTGTGGCATGGTTACAACTGTAAGCAAACTGCATATCAAAATGTAATTTCACAATTTTTCTTTTTTCGTTTGTTCTTTCAAAACAGAAAATCTAAGTAATATAAGCATAAAAAATGTATTTATTTTGTTTTGTTTTCAAAGTTAATAGCAATGCAACTACCCTACTTTGAAAAATAAATGACAAATCTTGTAAAAGAAGTTCTTTTGTTTTTCAAATTTGATCTTTTCTCTAGCTATGAAAGAAATGCAAATGAAAAATAATGAACTAACAAGACTTATCAATTTGCGTAAGTAAAGAAAGACAACCCAAGAATTAAAACAAATGGACCTAAAGCAAGATCGACAAAGACTTAACCCAAAACGTTACTTCATAGAAGTAACTAAACTTTTGGAACAAGATGCCAAAAAGAAAAACTGATGTGTAAGATGGAAAAACAGAAGGATATTTGTGTAAAAATCAGACTATTCCTAAACATCAAAAAACAAAAGAAAAAATCCTATGCCAAACAGAAGATGGGCTAGCAATCTAGGGAAACTTTACAAACATAATGACTCAAAGAGAAATGATCAAATATGTTCGAAATAGATTCAAAGAACCCTGAACAATGTCCAAGAGGTATCTAAATTGACAAGGAATTTCAAAAACACAGAAAAACCCCACTGAAGTCAAACCCTAATAAAAAAAGGCATAACTCAAGAAATACCCACGACTGTTACATGCAACAATTCGTGGTGCACTCGCGGGTACTTATACAAGCAACTCACAGCTAGGGAAAAGTGTGCGTGGGTGTATATACCAACAAGTCGTGGGTGGGATTCAAAAAACCTTAAAAAAGAAAGAATGGAAACCAAAAGCAACTGAATCAAACCAAGAACATCAGATGGTTCTGAATCAAACCAAGAACATCAGATGGTTCTGAATCAAACCAAGAACATCAGATGGTTCTGAATCAAACCAAGAATAGACCCAGAAGAGACACAGGAATGTCTAGCAAGTGCCAGAAAGCAAAGAAAAATCTAAAATCGAACCAAAAAACCAAAATCAAACCCTAAAGAAGAAGTTCAGATCTTTTAAAGCAAACTCACGACTGTATAAATAGACAGCTCGCGGGTGCCACTTAATGTGCGAGGGTAGCAATGTCTGCAACTCGTGGGTACAACAAAACGTGCATGCCTATATCTACAGGAAACATGCGGGTAGGTACTTATAAAATAAAAAGAGAAACTTTGCAAACCAGATTGGACTGAGCCAACACAAAGGGATCTAAATTGAAACCCTAAATACCTCAAAAGAGCCTAGAAAAGTTATGAAACTGAAGAAACCAAAGATCTCCAAAGTAGAAAAACAAGATGGTGTCCCCAGCGGAGTCGCCAATTCTATTGTTAGGGAATTTACCTTATAGTAGAGGATAGATACTACCAACATACAAGGGGTTGACAGATAGATACATAGGGTTCTTTATACATTAATGTAAATAAATAAGATCAAGGTTTAGAGAAAATGTACCTTGTTTATGATGGTCGGTCCAAGCTTTTCTTTAGATCTTCACATCAACAAACCTACAAAACACACAGACCTTCCTCAAACCAGTTTGACTATAAATAGATATTGATATTAATGAATGCATAACATCAAATTATAATAAAAAAAATAGATATTAACACTTTATTGGGAAAGGAAGAGCATCTCAATCTTTTCTTGTCAATAGAATGTAGTAAGTACAAATGTTATACCTGACTCTGCATCAAGCACCTTCGTAACGAGGCCCTAGGCTCCTACTCCTCTCTCTTTACATGGAATTTCTTCAGCATAACAATAACTCTCTCTAAAATTGGTCCTTTCTCATGGCCTCCTCTTGCATTTATGGCAAGGCAAGGAGGGTTGGTTTCAAAATGAAGTTGAATTGGGAAGTTGGGGAAGTTAGAATACCTATCTCAACTAATCCCAATTCATGTTTTTAATATATTTTTCAAAATTTCCTTAAGACACCCGCAACTATGACATCTCACAACTTGCGAGTGACTCGCAACATGTGAGCTTAGCAACTTGCGAGTGCAACTTTTAATTGACACTCGCGGGTTGTCAATAAAGAGACCTACGAGTGACTCGCAATGTGTCAAGTATAGGAGTCGCGACTTTATGGTGAAGGTATGAGAAAAAATAAGTTTTTAAGCTGAAGGAGTAAGGATTCAGCTCCAAATCATCCAACGTTAAGTAAGCTCTTCCATCCATAGTTTCCTTTTGTGTGATAGATAAGGCGATGTGATCACAGATGGAGAAGTGCTAATTTGACTAATAACACCTATGATGCTGAGAGACCTTGGTTGTAAATATGTCAATGTGTGTTTTTTTCCATTGGTTGAAAACTGCATCCAAAGTTTAGTAAAATCCCATACGATGGGGTCAAGTGCATAGCCATTGAGCGCCCAAAACCACATCACATCCTCCTAAGGCCAAGGAAAACATGTCCAAGCGCAGGTTATAATCTTCCATAGAGATACGCACATTGCGACACTTCCCTTTGCAAGGTAAGGTGCCCCCATTGGCAACCATGACTTCAAAGTTGGAGCAAGGATGGAAAAAACAATCAACCTGTTTGGCGATCCGAGGGTTAATAAAGTTATGAGTGCTACCAGAAACAACGAGTATTATAAGAGGAAGCTTCTTGAATTAACCCCTGACCCACATTGTTTGGGGGGTGGTGACTACGGCTAAATCATGGAGAGATATCTCTGGGTGGTATTCCTGAGATAGAGGGTCAATAGGAGGCTCCTGAATGTCGACCTGATCATCTATTGTATCTGTAGCTTCTTCATCAATTTTAGAGGCAGGAGGAGATCCACATCCAAGAGATAGAGCTTTTTCTCAACACATCTATGTTCCCGAGTGAATTTCTCATCACAATTATAACAAATCCCTTTTTCTCTGCGTTCCTGCATCTCTGTTTCAGACAAATGCTTGATTGGAGTTGGTTGAGGAGCTGGTGGGATGGGAGGTCATTGGGAACCCATATTTCTGAAGGGAACAAAAGTGGGTTTGGAGCGCTATTGGGCTACAATCTTGTCTTCTGCCAACTTATCCAACCCCAGGGCTTCCATCATTGTGTTGGGACATAACATTTTGATCCCATATCGGATTGCATCCTTTAGAACACTGATAAAAAAAATCCTATAGAAGTTATCAGGAAATCCTTCTGTGTGATTGGCTAGTTTCTCAAATTTTGTTTGATACTCTCACAGTGCCAGTTTGGCGAAGTTTAGTGAGGGATCCTGTGAAGTCATCAAAAGCACTAGGACCAAATCGTTGCAAAAGGAGCTGGCAAAAATATGGCCATTTTGCCTCTTCATGAGCCTTGATGTACCAACGATACCATTGAAGAGCTTTCTGTCCCAAATGAAATGATGCAAGTGGAACTTTGTTGACATCAAAAGTATTATGCAGAATGAAATATTGTTCTGCCTGATAGATCCATCCAGTCGGATCAGTACCATTTAAGCGAGAAAAATCAAGCTTTGGACCACGAAAATTGCTAGAAGAAGAGAACCCAGTGTCTGTAGAAGACTTTGACTGTCATTTATTGTTCATGGATGAATGCTCAAGATGGAGGCCAATAAATTTTTCATCCAGATCCTAGAGTTTGGTTTTGAGGGCTGCAAGTTCTTCCTCCATGGTTTTGCTCCTGTGCGGGTGACAACCATAACCAAGAGTTTTTTTTTTTTGAATGGGTAGAAAAACAAAAACATAAACCATTTTAGTAAAGGAAAATTTGGATTTGGGAAAAACTCTGATGGGTAATGTGGGTTTGACTAGGTTTTGGACACTTTCGAATGGACAGGGAAGCAAAAAGTGAGGATTTCAGAAGTAGGGTGAAAGAATGAGAAAATTTGGTAGATTGGGACAAAGAAGCAGAAATAGGAAATGAACACTGTGGCAAAATTTGAAGGCGATTGGGTGAAAATCGAAGAAGTTATGGCAAACCCTAAAATAGACAAATGTGGGATTTCTGGCTTTGGGAAGTGGAATTTGGGATAGGGTCCTCAGGAATGAAATATGCAAAATGGGATTGCAGGGGTGTCAGTGATGTTTCAAGGGAAAGTGATCAGCAATGGAAAGGGGCATCTGTTTTTTTTTGTTTTTTGTTTTGAAATGGATCTACAATGGCGTGGAAGTGATCGACAACAGTTCTAGACAGATGTAATCTGTGATTTATCAGCTGGAAATATATATGGACCCCGGGTATGTGCAACTTCTTAATGGTTTAGGGGATTCACTTGGCCACCAATGCTATCTGACACCTTGTGTATTGAGGCAGTACCCCTCACTCCATGACTTAGGTAAAACTGATAACCACTTTGCCACAAACAAAAGCTCTTGATTTACCTCATCGACGGGAACTAGTCAATATGGTAGGGTTCATTTCTGTTTTCGCTGGCAGGTCCTCTCAATGGGCCAACTACTTTGAGGTTCCTATGGTACTCCTCACAATGAGTCTTAGGGCTTATGCCCAAGTACTTCCCACAGTTAAGTGGATAGGGATTATTCCCAGATCCAAACCTGCAACATATCCAGAAATTTTCTTTTGGCAGAAATTCAACCCAATAAGCCCAAGAAAGTGCTCTGATACCAGATGTGAGGAACCTACAACAATTAATTGATGAAATACACGATATATCAGATCACATAATATTTTTATTAATCGCGGGCCACTTCGAGGGGGAAACCTCCTTTGATCAAGCTCAATACAAATAACTTCATGGTGCTTTCATTGGCCTCAACATAGACTTATACTAAGTCTAGGCGCCAATACTATGGTTCAACACCATTGGACATATAATACTACGGGATGAATTAAAAAGCATATGCGTCCAATACTATGGATAAATACTATGGGCTAATACAAACTATGGATCAACATATAATACTACAGGATGACTTACAAGGCATATGCATCCAACGACAATATACTAACAAAGTAAAGAGAAGGGTTGACATGGGTTCCTAATAGAATCAACCCCACAAAGTTAACATTTCGATTACTAGTTAATTGGGGGACAACTTCCACAAATTAAGGATTTGATTGCATGGGATAGTTTCTAATTATTATCATGAGATTCCACCACAGGGAAGAAGGACTCAACATCATCCCAAGTCAAAATCAAGGAGGCAAGGTCAAATTTATCAAGGAGGAATCAATCATCCCAACTTGCATGTGGATTTCTAGTTAACTAGGACAACTTCCACAAATCAAGGTGTTGATTGCATGGGAATTTTTGAGTTATTCTTGTATAAATAATAATAAATTTGATAACATGATATTAATCTTCAATTATTCTTATTCTCTTTATCATTTTCATTCCTCCCTTGCCGGTCAAGCTGAATTTTTATCAAGAGGCATCTTGTCGCCCTGTTTTAATGAAGAGCTAGTTTTGTTCCATATTTAGTATACTTGCTTAGGCGGGGTTCCAGTAGCTTCCTTGGGTTGGTACCACTCAAGGGAAGGATTGAGAACCCCTGATTTTATATCATTTTTTTTTTAGTTTTTCATTTTTTTCCGCATGTTTGTCTTTCCTGTAGTTTCTTGTTGCATTCCTGTAGTTTCATGTAACGATCTTGTAGTTTCATGTTACATTATTGTAGTTTTTTGTTACAAGCACTTTTAGATTAAATCAGAATTTATTTCCTGTTATTTCAATTTCATCATTTTTTTTTAAATGCTTCAAGTCATTCTTTATTTTCCTAGTTAGTTGTTGCTTTGTATTTACCGTTTTTCTTAGTTAGAATTTCAAGTTATTTCCTTAAACGTCTTTATTTTCCTAGATAAAGCTAATGCTCTGCATCTACCATATTTCTTAGTTAGAATTTTGAGTTATTTTCTGTACTTCTTTATTTTCCTAGTTTAAGTTGTTGTTTTACATTTGTTGTCTTTCTTAGTTAGCATTTCAAGTGATTTTCTTGGCGTCTTTATTTTCCTAGATAATTGCTACTTTACATTTAATGTATTTATTACTTAATCTCTCAAGCTATTTCCTCTGAAATTGCATATACAATGCACAATACCTCTTAAGTTTGTACGAACTTCTGTATTGATAATTTAAGTAATGAGCTAAGGGATTCAGTGCTTATGGCTGCAATTCTTTGGCCCATCGATTAGGTTTTTGAATGTTTAGAGTTTTTGTCTCTTTGTATTTATGCTTATTATAAAAGGTTGTTTTAGGTATTTTGGTTAACACCTTTTGTGAATGAGTGTAGTTGACACATCTCTCTTCATAGATAATATACCACCATTTAAACTAGTTTGTATTTCCTTGCAATTTACAGTTTTTCTCCATTCCATTCATTAATAGAATTTGGGTTTTACTATACTACTATTATCTCTACAAAATATTCGTTTGTGTGTGTTTACATTTTATATTGTTTCCTTCATTTCATTCTCCAAAAAAACGAGATCAATGATATCAAAGCAATCTAGTCTTGTTGTTTCTCGGTGCATCTTTCTGACAAGATCCCAGTATTGAGACTTGGGTATCAAAATATTTGAGCTTCGGGAAAACCACTCTCATTGAGCCAAGAAACCTCACATGGCAGGAGAAGAAAAAAGAGATGATGGAGTAATATATCCTATTAATTTGGATCTCGAGGAAGCCCTTGCGCAATAGAGGAATGAGATGATGGATAATTTTTCCCAAATCCTTCGATGACTATATGTGGAAGCAAAGATACCTTCAATGAGAAGACATTTCATAGGTACAAGTGTACAACTAAAATTTGACATTGATTTATTTGAAGGCCAGATAGATGTAGATCCTTTAAATAAATGCTTAACTCAATTAGAGGGTTATTACGTTTTTTAAATTTTTTCTAACAACGAAAAGATCACTTTCGCACTCCTTAAGTCCCTCCTCTATTTCAAATATTGGTGGGATAGTTACTACCAAAGTCATGTCAAATATGGGTGTGAAAGATATAGGACATAACCCACTTGGGTGACTTTTGTCGATGTTTTCAAGGACAAATTCTACCCTGCCAAAAACTATGATGGCTAGTACAAAAACTGGACAACTTTGTGTCATGAGAGAGACCAGACAGTGTTAGAGTTCACTACTATATTCCATACCTTGCAATCAAAGATGGGTATAAGAAACTCTGAATGGCACTTGGTCCTAAAGTACAATAGTGACCTAGACAGGTACATCCAGATAGAGATGAATTTCCTAGACATTTCCTTCCTAGGAGCTGCTTCTCAATATGTTGTCAAGATCGAGCAAAATTTTAAGAAGAAGAATATGTGGGATTTTAGGTTTGGAAATCAACTATAGCAGAAGACTAGTAAAGGCAAAAATAATAACAACCGGGCCAAGCCACAAGTGAAGAAGGGTAATGGGAAGTAAGAGAAAGACACTAGAAAGTGGTGTGAGTTCCAAAAAATCCCCTGGAACAACACTGATGAATGTTAGTAAAAACAATCATTATTGGATGAGATGAAGTCCTTAAATTTGATGTCTAGCTCAAACCCTGATTGAGAGAAAGATAAGGGAAAAAATATCATCGATGCATAATGTAGTGCTGCCATTGCAACCACAAATATCCAACTAGAAGATTCAATGGATTTAGAGGAAGGGGAATGCCTCTTCCATTCATAGTTGTGAGTGAAGGGGAATATGCTAAATTTTATTGTTCATAGTGGTATCTATAAGAACATGATATTGGTCTAGATTAAGATATTGAATTTATCAACAATTCCACATCCCCAACCATACACCATTGGTTGTTTGATCCAGGGACAAGACATTCATGTTAGTTAACAACGACGCCTATCCTATAGAATTAATCCCTTCAAAGATGAGGTACCGTGTCATGTTTCCCCACTTGAATTTTGTGATGTTATTTTAGGACAACCCTATATGTGGAAACATCATTTTTTTATGATCCTAGGCATCGTAGTGTCATTGTTACTTTAGATGGGCAACTATAGAGGATACTCGAGGTAGTCTTGACTACTATAGTTTCATTGATCTTTGTAAAGCAATGTTGGAAGGTAATCTCTAAGACTAGGAATTTTTTCCTCTTCATGATTTAATCAAAAGGTAGATGGAAGGTCACTGCAACTACTATAGCCTCAACACGAGGTACCTCTAAATAACAAAATTAGGTGGACACGATAGTAGAAGAATATAGAGATATATTTGCCTCACCTAAGGGGGTGCCTCTACATTGTAGGGTCAAACATTTAATTGATTTGATACTTGGTGCTCCTTTATCTAATGGCCCACTATATAGATTCTCTCTTTTGGAGAACGAGGAAATAAAGTGTGAGATTCAAGGGGTCATCCAAAAATGCCACATTCAATCAAGCTCCTCACCTTGTGGGATCCCAATTATGTTGGTATAGAAGAAGGATGGGACATGGTGACTCTGTATTGATTACAAAGCCATGAAAAAAATAACCATCAAGAATTGATACCCAATCCCATAGATTAATGATATTCTTGATTAAATTAAGGCTGCCAAGTTGTTTAGTAAGATTGATTTGAAGTTAGGCTACCACTAGGTCCCAATTGAGGAGGTCGATGTATGGAAGAAAACCTACAAGTATAAATAAGGAATTTTAGATTGGTTGGTCATTCCTTTATGTCACGTTCCCAGTCACCTTGGTGCCCTTCAGAGGTGATGGGAGACAACCCAATACATTTTTTTTCAACAATTCTCTCCTTTTTTGCGCTCAGCCGCAATGGCCTCTGATCCGCAATCCGCAGTCCACCTTACCGCAATTCGCACTCAGAATTTGAAAGTTAGATTGCCAAATTTACCTTTCTAAAGAAATACGATCTTGACTTCCGCATTCCGCAGTGTGGAAGTTGGAAATGCAGAGCGCCAAAACGCCCGTCACAGAAGCAATACGATCCCAAATTTCACATTTAGCAGTGCGAAAGTTGGAAATGCAGAGCGCCAAAACTCTCGTCATTGAAGAAATACAATCTCAACTTCCGCATTCCGTGGTGTGGAAGTCGGAAATGCGGAGCACCAAAATTCCTGGAACCGAAGAAATACGATCCTGACCTCCACATTCCATAGTGCGGAAGTCGGAAATGCGTAGCGCCAAAACGCCTGGTGTTAAAGAAATGTGCCCCGACTTCCGCATTCCTCAATGCAGATGCGGAAAGTCGGGAGATGTCCATGCCCTGTCATAGCCAAATTCCCGGCCCAATAAATTCTTCATCCTTAGACCAAATTGGACAAGTTCGGTACCATTGGAAATATCTTAGAGAGATTTATGCACTGGTATAATCCCCTACTAAATCTGAGGAATTTGACTTTGCCATTTTTCCAAATGAAGCATAGATCAAACTCCCTATATTCTTCTTTACCCTTCTGCAAGGAGCTCTCGTTACCCTCTGCCATGGATTCTCCCTTCACCTGACCCATAGAGGGTCATGAAACATAACAGGGGATATCTAATTCCTTCCCCAAGTCCATATGATGCCATGTAGTCCATCTAAAAGTGTATTCCATACATAACAAAGAACATATAATTAAACTAAATCTAATCAATGCATCTACAACATGCAATGTTAGCAACACATTAAGCTCAAGCAAATGGTGAAACAATAAAACATGCCTCTACCTCATACTCAGTCTCATACATAATTTTCCTACTGATCATTTTCATTGTAATCATTCATTCAAATAACTTAAATATAACAAGTAGACGTCACATAGGGAATTAGAATCATTTAACACCACAAGGAGCACTTATCTTTAAACTGAAGTTGTCCAAGCAAATGGCTAAGTGAGAGCAATGCTCCACCCTACCATAGGTCTCTATCCAATCTATGCTCTTTCAGATGAGACACCACCCCCAAGATGGGTTGTGTATCTACCAAGGAGGGATAAATAGGCTCTCTTCACAGTCAAGTCTTCACACTAATGCTAAGCCAACATACAGTTGGGTTTATCAATCCTACAAGGGAAAACATGGAGGATGATGCTAATCCAGTGAGCTCAACCACATAGTTATAGGCATCTCAAACCTTTCAGCAGTCATGGCACCCACAATACCTACCACACCCAACACAAGGAAGGCCCCCTTCTTTGCTGCACAGTCCCTCAGGGCCCCTTCCCTCTAGTGCTCTTCAAGGTGGGCATAGAAAGGTCCAAACTACTTCCTTCATGATACTTTAGCCTTCAATGGGTTTATCAAGAAGATCCAACCTCTATCTTTCCTTCTTCTCAATTATCCTAGCTGGGATCTTCTTAGGGTTGTGGCCGAAGCTTTGTCCCTCAAATCAGTTCTTCTGCTATATATCAAGGTCTTATCATAGTTTTAATAAGCTTATCATGTTCTAGAATTTACCCTAGGGTTTGGCCAATGGATTTTACCAACCGATTCTACTTCCCACTCAGGGTTTCTTGTGCATTCTCAGCTCTGTAATTCATCATTTACATAGAGTCGCAATTTTTATACTTTCTTCTCTACTCATATCTCCCTTTGTTCTGTTGAAACTCCTTGCGCTAGTGCCTCCTCCACCAAGGATTCCCTGTTCCATTTCCTTTTTCCTTGCCATACCCTATTTCTGGTCCTTTCACATTCCTCTGTCAACGTGGCCTTCTCCAGAATCGCGACATTTCCTCCTTCCCCACTGCGGGCTTATGTAACGCATGAATTTGATCCTTGGTGTTTCATGATACTACAACCCGCTCACCTCCCTAGTCTATACACATGGAACCCTCTTGTGGGTTGCTTCCATAGCCATTTTTTTGTATTTTATTGCATTATTAAAATTTATATCATTTTTACAATTTCCATGGCTTAATGGCACATGGCTAACATAAATATCAAACAAATTCCTTTTTAAATAAAATATGAGCAACCACTAGTAGGCCTTGGCGTTGATCTCCACACTAGGGAAAACATACATCGCATGTATACATTATTTATATTAAAAGCCAAAATATCCTGGGGGTCGAAATGGAGGTATTACACTTTAATATTGACTAATGATCCAACAAAATTTATGAGGATGATGAATGATATCTTGTGCCTGTTCACAAGATATTTTGTGGTCATATATCTGAACAACATTCTCATCTTTAGCATATCCTTAGTACCTTGCACCAACACAAGTTATATTTCAATTTGGATAAATTATCACATGCCTGCATGGAGAACATTTAGTACCTGAGATACATCACGGATGAGCACGGGGTGCATGTGGACCCAACCATCATCTAATTCATTCATGACTGGCCATCCCTGACAACTCTAATAGAGCTCGAGAGATTTTTGGGCCTCACCAAATTTTACCATAGGTTTGTGTTGGAGTTCTCTCATATCACTTGGGCCTTGAGACAAGTGAGCAAGGGTGGATCCAAATCCAAGTTTTGTTGGGTTGCATCATAATAGAAATCCTTTGAAAATTTGAAATGATGCCTCTGCTTGGTGTCTGTCCTCACTTTTATAGACATGCAAAAACCTTTTAATATTGAAGTAGATTCCTTTCAGAATGTTATCAATGCATTCCTCACTCAATATGGACACCTGGTGGCCTATCATATTGAGACACTCTCTAATTATACTTACATTTATCCCACCTATAACAAGGAGATGTACTCCATTGTGCAATCTCATTGTCAATGGAAACATTACATCCTAGGAAAGGATACCATCATCCACACTAATAAAAAACCCCTTCAATTCATGTAGACATAGGAAAATTTACATAATGACTTCCATCAGAATTGGTCCACATACTGCAACAATTCCACTTGAACATCAAGTATAAGAAGGGAATCACCAATCAATTTGCAAACTGCCTTAGCTGAGATCTAGTTGTTGAACCTAACTTTTTTATTTCCTATCTGACATTACAAGTAGGAAGATTGGTCTCAAACTTTCATATCTAGGATGAAATTTTATGCCATATTGAACACCTTTGTGTTCCTTCAAGTGAGTGTGAGAAGTTGATTTGGGAGGCACATTATAGTTAAGTGGTAAGGCACTTTGAAGTAGAGAAGAAAATGATAGTTTTGCAAACTTACTTCCACTGACCAAAGCTCCAACAAGAAGTTGGTAGGTACATTCGATCGTGGACCACATGTGCTATTTCCAAACCTTGCATCAAGAAGCAAGGGTTGTACTCTATGTTTCCGACTCCACATGTAACATCCCTGGACCTCCCTTATGGCATTCTGAGGCTGCCGAAGACTCGATGTTACTTTTTTTTCTTCTTCTTTTATTTCTAAAACTACACACAATGACACGGAACTCGGTTCTGCAATCCACCATTGTGATCCGTAGGCTGTATGGAGGCTTTCCACAATCCATAGTCCGCGACTGCACCTTTCCGCAATCCACAATCTGCAATCCCTAATCACATATTTTCGCAATCCACAACCTGCATTGCGTCCTTCCGCAATCCGCAATCGAGTCTTTTAGCAATCTGTAATCCACAATCGCGGAAGTCAGAATGCGGAATTCCAACTTCCAACTTCTGGAAAGCTTCCCTTCGGCAATCCGCAATCCACATTGTGGAAGTTGGAATTGCGTAAGTCCAACTTCGAACCTCTAGGAAACTTTCCCTTCCGCAATCCGCAATCTGCATAGTGGAAGTCGGAATGCGGAAGTCCAAATTCGAACTTCTAGAAACTCACCCTTCCGCAATCCACAATCCGCATTGCGGAAGTTGGAAATGCGGAAGTCCAACTTTCAACTTCCGGAAAACTTCCCTTCCGCAATCCGCAATCCGCATTGTGAAAGTTAGAATTGCGGAAGCCCAACTTCAAACTTCCGAAAACTTCCCCTTCCGCAAGTCGGAATTGTAGAATTCCAACTTCTCGATTTCTGCAGTTTACCTAAGGAAAACTTCTAAGGGGCATAAATTCCTCATCCGGGGTCCAAATGAGGCAAGGTTGGTACCGTTGGAAATCTATTGAAGAGCTCTATCCAATCGTGAAATCCCCTTCCTAGTTGAGGTATATAACCTCCCCATTTCCTTCTCTGAAGTTTTTCTATAACCTTCTAAGGTAACTTCCAACCCTTAACAGGTCCCTACCTATCTCCTTCCATAACCCATCTTCCCTCTTTCTCACAGAGCGGTTTAGGCATACCCTAGGTCACATAACCATCCCCATGATTAAGTAAGGTTAAAGAGTCCTTTACAAGGTTAAGCATCTCATACAAAACACATAATAAAAGAAGTTAAGGCTAATGATACATCTAACACATGTAAGCTTAACAATACATTAGACTCATGCAACTGAATAAAGCATTCAACTTGCACTCAGCCTTCCACTTAGGATTACACATGGTCTAACTATTATTCCCATTCATATAAAATTCATTCAAAAGGTTAAGCAAAACATCATAATAAAAATACATGAAATAAAATCATCTATTCCACCGAATACTTATCTTTGTATCTTGAAGTTTCCCCAGCAACTGGCTAAGTGAGAGCAATGTTCCACCCCACCTTAGATCTTTGTCCAACTTGTACTATACATGCCCGAGCTGGGCTATGTATCCACTAAGGAGGGCTAGGTAGGCTCTCTAACAGTCAAGATCCACTTCAATTCGAAGCCAACCTATAGCTGGGTTTATCAAGCCATCTCATGCTAAGCCAACCTATAGTTGGGTTTATCAAGCATACACATGCTAAGCCAACCTACAACTAGGTTTATCAAGCATACACGATAACAAGGAGGATACTACTAAGCCAGTGAGCTCAACCATAGGGTTACAGACATCTGAATCACTCAGCAGTTATGGAACCCACGTTATTCACCTCACCCAACACAAGCAAGGCCCTCTTCTCTGCTACACAGTCCTTCAAGGCCCCTTCCCTTCGAGTGTTATTCAGGGTAGGCATAAGAAGGACCAACTACTAGTTATATGAGATCATAGTCTTCACTAGGTTTATCAATCCTTCCAACCTTAAATCCTATGTTCTACATCTACTAAACACACTGATTCATTCCAGGGTTGTGGACTAAGCTCTATCCTGCAACTCAACTCTCTTCTCGCGGATTCCGGGCTTCAAACATATTCCTCAAGCTATTCATGCCCTGTAGTCCACCTTCGAACTCGCCTTCAAGGATCTAATCAAGGATGATGCTTACGCGCGGGATTCCTCTGGCATTCGGCTTCACTACTTTGGCTCACAGAGGAGATATCGTTTCCTTCCTCTATCTCATGGCTCCCTCTCTGCTCAGGGTTTCCTCTGCCTCAAAAACAAACAACAAAAATGAACGAAGAAGCAACCTTCCCATACCTTAGCGCCATTTTTATCTACTGCGAATGTCCTCCGCTGGTTTAACTTCTCGACGTTCTGTAGCTGAATCCGTGCCCGTACAAGGAATCGAATCGGTTACTCCTGCCCAAGTTGCAGGATGGGTCACCATCGCACGACCCCCTCACCTCTCCCTAGTGGATACCTTCGCCCCCTTCTCATTAGCTGCCTCACTTAGCCAGTTTTGGGTATTTCATTGCAATATTAAACATTTACATCCATTACAAAATTTCATGGCTTAATAGCACATGCATAGTCCCATTGTCAAATACTTGCCTATGAAAGAAAACCTTAAACATCCACTAGTGGGGCCTTCACCTTGAGCTCCACATTAGGATCACACACATTGCACAAACACAATATGTACATTAAGTCCAATAAATATTAAGGCAGGGTAGGGGTATTACACCATACAAGCCTCGTGAGAGTGTCGAGTCATGGAATACATGTCCTATTTGCCTTCAACCATGCATGGAAATGATTGTGTATTTGTGGTTGTTGACTGGTTCTTTAAGATGGAAATTTTAACTCCATGTCAGAAGAGCATCACAACAGATGCCATTGCTAAGCTATTCTTCAAGCATGTTTGGGTTCATTTTGTCCTCTCACAGACCATGATTTCATATTGAGTCAATAGGTTCCTAAGTAATTTGTGGTCCAACCTATGGTCAATGATAGACACCTAGATGAACAAATCAACTACCTTCCACCCCCAAACTGATGGACATATAAAGGTGCTCAACAGGATGATTGTGCATATCTTGAGAATGTACAACTCCAAACATCCCCACACTTAGGTTGAGATCCTTCCTTATGTTCAACATAGCTATAATAGAGACCTTCAAAGCTCTGTTAGCCACAACCCTTTTGAGTTATGCTTGGGGTTTAGTCATTGGACCTAATGGATGTAACAATATCCATTGCATATACATAGGAAAAATCCTCCCATGCTCAAACTAAGGATGACTAGGCATCCAAATTTGTTGAACACATCCAACACATCTGCTAGTACTAACATTTTTACAAGGTTTTTAACCTTTCAAAATGGAAAAATATGGAAGGTTTAGTTCTCCAACCCATGAAAATTTGAAGCTGAAATTATACACAAGGGCCTAAGTGCGTAAAGGATGAGTGGAGGAGAAAGCATAGAAGTACCATAGGGTTAAATCAGAGTGCTAAAGGGAAACGATCCGAACACCATCGATCTTCAATTAGACTCAATGGTTGATAGTAATAGTGCAATGGGAAATTGATAGAGAGATAAAGGGAAGCATCTAGCTAATTGAAAAAGTAGTTGTCTGATCAATGGATCACGTTGATATCACACTAGAAAAATGTGCCCATGCTATTTTTCTTTGAGGAGGAGTTGTGCCAAACATTGTCAAGGACACATAGTGAGTTTTGATTGAAAACTCTTCACAAAGAGATTTCGCAACACTGCCAAGCTCGTGGGGAGTTACTACCCATGAAAACGACCCACGTTTTCACCCATAGATATTAATAAACAACATATCCATGCCAAAAAAAGTCGGTATAGTGGCATAAACATTGGTCCCTCCCCAGGTGACACGTCTCAAATGGGACCCATTGACCTCAAATGATGATATTAAAGAGCGGAAAATGAAAAGTTACCAAATGTCTCAAATTTCAAATAGGGATCTATTAAAAGATAAAAATTTATTTTTAAATGTTATCCAATCTATTTGAAGAAGAAGAACATCGTTCAAATCTCTATACTTGTACATTGAATCTCAACGTCTAGAAGTCCTAGAACATCATCAAGTTTTACCTAGCCATTTAGCCTATCAACTGAAATATTTATGCCACCAATGGATCAAAATTCCAAATCCAAGATGCCTAAATCCATTTTTGTTGGTGATGAACAAATTTATGAAAAACACAGAAGACAAGAGGAAGAAATAAAAGTGCAAGTAAGAAGAGTTAAAAGGTAAAAGGATGCTAGTTAGTTAGAAAGTCAAAGGTGAAAAGGACATATTTACAAGTTTGTTGCAAATCAGTTAAGCTCAACAGAATTTAGTTACTCCTGAAGACTTATATGATGTAATTCAAGTGCATAATTCGAGGCTGTAAAATTTTTAGAGGGACTTTACCAGTTGTTGAGATGATGAACTATTTTGTAATGTATATTTTTGTCTGAGATTAAGCTTGTAGAGTGTTGCAGAGATGTTTTTCCTTTGTATTCTATCTATCTTATGTGTTATCTTACTCTTCCATGTCCATGTATACTCTCATGAGATCTCAATAAATTTTTGAGTAACAGATTCAACTCGATACTGTGTCAACAATATGATCTATTGATGAATGCTGGAATTGATTGCAGAGATTTCAAATATTTTGATCTCTGGTCCAGTTTCAAAGATTTTATGAGATACAACAATGTTTGAAGCCTTCTCTTATTGTTTTTTATATGAATGTCTTGTTGGATAAAATTCATAAATACTCATGATTTTCAATATATTTTGTTTACAAACTACTGAATTCTTTAATTCATAGCTCAATCCATTTATGCTTTCATGAGGTTGAAAGAGATTCATCCAGTAGGTGCCTCTTATGCCTACTTTTGTATTCTACAAGTACTTATATCCTAGCACAACCTTAGATAAGACCATATAGGACTCCAGTCACTCCTCAAGCCAGGAATATAGCCTTGCAACATTTAAATATGGAAGGAAAAGGAGATGGACCACCACCACCATTAAATGCCTGGGTTTCTACTAGGTATGGTCCATTGGATCTAACAAATAGCCTCCATGACCTACCTGATATTTATTTGAAGATATTATCAAAATATTATGGTGAAAAGACTACTACAACCAAGGAACATATGCCCATGTTTGAAGACTTCATTGAAAACCTTTATATTGAACATGATGATGTGTTCATGAGACTCTTTTTTCAAACTTTGGAAGGAGAAGACGTGGTTTAGAGCCCTTCCTACAACTTCCATCAATTCTTGGCCTATCCTTGAGACATCATTTATGAGGTAGTGGGGTGAGAAGACTCTGGATCACCTTTATTATGTTACATAGTTTGTTGCATTCGAGAGAAAAAATGGAGAGACAACAGGGGAATTCAACAAAATGTTCAACAAAATTTGTAATAAGATTCCTTTAGATATGAAACCCTCATAGGTAGCTGCCAAAGTAACCTATGCAGGTGTTATCACTCAGAATTTACCCTTTTGGTTGCAGAAAGGATAACTCTAAGGTAACTATTTCAAACCAGTCTTTAGGAGGAAAATTAGCCTTTTTTCCTACCAGAGAGGGCTCTCTCAAAAATATATAAAATGGCTAAAGATGTTTGACAAAGATTTGTATTTTTAAAATTTACGAAAGGATGAAACACATAAATAGCATTGGGCAATGGAGTCAAAGATACAATATTCAGATGAACAATGGAAATCAATAAAGATTTTCGTAAAGGAAGGGTAGCTATCTTTTCATGGTCAAGGTATTAATTTGCAAGTTGATAATGAAGAAAAAGAAACAATCCATCAATATTGGGCATTAAACATGAATGAATCTAATATTAACTTTAGTAGAAATCTTGTGAACACTTAGATGTGATAAACCAGAGCATAAACATGAATTCTGATTCAGTTGTGACTTTCATCTAAGCATGAAGAATACACAATGGAAAAATATTACTGGAAATAACCTTTCACAAAGAAAAAGGATAATCACGGAGCATAAAAACAGATAACACAAGAATCTTTACGTTTCAAAGTATTCAATTCCACTCAACCATCTATATTTTAGAAATTGCAGTGATTCGATGCAAAATATATCTCTTACTTACAGGTTCCAACCCCTAATATTTTACAAAAAATTGTTTAAATACAGTAACATTCCTACGTGAGTTGAAAAAATAACTATTTCCAAAAATAGTAACCTTATAAATATTTTGTCATAACTGTTTTTATCACAACTGTCGAAAATTAAAATAAACTTAACAAAGCAAAAAAGCTATTTTAATCAATATTAAAATGAATTATAGTACTTTGCTGCCAACATGTTCTATGACACTTGTCATCACGAATGTAATTTGTACTTCATTCTCCCGTATTTTTCAACTGCTTTCCACTGTTCCACCGTTGGTGCCTCGTAACTTGTCATTTCTTTGACCATGACTCTTAAACCGACATGTTCCACATAAGAAATTGGGGGTAATTCTGCTATTATCATTTTCAACCTATTTTGGATTTCAAAGTCTGCTGCCAATTTGTCAATTACAATTTTTCCTATCAGAGAGTGTGCCATATATTCAAATTTTCTGTGATCCATCCTAGCCCTAATTAGCAATGTTTGATAATCTGACTGAGAAATATGCTCTTCATTTTTATCCCAAAAGGATGGAAGTCCTTTCTAAAACAATTCTAAAAATAGACCTTTAAAAGATTTCACCTGTTGTGACATCGTATTTACCTTAGCTTGGACCCCTTGAACATGATGATGTTTTGCAATGACTCTTCTTGCATGGGTTATCATCGTAATCTTGTCTTTAATTCCCAAAGTCTTCATGTCATCTACAGTCAAGAAATTCAAGAAATCAATAGCACTTTGTGTTGTTTCTATTGGTCTTCTCCCTAGAGTTTCCATCACGACTGTACAATTTCGCAAGGCTATACTTATCACTAGTCCTTTATCTTGTATGAAAGTTAAATAGGATCTCAAATTAGCTTCTTCAATCATGATTGCATCCCAAATTAGGTGCCTAGATCCTTGCATAGGCAATTTCCCTGTTACTTTTTCCACCAATTTCTCATTTTTCTCTTCTAGTTTTTTATTCTTTTTTTCCAATGCTTCTTTTTCCTTTTATTTTCTTTTCACTTCTTCTATCAAACCTTGATTCTCTGTTCTTAAAATTTTATCTCTTCTTCTTTTAAGCTGATTTGTGGCATCGCTTGAACCAAATCTTTTGTACCATTCTCTGTACTTGACTGACCTACTGTTATTTGGTTATTTGTCTCTAAAATCAACACACTTTCATTTAAACATCAATTTTGGATAGAAGTGTAGCCCTTTCTCCTTCCCATCTACTTTGTTCTTCTGTGATCTTCAACAACTTTGCTTCAGTGTCAATTAATCCTTGAGCCAAGGCTTCTTTTTCTTTCTCCAATTCTGTTAACTCAGAGGCTTGAATTAATTGAGTGGTAGGTATTTTAAGCTTTTTATTCAATATTTGGATGGTATTATCTTTCTTAGCCAAAATATTTTTAGTAGCCTGTCCTTTGTCTGGTTCACTGTCCATAGCGAATATGTCATTTTGCAGCCTTTTAATTTTCTACTGATATGTTTTATTTTCTATTTTCTCCCGTTTCAATTGATTCTCCAATCTAAAAACAGTGGATTGCAATTTGGTATTTCCTAGGGAAATTTTCATCAAATCTTCATATATCACTTCTCCAATTTGCTTATGTAAATGAATTTTATCGGGTATGGGGATCCAATGTAAATTCAACTTCATCTCTGAAATTCTGTCCTGGGTTGCCACTGCCAAATTCAGTGTGTTTTTTACATAGTCCTTTGCAGTAACAAGTGAAAGATATTGGTCTGATACATTCCTTACTTTTGAGTAAATCTTCACCATTTCTTCTGAGGAAGCACGTTTCTTTTGTCCACACTTGGTGAATAAGTCACTCCTTGAATTAAATCTTTCACTGGATCCAGCTTGCTGGGCTTCTTCAAAACTATACTCTTGAACCTGGAAAATAGGTTCCTGTTCTATATTTTCAGTTTTTCTGGTGCTAATCTGTACCATTTCTTCATATGAATCAATTTTTCATCTTTTCGACCCTTCTGACTGCTCAACTATTTTCCCATCATCTTCTGGAAGGATTCTTTTACCAATAACATCCATTTTACTAGAAGATTGCAATATTAATACAGATGAATGTATTATCTCGGGTGTATCTACCTGCATTATCTCCATACTTGGATTATATTACATCAAATTATCTCTCTTAGCTAACCCTTCTATTTCTTCATGGTCAAAAGCTTTGTTCTTATTTTGATGCCTCCTCTCTGATATAATATGATGAGGATCATAATTAACTTTGTTATCTTTTGCAAAGTTAATATCTTGTAATAATCCTTCAATTAGGGAGAGGGAAGCTTTGTTTTTGATGATCAAAGGACCAATCTTCATGGGATATTTGATCTCAGAGGCTTTTCTGAAAATCAAGAAGTGTTCACTCTCCACGATTATCTTTTTTTTTTCTGAAAAATTCTAGGGAAAAAACTCTGAGAGTCAAAAACGCAGGTAGGACATATGGTTCATGAACAAAACCATAAACTCTGATAATAATGTAGTCTTTTAAAAGGAACCAATATCCAACTTTCTTACCTGCACTAAACTGTAAAACTTCATGCATCTCAGGAAAAACTCTTGGGGGTTGTTCTTGAAAAAATAGTTTGTATATCTCTGACATGATCATATTCATGTAATCAAAAGTACTACTTCTGATTTCAGAAGTGAACGAGATCTCTGGAAAATGTAAATTTGCTTCATTAAAGAACAAAAACATTATGATAAAATAAGACTGAAAATGAAAATGTCTTGTCAGGTGGAAATTTACTAGCTGAAAATGAATACTTTCAGCTAGAAATTCATCATACTTAAGGCAGGGTAACAAACTGGACTCAGACTCCAAATGGTGCTTTCCTATTCTAAACAACAGGCTGATCAGAGACTCTCGAACAAATCTATCAGTATCTAACCCTAAGAACCGACTCAACAAGGAATTGACCCACTGAGTTTCTTCATTAAACAACTCAATATTTAAAGGGAAAGGCTTGTTTTCAACATAAATGTCTGGTTTTAGGAATTTAGAAAAGAAAACTTGTTTTTTTTGTGCAGAGGTTTGATTAAAGTTTTCGACTAGGGTCTCTTCGAAAAAATCCTCTAAATTTTGGCGAAATGAGTCGGGAATATCTAAAGAGTTTCTGACCGTTTGGGAATTTACTAGACAAAGAATTCTAGACCTACTTGAGTCCATGATAACCCACTCTGATTGAGAATAGTTTGACGCACACCAGGTTACGAAATCCGGGAAATTTAGGGTTTGTGGCAGACAAAAATGGTGAAACAATGACCTTTGCACCTCGTGCAAATCCATTCCTTTTTCATCTAGAACCTTTAACTTGTCTTTTATTTCCTGTACGGGACCGAAAGATAACACAGGGTCAAAAATGTCCCCATCCCTATCCTCAAATATCTCCTCCAACCTGCTAAACTCCTTTACTTGTTCATCTACCCCTTCTTTTTCCATTTTTAAAGGAATAAAACACTTAAAAAGATTCGTAACCTACCTGGAAAACGACATCTATATAATGTATTTTATTCCTGCTTCCCTTTGTCGTATACACCTCCGTTATCGTAGATGCGTCCTTCTTCCAACTACCGAAAAATGGAGTGATTCCATTCTCGTGACCACCTTCTCCTTTATAAAATCAAGCAATGAAATCACAACCGTTGATCTTTGGCATGTGAATCTACCTCTATCGTCGATTCCATCACCATTTCTCACTTTAGTGGTTTTAGGATGTTCAACAACTATTTTCCCAAACCATCCTTCACATCGCATAATGCTTTGTTACTCGACACGTGGTAGGCAGTATTTTTTCTGCCACAACTCACGACTCTCGTTGTCCGCGCTACTGCCCACTCCAGAACGATCGTCAGCCATCCATCTGGGGGCACTTTATTTTGACAACCGTAGATATATTTCAGGGATTAAAGCATTCTTTTATCATTCTCCTCCGCTCATCTCCACCGTTGATTTTTTCATAAACGTTTTACGACCCTCGATCTACGTCTCTTTTTGTCACCTATGTACTTGGAGATCTTCCATTTCATTGAACCCAATCCATTAATTTAGCATTCTTTCACCAGGCCTCAGCAACCTTCCACCGTGTTATCCTCCAATTTAGTGCATCAGACACATTTTAACACTAGGCCACTTTATCCATGGAATTCTGCTACATTTAGGAATTTTTTACTAGTTTTTTTTTTTTTTTTTTAATTTGTTGAAATCTGATCATGAAATTTCCATGGCATAAAAACTAATCACATGTCAACAACAGGATCCCTTGAACCTGCATTTGATATGATCCTAAGAGAAAGAAGATATGAAATCCTATTAAACATGCAATTTGATGCAGTAGATGTGGAGGGAAATATGACATCCCCACGGAAGCTAAAATACAAGCAAGCACATGATAAGAGGAATTCTAAAGAAAACGTTGAAACCTTTGGGAAAGATAGATATGTGCAGGATTCATATATTGAGTATATTTCAAGACTACTTAGATGTGTCTCAAATAAAATGAGTAGGATGGAGATGGAAGGAAACTATCCCAACATGAATTCTTAGGCAGGTGGATAGAGGAATCCAAATCAGTACAGGAGGCCCTCCAATCCTCAATTCATAAACATATATAGAAGAAATGAATATCCATTAATACAACCTAATGTAAGGGAAAATAATTATAATCATGTGGTTGATATGCCTCTAAATGAGGAATATATTGAACCTTAATAAATGTTGTGGATGGAAGATCAGAGTAACATGGTTCACCTCACAAAAGAAGACTATGAAATATCTTTACAGGAAGAAGTCTATCAAAATGATCAAGAAGTGAAGAGAAGATACAATTTGAGGCCAATGAATAATGATTCAAATCAGAATCCTATTACCTCCCTGAAATAAGCCTCTATAAATCCAAAGAATGAGAAAACCATTGGTAATCCAGTTCCTACTGCAAAGCCTAATTTTACTCAAAATAAACTGTTGAACACACCAAGACACTGCGAGGGGGGGTTGAATTAGTGTCTCACATTGCCAACTTAAATTCCCTTAGTTTAAGAACTATTGTTAAGCATGTATAATTAATGTTGCAATATGTATACAATAAGCATCACAAACAAGAGACACACAAGATATGTATTTAAATATTTGATAATTCATAAGTACATCACTTTGTAGAAGACACCAATATTCAGGGTTCTCAACACCAATTGAAGGATAAGAAATCGAATCCTCGATGCGATACCCAGCTTGCCAAGTGAATACACTAATATTAAATGAAGGACACCATTTGTCTTTAGATTTCCTTCAACTACACCTGAAGAGGATGTTATATTACTAGAATTGATCCTTCTTACCACGTTCCTCAACTTGTAAATCCTTCATCCACTACACAATTCAATCTACATGTCTATCTACACATCCAACTTGTTAGATGCTTCATTATGCATTATGAGATTCAGCCAGTAGCTACTATGTTTTTTCCATTCTTCCATTCATCTTCCCGTTAACTCGAGATACTGTTGTTGAGTCTCCATCATTGTGAAACCATTTTGTTCAACCTGACATGTTATTATTTTATTTTATTGTATCCTTGTCGATCTGGCACCAAGTTAATCTGTGTTCTGTTAACCTGAAATATTATTCTTTTGTTAGACCGAATCATACCAACTTACTTTGTCTTCTGTTAACTTGAAATATTATTCTTTCATCGAACTGAATCCTTGTCAATATACTACCTTGTCACTTCATTTTCTTCATGTTTCATAAGAAAGTATACCCCAGATCAATAAGCTAATACCTATCCTCAACTGACTCCATCTTCGCAATCTTAGAGTCTTATCCTCAACCTATTTCAGCTCACGAATTATTCCACGCATAAATGTGCTTCAATACTTATTTAATTATATTGATTTTGATATCAAATTAATTTTCCTCTAAACATGGTTTTCTTAAGTGGACCCCCCCTAGGGGATGCTCTTTGTTAGCGACACCCTATTAGGATATTTTAATACTCCATCCTTGTCCTGCTTGCATTATTTACCATTTGCTAGCACTTAGTGATGTTATTTCTCCCCTAGTGGTGTGCAGATGTCATCTAGGACCCATTAGCCACCTAATGCACCCTGCATGCATTGTTTTAGGACTCTCATAGGCAGTTCCCTATATTTTATGAGCCCACTCACTGACTTAGTTCAGTCTAATTGAGTTACACATGAGTTGGTGACTCTAATTGGGAGTTTGAGCTCCGATCACCACTGATTGTGGCCTCATGCACCCTTTTCTGATTGATTTGCATGAAAAACTCATGGTTGTGGCCTGCTATGTCAATTAACTATCTGTATCATCAGTTCACTGAGATTTGGTTGAGTTTAACTAAGTTTGGGAGCTCCAAAGAATTGTTAGAGGCGACAATTACTATGCTAGACAGATTGTGACTCGAATTCTCCTAGGAGATTCAAATTCTCTCTATTGTAACATCATTGTTCATTATATTGATTATTGGATCATGTGACATTATTACGTTCCTATTTGAATTTTCATGCATGATTAATTGTATGCTCATTTTTACTGCAATTTTCACTGTAATTCATCTTTTCTACTCATTCTTTCTTAGTGAGGTATACTTAGCTCCATGATCTGCTGTGATGATTTAGGGGAGAGGATTAAGGGATCATCCCACTAGTTAAGGGATCGACTTCCACCTTCCCAGGTAAGTAGGGATAAGTCTCCACACCATCCATGCTCCGAGAAGTCACTCGGAGATTCTCTTTTTACATTTTAACCAATTGCAATGCACCTTGCACAAGGGAAACATGCACCAGATAGTGATCAACACATCTTGTACAAGAGCATCCTGCTTCACCAATGCACTCTGCTAAGTTACAGAGCACGTCACCTTGGACCTAACGCACCTTGCTAGGAAACAGGGCGCATCGGAGTGATAACAAAAAGTTAAAGAGGAATGACAATAACTTCTCTTTCAGTTTTTTAGCTCAGGGGCTTTAGGGATCAGGGCATACAGATGACACATCAGTAATGGTGACAATATTTTGGTGCAAAAAATCCAACCATGGATTTGTTTACCACTCGACCGCAACTCATATTTTTTCCTGTAACTTCACATTATCAAGCCATAGAGCTATGATATTGCAACAAGAAGCTCTAATACCACTCTATAACGTCGCCATCCCTCAATCCGGCTAGCAGGAGGGGACATTCACTAAATTGGGGCCTCTAAACTTATCCCATAAGCATAATTATGAATTCATAACAGTAAAAAAAACATGTGTGCAGATACATAATACAAATACCCAATGGAAATAATACAATCCACACACACATCATGCAATTTAAAGGCATAATTCTAGCATGAATACAACTAAACATCATTACACATCAGATACATAAGAATACTTATGTTTAAACAAAGAAGACCCATGCAACTGGTTATGTAAGAGCGATTTTCCACCCAACCGTAGGAACTCTGTCCAACATATACTCATTATGCTGATAGGGCACCCCGAAGCTAGTCTATGAGTTCACCAAAGCAAAGGAAACGCCTACAGGCTTCTATCTCTCAACCCACAACCCATTCTACTCAATGTGCTTATCCAAAATTCTCAACCAGAATCCTACATGGGTCTCACTAAGCCATCATAGCCATGGAACTCCTTCCAATTTCCCCACACAACATAAGGAAGACATTTCCCTTCATTGATCCACAGTTCCCTCAGAAGATCCAACCCTTACAGTGCTTACCAGTGTGTGCAGTAAGAGTCCAACATGTTGTATGCTAATGGAGAACATTATTACACCAAAATATCATCATCATGACATATGTACCCTTGGTTTGTCCCAATCGCTAAAGTATTAAGGCCAAATTGTCTGATAAGAAGGATTTTCAGGCCTTTTTCCTCATATTTTGGCACTGACGCACTCTACACGTTTACAAGTAGCGTCAGACCCTTGGAAACACGCTCTTCCCATTGACAAGGTGCGTCAATGACCCTCCTTTCCTTTAATCAACCCGCGTCACCCCATCCTCGATGCAGGATGCAAGTTAGCAAGGTGTGTCACTATCAGTTATAAGAGAAAAAGAGAAGCTTCAAGCGCCTTCTAGAAGGAATCTCTTCATGGAGGCTTATCCCAACAACTCAGCAAAGATTGCATTCGATCCCCTAACTTCTTGGGATGATCCCTTAGCCTTCTCCAACAAATCCTCAACTCCTTCTATCCATTTTGTCCTATATATACAAGCCTCTTCTTCATAGTTGGAGGAGGAAATATTAGAGCACCAAAATGCTGTAGAAATTCCACTAGAGTTGGAACCCTTTCATCCATTGGAGGCTAGATTGGATTTTTGAGGGAAATATCACTTGGAATAAATTCCGACGTAAAGGTGATGGTTGTAATACCCTCTCCTTTATTTTCACTAATGAAGTAATATACATGTTCTTTCCATAAATATTTGTTGATTTTACATCTTTAGAATTCGTTTCCTTGAGTACTTGTCTAGATTGATTTATATCACATATTACTTTCACGTTGGTTTCCTTTTGTTTTCCTTGTGTTGTTTGCAGTTGAGAGACCAAGATGTACATCAAATGAGGAGGAAAAACCATGGATGTAAGGTGATCATTCATGTGCATGCTTTGTGATTGAAATAATCTAGGAAATATATTTGTATTATTTCTTGATTTGTTCTAGATCTAAAACATTTAGACTAGGTAGATCGATTGGTGTCTACACCAACGGATTTTTCCGATAACAAAATTGGTGACCATTCTAGGGAAATAATCCACTATCTTTGGATTAGTCGAGTTGTGATTTAATTTTCTTTCTTAGCCTCATTAATCCTTCAATTTGCCTCTTCCTTTTGGATCTATTTCTAGGAGTCACTACATGATCCAGTCTTTGTTAGGGATATTTTATTCAACCAATTACCTCTTTTTGGTTTGGGATTTTTTATTTTTTCAATCTTATATCTCTCCTGGTGCACCTGGGTAGTGTCATACCTACGTCGTTGTAATTTTGATGCACCTTATCTTAAGGCATATCGCGTCACTGACGCACATAGCCAGTGTGTAGAAGGCATCACTGATGCACTATCCCTGTGTGAAAACCGCGTCGTTGAGGCTCTGATGCCCTGGTGCATACTTGTAACCTGTCACCCTATAAAGCTTGGTATGTAGGGTTGGATTTCCCACAAAAAATGGTTTTGATTGTTTTTCTGAGATCTGTGTGTAGCTTGTGTCAGGCATAGTATTTATCAAATTTGGATTGCTTCTCCTCTTTATTTAATTTGTGTTTTAGAGCTTGATTTGACCTCCTAGTGAGTCCTAGGTAGTCAAGTGGTTTCTTCCTTGGTCTTGGGTAGTTTCGATCCCTTGCAAATGCAACTAGTCTTGTGAATCTTTGAGGATCTTTGATCTATTTTGATCTGAATTCTAAGTCTTTGAAAGATCATGTTGTTGTCATTTTAGTGTATTTGGTGTGAATTTTGAGTTGTTACACTTTTTGGGTGATTGATTTATTGAGAACTTCTTCTCGTTTACAGATTGAAGTAGTGAAATATATCTCATATTTTGAATCAAGACAAATGAAGTTGCATCATTTTACAGTTATAGAATGAATTAGTAGAGGAAAAAAAAAAATTACTCTCTTCACCTTGAGTGCATTGCTTGAGATGGTTGAAAAGAGCATTTGTGTTTGTGTTCATCTTTTGAAAAACTTTAGAAGAGCTGAAAGTTGTGTATGCTTATTTATTCTTGGAATTAAAAAGAGTTCATTTTCATCTCTCCAAAAATATTAAGTGGAAATTAGGCCTTCTCAAATATATTTGAACAAGTAGAGAACACTCTCATAATTTTTTGATTTCTCCTTACCTATTCTCTTCCTTGGTTTCAAAATCAGAAAAATTCCAATTATAAGAAGTTCATTATTTCATTTTGGCTTGTAGATCTAGCTTCTTTGAAAAATAAAAATAAAAAATCTTTTTGTTTGGTGCGCTATTTTTGGTTCGGTGGATTGATTGAAAGAGTTTTCCTTGCATACGTCTTTTAGCTTCACTTAGGAAGAATGGTGAAACGATAGCATTGTACTTTGGGGTAGATTTTGGTTGTTTTGAAAGAAGAAAGACCTCTCTCCTCCCCTTAAATAGTTTTCATCGAAAAACAAAAATATTGCATCTCATTTCACTTACTTATGAATATTGGTTCGAGCGAACACTTCATGCATCCACCTAACTTCACAAGATAAAAATAAAGCAGTAGTCTAAGTTAAAATAGTTAGAAACTCATGTGATAGGTTACAGACGTAATCTGACATCTTAGAACATAGCAGTTGTCGTTATTTCCCTACACTGCATCCCGGGGGCTTGCATATTTTCCATTTACTAGTTAGTATATCGAATGGCCTTTCACGTACCTACGAGTATATAGAAAGGTACTTCACATACTTGACAATATATAGTAAGGATCTTGTCGTACGGTTTTGCATTAGACAACACTACTATGGATTGGAGCTTCCACGTACCTTGCATATATTGAGAGACCCCACTAGGATCCTGAAACCATCTGAGTCAAGCATTTCCTGTCTTTTCATTTCAATACACCGATAACATCACTCAAGGAGATACTATGCACGTACTTCTAGGTAGTCAGGTAATATGGTCAGGGTTACAGTCCTAATCCTCCCTGGTTAGTGCTCTAAAATATTGGGTCAAGTATTACTGTTGGACCCTGTAGCATATTGTGAGTTGCGACGCCTTAACACTCCTATGAGGATCCAACTCTTAATCCCACCTATCATATAAGTTTGCTTGCAGATTTAGCTTGAGTAGGACTTGAAGTGTGTTTTTCTTTATAAGACTCTCCGGAGAAGACTTTCATCGGCCATTCTGGCTAAATGACCCTTAAGGAGATCCCATTGAATACAAAACTTGCCTCTTGAATATCCTCTCATTGAAGGAAACATAGGGGCATATATGGACCCAACAACCACAACTGGATCGCATGAAGAAGGGATTCCTACCACTGAACTAGGAGGGAAATTTTATTCTCCTATGAATCCACCCATCACTAATCCTACGAGATCGTTGTTGGTGGAACAACCTCCTTTGTATGACACTTCCTTTCATTACTCACTTGAAGGTGAACCTAGTGCTGTCGATTGGATATTCACTTGACCTCCAGATGACCCGATAGAAACCGCGTTCGTTCCAACCATTTCATTTTGGCAGACCTCTTTATGGCATGTTATTTCCAATTTTGGTTCACCACCAATTGTGGAAACACCATCACCTCCAAGCCCTACCATATTTGCTACGAACGTATATTTTTTTAGGCCACTTCAAAAAATGTGGCTCACGTATGGACACTTGGAGAACGGGTAAGGTGCCAAAGTTTCCAACCACAACCCACTCTAGAAATAGCACATTTGGAACACCAATCCCCTATGCATCCTTTTACCCTTCCTTCATTGCGAATGCCTATGCCTATCTTGCCTTTCTATGAACCAGGACAACCATATTTTCCACATGTTCCACAAATGGTCGGTTCTAGACCTATTTTTACCCCAATGATTGGGGGGAAACCTTCAAGCACGATTAAGTTTGTGACTGGAAAAAAACCTTCACAACAAAGTACGGTTGAAAGTCACCCCCTAGCTAGTGGTCAAATTATGACCTCAGGACAACCTATGGTCAGTGGCCAACACATAATCATGAGGTAAACCTCGGTTGGTGGAAAAACACTAAATGGGGGGACCCTTTAGTTAGTGGACAAAATCTAACTGGAGGACAACCTTTAGTTAGTGGACAAAATCTAACTGTGGGGCGACCTTTAGTTAGTGGACAAAATATAACTGGAGGGAAACCTTTAGTTAGTGGAAAAAATCTAATTGGAGGGAAACATTTAGTTAGTGGACAAAATTTGAGTGGAGGACTACCTTCATTTATGACTTATAATATGACTAGTAGTTCCCTCCCAACCATGGGAAAACCCTCATGGGAACATCACGCGGGAGGACCATTTGTATGGGACCAAACCCCATGGGGTTATATATATATATACGGGTAATTGTAATGTAGCAATGGGTCAACTCTATCAAACAACTCCAAGGAACCTATATCCCGGAGTACCTTACCCCTAAAACACAAAATACCCATGGGGAAATCATGTTTTTCCATCGATTGGACCCCCAGCCAGCGATACACCAAATTCCCTACCACCACCCCCACCACTTGTCCCACCTCCACCTCCACCACCTGTCCCACCTCCATCCCCACAATCCAAACATCCCCCCTCATTTGGGAGGATGCCCTCATGGGGCAGGCAAACCTATATCTGGTCCACCACTTAACGCGGGAGGACCCCCACCATTTGGCCAATCCTCTATGGGAGGACCTTATAATCACTCAATCTATGGTCCTACTAGTACTCAAATGCCTAACCAATATTACTAGTACCTGCAGCCAAACCGACAGTTACCATTTATGGATACGTTAGATCTACTAGATCTATTGCGCTTGACTAAGGATCCCATTCAGCATGGCATGAATTGGCCACCCATTCTCATGAAGCTGCAATCGGACATACCCAATTTTTATGGAAAACCCATGAGGATCCTAAAAAACATGTAATGACATATCATTTATGGCATTCCTCGAATTCCTTAATGGATGATTCTATCTGTTTGAGGTTATTTCAATGCACCCTCACTGGAACCACTGCCAAATGGTACATCAAACTATCACCACACTCTTTCGCCAACTTTTGATCCTTGGATATGGATTTTCTTCCACATTTCCAATTACCAATACGCTATAAAACCGACATGAATATTTTAACCTCCCTCCGGAAATATTCCTCCACTCATATCTCTTATCACATTCACGAATGGAGGGGGAGACGTCGACTCATTAAAGATCCCATTCTGGATCTTTTATTGGCTGATTGGTTTACCAAATCCTTGTTGCATATCATAGCCAAAGTCGTCTCTATGGATGGGGCCATTACGAAATCCAACCTATTGCACGTGCTCAGTACTTAGACTTAGTCTACAACCAATATGGCATGTTATACGACATAATTCGTAATGGCCCTCTCCCCACACATGACCCAATGAAACCTTCCACGGGATCACATGCCAATAGCATCATTGGATCTATTCATACCCATCCTGTTACTCAATCAATCGGAACATAGATAAAAATAGCGTCAACCCCAACTCCGTCACAGGCTGGTAATAACACCAACCATTCACCTAGTCCTGCTTCCACTATGGACGTGAATTCAGTCCAATTTGCTTCATCTGAGAAATCCAATGGTAAGAATAAAAACAAAGGTAAATCCAAGAAACCTTCTAACCAACAAGAACCCAAGAACAAACCAGACCCTCCCGACACCAAACCAGAAGGATAAATATCTATGCTTATTGTGTGGTGATGACCACTTCACAAAAGAATGCTTATATCATGAAGAATTCCAAAAGTTCCTCAAATGAAACCCTACACCCACAGTTCTAATGGACCCCTTCCCTACACAATATTAGCAAATGGTTGCGCAACAACCAACTCCTTCACAAGTAGAACCATCCACAACTGATCATGTTCTCATGATGCATAGTGAAACGATCAACTTATCTACCAGGACACGCACAAACGATTACATTTCCAAAAAAGAATCTAATGGAGGTAATACTGAAAAACATCCACATACACATCCACATACACATCCACTACCCCTCCATCACAATGTCCTTTGAACATAGACAAACCGATACCAGATGCAGTTTTACGTCCACCAAAAAGCATAATTCGAAAAGCGATTTTCAACCCCAATGCCTGGGATGCTCAAAAATATAATATTGTGGAAGATCTATCCCAGGAACCGTGTGCTATGTCGACACTTGAAGTCTTACAAAACTATCCTAATCAGCGTAATATGCTGCTATCTGCTAATGACACAGTGGATCTTGATTCCTCTAATACAATCATGTTTAGATTGGAATACTTTAAGTTGAGGCTTCCCCACCAATTGGCAGAGTCAAATCATTACCAATGTCACTAGGAAAAGCATCCATAATACTGTTTTAGATGAAGGAACCTCTAATTCAATGATGTTGTTGTCCTGCTGGAGAGCCATTGTCTCTCCTAAACTAAACCGTCCCCCTACCACCCTTAAAGCATTTGACGGACATAGATTCCAATGAAACGAGCTTCGACAATATTTAGCCATTGAGTTGGAAGGTAAGACTGTTTCCATTAAGATGGAAGTAGTCACATCACCATTAGATTGCAAATTATTGCTTGGTCAAAATTGGTTCTATGCTTTTAAAGCGGTCGCATATTCCATCTTCCACATTGTGCAATTTCCCCATCATGGGAATATTGTCACTTCGAAAAATTAGAGTTTTGTACACCATACACCACTTCTCATCCTGCGGACAATGTCCCTCTTTTAGGAGACTCTTCAAAAATATATGATACTGTGGGGGTAGGATTCCTAAAAGACTCATCTCTTATGGGCGTGTTTCCAACACCTGATCCCCCATCACATGTTTCCATGGTGAACATGATATCATCTGTGATCCCATAATCCTCCAACTCAACAGAGCCGTGGATGGTTCTCGATGTCATTGACATTGATTCGATTGGAGATCAATTCCTCTTAGCCCAACTGAAACCACTTATGAGGCAATCCAATTGGTGTCCGATCTACTTGATGATCACCACATGGCGACATCATACTCAAGTTCTCTGACATCTCGACGAAACTCATCCTCGCCATCATTCGAACATCTCCTCCATATTTTTCACTCTAATGAATCGATCATGGAAATGATGAGCATAGATGAACCTCCATGGGAATACAATCACCATCGATCATCCTTCCTTCCGTTGTTAGACATGGTAGATGATGCAATTCAAACTATCATTTCACCGGATGTCATTCACAATCCTCAAAATCCTATTCTGAACCAGGATATGATAACAGAAGGGAATTTGGAAAACATTATTCCTACCACTACCATTGACACCTCGGTGAAACTAGGCGTCATGGAATATATCCACATTAGCCAAACTTGTTCTTTTGATGAAATCAAGACTTATATGGCCTTGTTCAAACAATTTCGCGACACCTTCGCATGGAGCTATAAATAAATGCCTAGGATTTATCCTACTATCATTGTGCATGAAATCAAAACTTCACTTGATGCAAAACCTTACTAGAAAAAACTCTATCTAGTGCATCCTCGAAAGAGTGCAGTTATCAAAGTAGAAATCAAGAAGTTGTTGAAAGCTGGTTTCATTTACCTTATCTCCTTGAAAAATTGGATCTCTAATGTTGTTTTGGTTACAAATAAACAAGGAATCATTAGAGTCTGTGTTGATTACTAGGATTTAAATAATGCTTGTCCCAAGGACAATTATCCCACCCCGCTCATCGAAAAAATAATTGACAACTATGCCAGTAGTGTCATCTTTTCATTTATGGATGGATTTTCCAGCTACAATCAGATTCAGATCCACCCAACAGACCAACATAAGACTGCGTTCATCTTCCCATGGGGTACATTTGCATATCACAAACTACCTTTTGGAATTAAAATTGCTGGTGCTACATTCTAGCGGTCCATGTCGTATGCCTTCCACGATATTAAGGTTTTTTTCGAACCCTACCTCGATTATTGTTGACTCAAACCCAGTCGACAGGGGTTCCCATCACTGTCGACACCAACCCACCGCGATCTCCCATAGAACTGGCCCAGATAGGTTTTACCCTGCCTAGCAAAACCTGCAGAGCAGATGAGGTCTCACACGAGGAAATCAAGGGAGAGTGGACAGAACCATGTTTCCACCGAATGAAGGAGGATGTTGCAGCATCAGCTAGTTAATCTTATTGCAACATTCAACGATAAATCTATGCATTCACTTCGACATTATTGTAATCATAGTATCATTTAATGGAAACATTCATTGTTACGCCAGATTATAACAGTAAAGCGACTATTGCATCAAAGAAACATTGCATTACCATCAAAAGACAGAAGACACATTAGGATTGCACAGGAACAGTTTCATCACATCATATTATTACTGCAAAAACCCAATACAATGCCTCTACAGATCGTAGACTTCGGCAATATCTCTTGTTCTTAGAACAATCGCACCAAAACATACCAAAAGCTCTCGGCTTGATCTATATCTCCTCTCCTTTCACAACCTACAACTTTCTGTCTATATATATGTTATACCTCTATGTTTCACAGTGTCGCACCTCCATCACAAAACAAGTTGACGACACTTTCCCTACTGTTTTAAACCATCCAGAAGAGACAGATGATGAGTCAACCTTGAAGGTGAATCTACCCTAACAAGTTCTGACCCAGCTAAGACTTTATCTACACACACTACCGCACCTTGCTCAGTTATAAGAGCGCGGTACTACACACTACCGTGCTATGATTTTTCCCCAAAATGCGGTAGTACCGCATTATGTTGAGACTACAGGGCGCGATACTCTTTTATTATCCTTTTTCCCTTGGCTTGTGGGATTTTGGATTTTCGAAGATAATGGAAGATTGGGGTCCCCGATTCGATCTCAACTCATTTCCTTCGATTAGAAACCCTGATCCACTTATCTCTCCCTAGATCCACCCATCTCTCTTGTTGGTTAACCTCACCATTCACTATAAAAGAAAGGCATTCCATTGGGAAAGGGGAGGACTCTTGAGAGTACCAAACTTATGGTCTTGCAGCATTGTGGAGATAGCTAGAGGAGAAGGCACTTGGAGCTAGAGGATTGGCTTGGACATCAAGCACCTTTTGTAAGTATTCTTCAAGTTGTAATAAGATAACTTGTCTTGTCTTTCCCATTTCGTGTGTATTGTTTAAATCTTTAACATGGAATGTATCTAATCTAGATTTGAATTTAACATTTACATTCAAGGTATTTGGAAGTTGGTATGTTTGTTCTTTGATTGGTCTTAACAGGTTCTATATCGGAGTACTTGGATCAAAAAGCTGGAAGCGGGACAAACGTCGAATTGAAAGGTATGTCATATCTCTCATTTGTTTCTGGATGCATGTGATCTTGCTGTAAAAGTTAATTCAGGAATCTCAAGGTAGCATTTGTTTCGACTTGTTTCTTGCTTTAGAGTTAGTTGAGAATCTACTTTAAAGTTAAGGGAGTTTTGACTTATCCGTAGGGCAGAATTCTGCATAACAAGAATGGCGACTCCGCTGGTTTTGATTACTGATTGATTGATTCAGTTCACTGTCATTTATCTTTTGATTGTGAGTTTTTGTTGCACTTCAAACCAGTATGAATCTTGGTCCTTTTTGACCTTTATTCACCCCTCCTCGCTGTATTTGTCTCCCTGTTTGATCACTGAGTCCCCTGGGTCAGCAACAACCCTGAAAATTCCATTTTCTTTTCTCAAGTTGCGCTTTTTCCTTACCTTGCCACAGTACTGCGCCCCCTGAACTGCCTCCAGTGCGGTAGTACCGTGTTCTCTTCCTTAGTACCAGAGCGGTACTATCACAGTGCCGCGCTCCAGTCAGACATTTACCCACGGTAGTGTCTGCAAGTTTTTAAAATTTTTTATCTTTGCTTGGTTTCCTGAGTCTCTCTCTGCCTTAGGTAGTGTTTACTGTTGCCTGTTAGCATCCTGGTCAATTTCCAGTCTGCATGGTGTGCTTATTACCCAGTTTGTGAGCTTGATTGTTGATTGAATTAGTGGCATTTTTTGAAATATTGGTCATTTTTCCAGTTTGATTGCATTCACTTGATTTTTTCACCATAACCAACTCAACACCACTGTTCTCTATTACTGAACCCTGTAACTTTTATAGTCATATTATTTCTATCATTTTCAGTAATCAAAAAGTTATCATTTGAGAGCAATTTTGTTGTTTAAATTGAAAAAGTCTAGTAGTATTTTGCATAGGGAAATGAACCATTCATTTTGCCACAGAAATCCTCATTGTAGAAGCATTGTAGATTGTAGAATCAGTGCATTGAAAAGAGTGTTTACTTCAGTTTGGATTTGTTTATAAATCGAAAAGAAAAAATCTCTTGCTTTGATGTTTGCTTGTGAAAAATTTCATGCATATTTGATCGAAGAACTCTCTCCCTTCCTTAGCTAGATTTCATCCAAGACAAAGGCTTATTTTTGATTCATTCTAATTTGCATGGTTTGAGTCATCATAACACCATCAAGTTTCACGTCCACTACCTGATTGAGTAAGACAGCCACTAAAATTAATCACCCTAATTAAACCAACTTTAACCTCACTTGAGGAAATCAAAAGAATTTGGTAGTTAGGTAGGACACCGGGGATAGGCATCAAAATAATTCCCCCTTGTCATTTTCATGTGAGACATAGTCGTTGTCTTTAGGGAACTAAAATCCTCTAGTATTTATTGACACGGTCACAGCTAGTTTGTGGAGGGGCGTCCTGACTGTTTTTAACTTTCAGGGGTTAAACGACCACGAGATTGAGAACCGGACGGACTCTGTGGAATACCGCACTCCACTTAGCCCTAAGGCAACATCCATCGCTGTCTTCTTCGGAAGGCTGAAGTGCCCAAAACCTTTTCCGACGTGTCATGAACGAGGTAGCTTAGTATCTATTCTACTAGGGCTCTTTTACCCAGGATCCCTTTCGGTAGAGGGATATCCTTCTTATATTGGTCTCTCATGTTGTATTGTTCGACTTGGATTTCATCACCTTGCGAAGGATACAGCCTGTTGAGGTCTCCAGCTCTTAGTTAGGAGTTTGCTTGGTATCTCATCTTAGTAGAGGGTCATTTTTCTTTATAGGGACTGCTTGTTGGCATTCTGTCCATTCTTTGTATCAGCTCGCTTATTGAGACACCGGTCTCAGTATAGATTTTAGAGCTTGCTTTTTTGGCCTGCGAGCCTTGCTTTTTCTAGCTCCTCTTCTACACACTCGGCTGCATTAGAGTTTTTGAGTTCTTTGTTTACGATACTGCCCCCGATTTTCATTTTCCTGTCATCATGTCAGATCTACCACGAAGATCATGACGACAACAGGGCCAAATCCCTCCACCACCACCACCGCCATGGACTTCTGGTCCGCCTGCATCACGCATTCCTGCTCCTCCTGGCCGTGGTGCTGGTCGAGGCAACATCCCATCGCCGATACGTACAACATCTTCAGTTCCGCCCGTAACTGCCACACACAGCATAGTCTCAGAATCTATTGCAGCTTTTGCAACCATTAACATATCTGAGACCTCCACTGTCACTTCACCCACTATCATGCCAGATTTATCTGTCACAGTGGACACAGTTACCGCAACTGAACCTAGTACAACCCAAAGTACTTGACCCGAGGTCATCCTTCTACCGAATGTCAGCACTTCCCGTCCATCAGACACTTTTCACAATGATACAGACGGATCTGTTGGCACCACAGAAGGGTCCGACCAGGACATACCTGGCTTGATTTCAGTCCCAGGTGGGTACGTGGAAATCGTTGAAAATACTCGACTTCCTGACACACCCTTTGAACCTGATTATGGTTTCATCACTTCCCAGGCGGACCTTCCGCCTGTTATCACTACGTCACCCAGTGTTCACTCGCAGGAAATGAATTCTTCTAGCAACGTACCTCGTACTATATCTCTACCCAACCTCCCTTCGGGACACGAAATCATGGCTTCCATCCAGTCTAGTATGGTTAGTCTAGCGAAATCCCCGTTAGCATTGGCACGGTTTAGATGCAGCACAGAGCAAATGCTCTCGTCAGCTTCTAGATATCCCCCGGTTACTCGTCCTTCTGACTATAGGGATCCCAACATCCCGTCTAGCACAGATTTTCGTCACTCCTTTGTAGACGGTGCCGGACCTTCGGACGTTACCATACCTAGGTTCCTACCGGATCCCCAAAACCTTTTCCAGGACATGAACTCGGACCCAGTTTTTGAGGGTCCTCCTACCACTGAACACGTTATGGACGATGCCGATACCCCTGGGCTAAATTCCCCGCATTTGCTGTCATCACCTATATTTGGTGCACATTCTATGAGGGATAACCCAGCTTTTTCCCCGTCCTCACCTGTTCGATATGGACGACCCCCTCTGCAAATCGGTACTTTTGGTGCCGTTGGCCAATCCACATTATCATATTTGGCCAGCGGCAGAAGAACGCTTAGTCACACTACTGGATCTTTCGGTTGGACCGGAGGATCACCTTCGGCCACTATTTATACTATTTCAGGAGGTGGACAACCGACTACAGTGGTCCCCAACTCTAACTACCAAATTCCCCCTGGTGGGCCATCAACCCAACCAGTTGGTGGACAACCTTTGGTTGGGAACCCTGTTCCAAGTCAACAACCTCCACCTGGCGGGCCATCAACCCAACCAGTTGGAGGACAACCTTTTTCTGGGAACCCCGTTCCCAGTCAACAGCCTCCTCATATAGGGCCATCCAACCTACCTGCTGGCGGACAACCTATTGGATCGATCCAACAAGCTTCCCAACCAGCAGCGTCTACTCAGTTCGGTATGTACAATCCACCTGGCAGTGGGAAACCTTATTCTGGTGTTCCAACCGGGCCTTACTTTCAACAACCCCTGTTAGGCATGCTTCCTTCTTGGGATACTCAAATCCCACAGAGTGGGGGGTACTCACTTTTTGGAAACTGGAACCAAGCTGGGGGGCAATCTCAGATTCCCCCCAACTTGAATTCTGGCTTCCCTTACCCCTCAGCTGCTACAACTCCATGGAACCCATCACTACAGTTTCCACTCGTTCCCCAAGGAGGAACGAGCCTTCCATGGACACCACCGTCGCAACCACCCCCCAACCCTACTATGGGAAACCCTCCACTTATACAATATAGTGGTAACATCCATGGAACACAACAATTCCAAGGAACTTTTCCCCAACAAGGAATAGCAACTTTTCCTGGGTTTCAGCAACCCCAGGGTACTATACCCACTCAGCATAACACCCACCAACCAGTTGCTTACAATCAACCGGTTAACCAGATGGCTTACCATCCACAGAACTTCCAGAAATACCCCCCGGGAAACACATATGGGTATAACACGCAGCAGCATGCTATGCAGGGACCTCCAGGTTTCTCTGCACCACATGGTTATTACTCATTCCCACAGACCAACCGTCAACTTCCCTTTTTGGCCACACTTGATCTACCTAATTTGTCGAGGCTTATTAACGATCCTATATGGCATGAACCTCACTGGCCACCTATTCCAGCCAAACTACCATCGGACATTCCTAAGTTCGATGCCAAGCCCGGGGAAGACCCCAAGAACCACGTGATGACCTTCCATCTTTGGTGTTCATCCAACTCCTTGATGGATGATTCCATCCGACTTCGGCTCTTCCAACGTACACTTACCGGCACGGCAGCAAAATGGTATATCGAGTTGCCACAACACTCCTTTCGTGATTTCAACACTTTGGCTATGCAGTTTCTCACACATTTCCAGCTCCCTATCCGGTATGAGACTGGAACAGAACTGCTAACTTCACTGCGTCAAACCACTTCTACACATATTTCGGATCACATCCACTAGTGGCAAAGACGCCGTAGGTTAATTAAGGAACCTATTCCGGATCAGCTACTTGCTGATTGGTTCACAAAATCCTTTTTGCCTCCCATAGCCAGAGACATCGCTATGCGTGGGCCGGTTACAGAAGAACAAGCCATCTCGGCAGCACAATACATGGATTTAGTATATACTCAATCCGGTACTTTACATGAACTTCTTCCACATGCCTCCCACGTTCACACTAATCCAACAAAGCCCACTACTGAACCACCCATTGATGGTATTGTTGGTTCAGTCAAGGCTCAGCCTGCTACCAAGTTGACGGGACAACAAGCTTCTGCTTCCCCCGCTTTTACCCAGGCCGCTTCAAAAGCTTCCACCTCTCCTGCTGTCTCCTCCGAAGTGAACGCAGTTCAATCTACATCACAACCATCCGGAGGAAAGAAGAAAAACAATCGTGGTAAGCCTAAGAAAAACCAGCAGGAGAACCCCAAGCCACAACCCACCCAGAATGACCAGAAACCACGTCGGAAAGCTAAGTTTCCTTGCTTAATTTGCCAAGATGATCATTATACGCGTGACTGCCCCTACAAGGATGAGGTCAACAAGTTCGTTAAAGGATCCTCTCGCTCGGCAGTGTTAAATGACCCTTTCCCACAACAGCAACAGCAGATGGTTGCCCAAGAAACCCCACAAGGGGGCAACCCGACCAATCCCACCCGCGGAGAGACGTCTACAAACCGCGAAATCCTAGTGACAAGTAATGAGGAGATTAATATCACCACTCGTTCAAAGACTTATGACAACCCTCCAAGTTCAAACAAACAATCGGAGATAGCCAAAAGCAAATCTCCCGTTGAAGATCCGATTCCTATTCCCCCTCCTACCGGTCATCTCCATATTAAGACACCGTCGACGGACACAGTGCTACTCCCACCCAAGGGCACTATTCGAAAGGCGACATTCAATCCTAATGCACAAGCTGCCCAAAACTACAACATTGTTGAGGATTTGGCTCAAGCACCTTGCGCCATGTCGACTCTTGAGGTTCTCCAACACTGCCCTACGCGGCGTAGAACCCTACTTTCAGCACTGGGGGCAATGGACCCAGATACTTCAAACTCCATCATGTTTAACTTGGAGCACGCTAAACCTAGGCTTTCTCACCAGTTAGCCTTCCAGGTGCATACAAAAATCCGTGGAAATGTCATCCATCGCACTGTGTTAGATGAGGGTGCTTCCACGTCGATTATGTCTTTGAACTGCTAGAGAGCCTTAGGCTCACCTGAGGTCACAACTTCTCCCACTACTCTCAGGGCATTTGATGGACACGGCTTTCAACCATATGGACTCATTCCCTCAATCGGTGTTGAACTGGGGGGTAAAACAGTATCCGTACACATCGAAGTCGTAGATGCACCTTTGGATTACAATCTCCTACTTGGTCGAAACTGGTTCTATTCCATGACCGCCATAGCATCTACAGTCTTCCGGATTGTACAATTTCCTCATGAAGGGAAAATTGTCACTATTGATCAACTGGATTACTGTATCCCAGACTCCCATCCGAACTCCGCCAATACCGTCCCATTATTGGATCAACCTCGGTACCGGTTCCAAGACATAGGTGTTGGTCTCATGAAGGATTCTTCCCTCATTGGAGTTTTTCCAGAGCTGGGAACCCATCTTCAACCAGTCAACATGATTTCATCGCATGTCACCCCTTCCGATGATTCATGGGTGATTCCGAGTCCCACTCAGATTCAAGGCTATGGCAATTCCATGCCTTTGAATAGAAACCTTGCAGCATATAACGCGATCCAATCAGCCACAGATTGGGTCGACTGTTCTACTGATCACACCGTGGCACAGCTCTTGGCTGAAACTCATCCACACCCACCACTTTTTGATCCTCTCAACTTGATTTTTCCCACTGACGAATCAATCATGGAGGTTATGTGTGGTGATGAGCCACCATGGGGAGATTTTCATCATCGATCTTCATGCCCCACCATTTAGCCACTTGAGCCTGATACCAAACCCAACGCTTCACTTGGGATGGTTCAAACCAAGTTCCCCACTTCCCTCGACGAGGTATTTTCCGAAGGAAACTTGGACAATCTTATGGCAACCACTCCCATCGATATTTCAGTGAAGCCTGGTATCGTGGAAAACGTACACATTGGCAAAACATGTACTCCCCTCAAAACGGAGCTCTATAGTGCCTACTTTAAAACTTTCTGCGATGTTTTTGCTTGGAGTTATGAAGAGATGCTAGGAATTGACCCCTCGATCGTGGTCCAGGAAATTCCAACTTTCCCTGGCGCCCGACCTGTTCGGCAAAAGCTTCGACCCGTCCATCCTCGTAATGCAGCCGCCATTAAAGCAGAAGTTGAAAAATGTTTGCGTGCTGGTTTTATCTATCCTGTCCCATTGACAGAATGGGTATCCAACATCGTTCCCGTAGCCAAGAAACAGGGAACGATTAGAGTCTGTGTTGATTACCATGATTTGAACAAGGCTTGTCCCAAGGACAACTACCCAACTCCGTTTATCGACCAGATCATCAATAACTGTGCCAGAAGTGTTATCTTTTCATTTATGGATGGCTTCTCTGGTTATAATCAGATCGATATCCTCCCAGCCGACCAGCACAAAACGGCATTTATCTGCCCTTGGGGGATCTTTGCATATCGAAAGTTACCTTTTGGCCTGAAAAATGCCGGGGCAACTTTCCAACGGGCGATGTCCTACGCATTTCATGACATCAAACATATTGTAGAGCCATATCTCAATGATCTTCCCGCTCATTCTCGGACTCGGGAAGACCATCCAGACCACTTGAGTGCCATTTTCGAAAGGTGCCGGCGCTACAATATACGTTTGAACCCGCATAAGTGCGTCTTTTGTGTAGAAGCCGGAAAACTGTTGGGATTCATAGTCTCCAAAGGCGGGATACGTTTAGATCCTGCAAAGGTAGCAGCTATCTTAACCCTGCCTTCACCTACCAATATTCCAGAACTTCAATGTTTGCAAGGGCATGCAAAATTTCTACGCCGTTTTATCTGCAATCTGTCCGAGATAACAAAAGGATACATGCGGCTTCTTAAGAAGAATGTTCCCTTTATCTGGGATGACGAAGCCCAATGCTCCTTTGACAATCTAAAGGCAGCCTTAACCGAAGATCCTATGATTCAACCCCCCAATTACACACAGGACTACATTCTTTATCTTGCAGCCTCGACTTCCACCATCGGTATGGTGCTAGTCCAGGAAGACCAAAACGGTATAGAACATGTGGTATACTATCTCAGTAAGAGTCTTCTTGACTCTGAATCTCGATATTCACATGTTGAAAAGCTGGCTCTGGCAACAGTATTTGCTGTCCAGAGATTCCGTCACTACATCTTACTCCGCCGGACCACCGTCATCGCCGATTTCAATCCAATGTACTATATCCTCACACGTCAAGTGCTTGGGGGCAATTACTCCCGTTGGATTGTCATCCTTTAAGAGTTTGACTTGGAATTTGTCAAAGCCAAGTCTAAGAAATCTCTAGTCTTCGCTGAGTTAATTTGTAACTTGCCCCGTGCTACTGAGCAATCCGAGCCCATTGATTCTCTTCCCGATGAATCATTGTTCCTCATTAGCACGTCTGATCCATGGTATGGGGATATTCTTTTGTATCTCCAAACCCAACGCTTCCGTCCCGATCTCACTCGCGATGAACAGTGACGTATCCGACATCACGCAAAATACTACCTTATAGTGAACGATACTCTTTATCGGTGTGGTGTAGACACCGTCCTTCGACGCTGTTTGACCTTAGATGAGGCGGAACACGTTCTCAATGACTGCCACGCTGGAGCATGTGGTGGTCATCTCTCTGGGATGGCTACGACCCAGAAAATATTGCGAGCAGGATACTTCTGGCCCTCAATTTTCAAAGACTGCATTGAAACAATCAAGAAGTGTCCGCCATGTCAATTTTTTCATAGCAAAACACGCTCGCATCCTGCTCCACTCCATCCTGTCATTGTCGTCGGCCCTTTTTCCAAATGGGGCATCGATTTCATGCACTGTAAGCCCACTTCAGCCGGGGGGCATAGCTATGTCATAGTAGCTGTCGACTATTTTACAAAATGGGCTGAAGCGATGCCTACGTATGCTGAGGACGGCAAAACAGCAGCGCAGTTCATATTCAATCATATTATAGCTAGATTCGGTGTACCACAGTCTATTGTGACCGATCACGGTTCCCATTTCAGGAACCATATGATCGAAGAACTAAGTGCCAAGCTGGGTTTTCGCCATGAAAACTCAACCCCGTATTACCCACAAGCTAATGGCCAAGTTGAAGCCATTAACAAAGTCCTGAAATGAATGATTCAGCGCATTGTGGGTACCCAGAAATCTAACTGGCACTCAGCCCTATTCTCAGCACTATGGGCCTACCGGACCTCAGTGAAAAGTGCTACTGGGTTTACACCATTCCAACTAGTGTATGGCCTAGATGCCATTCTGCCAATTGAATGTGAAATTCCATCACTCAAGATAGCCATAGAGCTACTTCCACACACTACTTCCGAAGAGGAATGATTTCTATACCTAGCTAAGCTAGATGAAACACGTCGCGACGCTGCTTTAGCTAATGAACCTCACAAAAAATGCGTCAAAGCTCAATATGACAAATCCGTTCAACCTCGGATCTTCAATGAAGGTGACCTCGTACTTACATATGATCAAATGCATGATAAGCTTGGAAAAGGAAAACTTGAATCTATGTGGTACGGCCCCTTTATTGTAAAACGTGTCTTAGAAAAAGGAGCCTATGAACTAATTGATTGTGATGGTACGCCATTGGCACGGCCCCGCAACGGGCTATACCTCAAACGTTTCTACGCGTGAGGTTACCCTACGCGGGTTACTTGTTGTACATAATGTACTTAGTTTTCTTTTACTCTTTTTGGTGTGCGCGTGGACCTTATGTATCCAACCTTACTTTGACTCATAATTATATGCGCAGATGTCTGCCTATTTTGGATTCGCTGACGGTGCAAGCCGACATACCCAGAATCTCGCTTCCGCAGCATGGGTAATCTATTCCCCCACTGGCGAGTTGATTTCTTCAGGAGCCAATTGTTTAGGTCCTGCAACCAACAATATCGCGGAGTACCATGCAGTCATTGGTCTCTTGACGGAGGTTGCTTCACTCAGGATTGACTCCTTATCAGTATTTTTAGACTCCCAACTCGTGGTTTCTCATCTAAATCATGTTTACACAGTTCGCGATCCTACACTACTTCGTTTATTTCGAAGAGTACACCTCTTGGAACGGTCATTTAATTTTATCACATATCAACACATACCGAGAGAATTCAATTGTATAGCTGATTCATTGGCTAATTACATTTTGGATTGGCATCTTGCCCACATATAAACACATCATTAAAAATAAAATACACAAGTCATTGTAAATATTTAGATCATAAATAGGTCCATATCACTGTATATAAGAGTGTTTTTTCCAACATACATAAAGTTTGTGTCAAAGACAAAATTGGGGATCAAATCCCATATACAAAATTTGGCCCTCAAAGCCTACATATCGTGTACATGCCGCAAAAAGATCAAAAGACCATCTATGGAGATCTAGGAGGCCTATCATGTCCCTCATCGGACTCCTCCCGCTGCTGGTGGTAACATACTACAGCTCGAACCACCTTGCGAAGAAGTCGACTGATACGACCAGGCACACCTACAGTATGCCGCTGGAGGTGGTAAGGGACGTCATCCATCCTCATAGCAGGGATACCATGAGTCAATCCCTGCAAGTTCCTCTCAATGTCCCGAACACCTCCTGCCTCATCTTCATCCTCCTCCTTGTCAGGAACAACTTGACAGTCAACACCACCATGACGTAGTGGCGAGTACCCAGCTGGTCTCTGTGGTCCACGGTCTGCAACATGCATGCGAACATACATTAGAAATCTTTTACACATTCTAAAAAAGTAATAAAAATTAAATATTCAAAAAGGAAAAAATACACATCCATGAAGGTCATACCTGAGTTGTCCCAATCATCATCCTCTGGCAATGCTAAGTCGATGTCCTCACGGAAATCTACCCCTGAGTAGGGATAGTCATCAATCATAACTATCTGCTCCTCTAGCCAAGAGAAGAAGTCCTCGCCAAAAGCTAGCCGCTGAGGTCCCCCGAGGCGTCCAGCGTAGTCACTCCATCGAGCCATCCATGGCTCGGTAGGTGGACGAGGGCGCATAGATATCTGTGGACGCAGTAATGGCACCCTCACCAAAAAGAAAGTGACCAGGATGCTCCCATAGCCAAATTGGGAATTTTTCCCAATCCTACACTTGTGCACTTGTTCTTTTAGATTGGCCAACACCGCTTCACACCAGTGAAAAACTGTTCCTCCCATGCACTCTGCTGCAAGATTCACTTGTGTGCGGGATGCCTGATGTGGACTCACACTTCCTGCTGCACGCGTGATAGTGAATAGTACGGTTTTTACAGGGAGTTCTATGACCTCCTTTATGGCCACCTTCCCACTTTTCTTACTTGAACCCTGATGGCAATACCAAGCAATCAAGTCATCTATGCTTGATTCTGAGGCTGAGTATCCAGTAAAGTTCACCCAGGCCCCTCTTTTCGAGAGGCCCGTGAGGAAATAAATATCCTCAAGTTGAATTTCAAGAACATGCTCTCCCACTCGGAAAGCTTGAATGTCAGGGTCCCATAATTGAATGAGATGAGTGAGAAGCTTGGGTTGCTGACGAATCCCTTTGGTTTTAAAGAACTTTAGCAAACCACATTCTCGCAATGCGGTCACGGTTGGTAAGTCATTTTCAACTACAAAATCATCCGCTTCGTGCTCTCTTTCTTTCCAGCTTACCATTTTGCTTCGAACAAGTTGCAAACTCCTGCAAAAGATCAGGGAAAACAGTTAGTAACTATTTAGCAACTTAGTTCCAGCAGAAGATTGGAGAAAATTTGATTTTTTGAACTAAAAATTCGCCTTTGCCGCGCCTGAGGGACATTCTACAGCGCCTCTGTTTGTAACTCCAGCGTGGTACTGTTAAACAGTACCGCGTTTTTCGATAGAGCCCCCACGCGGCACTGTGAAGGGCGATTTTTTCCCAAAAGGGCTTGCCCAAAAATCAAATTTTTCCTGGTAGAAGCAAATAATTCCTACATAAAATGAAAGAGGGGATCAAGAACTCTTACCTGGCACAAACAGCTGTCGAAATGGTGTCCTAGAACTCCCGATATGGATCCTTGAAGTCTTGCTCCCAAATAGGTGAAAATCTCTCCTTTGGGTAAAAAACACAAATGAATAGTAATTTCTATTTTTAACTATTCCTTATATAGCATTTTCGCATATTTTTTAATTGTTATTTTAAATGGTTAAAATAAAACCTTGTTCACATTGCTAATGTCCAGTTTTTGAGCATTTATTGACAGGATCCTCGGTAAAAACGCGATACATTCACATTGGTGTTTATTCATGATCTGACCTTCATTTTTTTTTAGCCCACTTTATCTTTTTCGTGCTCTGGATTTAAAACTTGAAAAAGATTCCAAGCGCTTTTACACTTGTGTCGTGCTTGTCAAACTCAAGTAAATGGTGTCGAGTACGATCAAATTTACTCATGCTCGTTAAATGATGAGAAAAGTATTATCCTGGTTGTATTTTATTCTTTTTTCGGACCAGAATAATTAAAAATTACGAAAAAGACCATAGGAGTCCATAGTTAAGCTCTTTTCAGACTCCTTAAAATTGAAAAGATTGCCAAGTGATCTTGACTCTTTCACACTTGTAAAAGTATTTGAAAGATCGTCTATTCGGTAATAGGTTACCCCTTTTTCGGCCCATCTAGACTATTTACGAGAAAGGTATACCTCAGTCAATCTCGGCTGGGAGAGTTCTCTCGGGAATTGTTTTACACTTTTTCAGGACCGAGGGACTAAATTTCACGAAAAAGTACATTATGGAGCTTCCTTTAAGTTTTTCAGGCTCCATAAACATGAAAAACTACCGATTTTTCCTTCCTTGGACTCGTTAAAATGTTAACATCGAAGGACCCACTTTGGGATGAACCCCTCCTTTCTCAGGTTCGTAAAACATGTGAGATTGGACTCATCCATGAGATGAGCTACATCGAGCATCTGTTATCCTCTTCAAGCTCGCAAAACAAGAAAGAGGTACTCGTCTATCATGTCAGGGAAATATGGGGGGATAAGTCAAGTTTATTTATGGCAGCTTGTCAGTCGTTACCTTTGAACATGGCATGTGTCCGTCTCTTGTCTATATTTGGGTATCCATTTTTCACTGAGTTATGGTCATCATCATGAGTCGTCTCCTTGGCCACGATTCCACTCATCTGGTGTCTATCCTCTATTTATCAATAATCCCTGCTGCGAAGTCCTGTTACATGCCGTTATATGTTCAAAGGGTTGCATTGTTTCAAGTCGATTCATTGTGTCAGGCCTCTGCTGTGTCAGTACATACTCCATTGTTTCACCATCTTATCATTTGTGCCGATTTCGTGTCGATGATGTGGGAAACATCATGGCCCACCTTCGACGAGTCTATTCCTGTCGACACCAAATCACTATCCGGGAATTAGACATAGAAATCAACCACTAGTACCTTGGTACCTGCATGCCTCAATGGCAGGTTTCCTCGTGTTTGACAGTAGGTTCACATCATTGACCTTTGATCAAGCGATCTCTCGGATGCTCGACATCAACTCATTTATTCGCATTTCGTTGAGATGTACTATTGATACCTTGGGAATCATCGTCATCATTGGTGATCTCCCTCGCATTTGTTAACAGTCCACATCATTGACCGGTAATCAAATGGTTTCTACCATGTTCGACTTCAACATCTTGTAATCACATGGCTAGATTCGTATCTTTTGCGATCGGGTAGAAGACCCTGGACGCACCTCTACATTTTTGCGTCCAGGTTGCGATGGAGAGGTCACTTGTAATTCACACAGATCCACTTATTGTATTGGTCGTGGCTGTGTCATTATTGTCTCATGGATCTACGATTGTTCATAGTAGCCATGATCTGTCCACAGTCTACATCATCTCAGTACTCATGGATCTGCGATGTATTGGTCGACAGCCATGCTTTGAGTCATTTGTTTTCGAGCATGGGAATGCCCGCCTCGGTGGTATATATAACACTTTGTTTCTATTTCAGCTCAGTGTCGCTCTCCTCGATGCTATCTCTGCACACTATATTTGTAAAGTATTTCGGCCATCAGTCCCTTCTGACCTCACACTTTAGGGGGCATCTGTTATACCTCTATGTTTCACAGTGTCGCACCTCCATCACAAAACGAGTTGACGACACTTTCCCTACTGTTTTAAACCATCCAGAAGAGACAGATGATGAGTCAACCTTGAAGGTGAATCTACCCTAACAAGTTCTGACCCAGCTAAGACTTTATCTACACACACTACCGCGCCTTACTCAGTTATAAGAGCACGGTACTACACACTACCGCGCTATGATTTTTCCCCAAAACGCGGTAGTACCGCGTTATGTTGAGACTGCAGGGCACGGTACTCTTTTATTATCCTTTTTCCCTTGGATTGTGGGATTTTGGATTTTCGAAGATAATGGAATATTGGGGTCCCTGATTCGATCTAAACTCATTTCCTTCGATTAGAAACCCTGATCCACTTATCTCTCCCTAGATCCACCCATCTCTCTTGTTGGTTAACCTCACCATTCACTATAAAAGAGAGGCATTCCATTGGGAAAGGGGAGGACTCTTGAGAGTACCAAACTTATGGTCTTGTAGCATTGTGGAGATAGCTAGAGGAGAAGGCACTTGGAGCTAGAGGATTGGCTTGGACATCAAGCACCTTTTGTAAGTATTCTTCAAGTTGTAATAAGATAACCTGTCTTGTCTTTCCCATTTCATGTGTATTGTTTAAATATTTAACATGGAATGTATCTAATCTAGATTTGAATTTAACATTTACATTCAAGGTATTTGGAAGCTGGTATGTTTGTTCTTTGATTGGTCTTAACAGGTTCTATATCGGAGTACTTGGATCAAAAAGTTGGAAGCGGGACAAACGTCGAATTGAAAGGTATGTCATATCTCTCATTTGTTTCTGGATGCATGTGATCTTGCTGTAAAAGTTAATTCAGGAATCTCAAGGTAGCATTTGTTTCGACTTGTTTCTTGCTTTAGAGTTAGTTGAGAATCTACTTTAAAGTTAAGGGAGTTTTGACTTATCCGTAGGGCAGAATTCCGCATAACAATATAGGCTTCCACCTTTACAATGTTTGTCCACTTACTAACAACTTCCTAACTGACTCTTAGACAATTCACCCAAAATATAATTGACACGGTCCAAATGACCCAAAAAAACCGCCTATTGCGGTACAAATGACTCTAAATTACATCTCATATGGTCCAATGACCCAAAAACCCACCTATTGCGGTACAAATGACTCAAAAAATACATAAAATAATAGAGCCTTCTTCCTTCCGCGACCTCATCTGACGTGTCGCAGCATCGACGATGCTGCGATTCTTCCTTACCAAACTTCCTACCAACAGGCCCCCAATACAATCTTGTGGCTCGCCCTCGAGCCATGTCAACTGGACATGGTGTACTCTGTGGTCTTCGTTCTACTAGGGCTAAACTGTAGTTCTGCAACTATTCTTGCTGTCTGGATCACGCGATGTTGTCCTGCTCCTTCTGCTACACTAATCATCTGCTCGCTGTCATGTACTTCTTGCCCAAAAGTGGACTCTTCCCAGCTTACTGTCACAGACCTTGCAAACTCATCCTCCAGTCTCGAGAGACCGATTGTAGACAGAGAGGAATTTTGCAAGCAACGCCAGGGTGTAAAACAGGCCAGTGGTTCTAGAACATCTGTTTTGCACTAGTAAACATACATTATAGGGACCTAGGGGCGACGAACCCCCCCTTTTGTGTGGTCGCAGGGACCACGAGACTTCGAATCATCACCAACTGCCTAGACATCTTGGACAAGACCTCATGCTTGTAACCCCTGAGTGTCTGAGGCATAGATTGCTCTAACCGCTCATGTACACTCGTGGTTTGGGCCCTCAGTGCACCTGGTGTGCTCCCACAGGAAATAAAATGGATCATTTCCACAACCTCCTTGGAATTCCTAACTTAGCTAGATGCCCGAGTGTCTCATAACATAACCCCTCTTAACTGAAACAACCTCTATGCTCCTACTATCCTTGGGTCCTATATTTATACATCGCATTCAACCGTTTGTATGCCTTGGCAATCCTATGCACCACCTGCTCACGCTCTAGGGTAATCATACGATTCCACTACTCGGACGTCGGAGGTGGGTGGAGCGATCATACCCCCGCCTGTCGCCCTGTGTGCAAAAATGTGCGAAGTAGTCCTTCAGCCATGCTGCTATGGTGGATGCCTCGTGCCAACCCTGCAAACCATCCCTCGAGGTGCCATTGGCCATGCTGCCTTGATGTATTCCATATACCAAACGTGCATTCTTCTGACACGATCTGATTCTACTAATGATCATATCTGCCCCAAAAGGGAAAAAGTGCCAGTTGCATAATGATTTCTGATGTGACCCAATCGCAACGCTGCCACTTATCGCAGACCGCTCCAAACTTGCGGCAGAAGCCTCCCTGGTTCCGAATTTCGTCCCTGTTGGTGCGCCATCTTGCCACCAATCAATCTACACTCTTTTTTTTTTCTTTTTTTCCCGATGCGACTTAGGCATCGCGTTGTTCCAAGCTTGACCGATAGGGCTTCAAACTGCTACCATTAATCAACTTGGGGAGCATCGCCCCATCCAACTACTGCAACTGGACCGCTCCTCCTGAAATAATGCTACTAATGCGATACGGACCAAGCCAATGCATCTGCAATTTCCCTGGATATTTCATAAACTTGCTATCATACAACAACACCAAATCACCCCGTTGAAACTGTTTGTTCTTGATGTGGTGATCCTGCCAAGCCTTCTGGCGATCTTTCTCCACACCCTGATGGAAACCGATGATGAAGCGATCTTCCTCCAGCTATATTAATTATGCAAGATGTTCCTCTAATGCTGCTACATCATCCATGCCAGTTGTTTCCGCTATGCGCATACTCGGAATGATATAATCCATAGGCATAACCGCCTCTTTCCCATACACTAGCTTGAATGGTGTCTTCCCTATCAGTCGTTTACATGTGGTGTGATAGGCCCACAATACTGCTGGGATTTTTAGATCCCAGTCATCCAGGTTCACATTACACACCTTTGTCAATGCATGCTTCAATATCTTATTGAAAGCTTCCACTGTGCCATTCTCCTGTGGATGATAGGGTGTACTCTTCTTATGTTGTATCTGCAACTCCTTTGTCAATGCATTGATGGTGCGATTGAGAAAGTGGTTGCCTTGATTGCTCAACAATATCTTGGGGCTGCCAAAGCGAGTGACGATGTGGTCAAAGAGAAACCGCGCTGCTGTGTCCGCAGAATAATCAATGACTGGTGCACCTTCTACCCATCGTTTCAAGTAATCTGTCGCCGTGATGATATATCTAGCACTAGTGCGCTTACCCAGGGGATGGATAGGTCCCACAAATTCTACTGCCCATTTTTCAAAGGGCTGCAATGTCAACTGAGGCATCAACGACATCTCATCCCGTTTGGATGGCTTCCCAGTTCTCTGACAAACGTCGCAGGACCATGCATAATCTTTTGCATCACTGTGCAGCGTAGGCCACCAGAGCCCCATTCGAAGCACCTTCCTTGTCGTCGCACGGCCACCATAGTGCCCTCCAGCCACTCCTGCATGTGCTTCGGAAAGGATATGCTCTTGCTTATGTGGCAAAACACATCGTCACAATATCTCATCAGCACCCATCTTGTATAGCTCTCTTGCGATTAGTTGGAAGTCCACAGCCTTGACTACCAACTGCTTCTTCTGACTAGTGGTGAATTCTTCTGGTGCGGTACCTATCGCCAGAAACTGAATGATTTCTTCAAAATATCCATCAATGATTCCAACTTTAAATAATTGCACATTAGGCAACCCATCTTCAATGTTAGTTGGCTCCTCCCCTGTTTCAATCTGGGAGAGATGATCCAGGCTAGCATTTAACCACCCTGGCTTCACAATTACTTCAAAATTGAACTCCTGAAACAGAAGTAGCCATCGACAGATCTTGGTCCCCAACACAGGCTTATTGACTAGGTATTTTAATGCAGAATGATCTATGAACATCCTGAAATGGCCTCCCAGTAAGTAATGGTGAAACTTCTGCAATGCATAAACCATTGCCAGACCTTCCCTCTCCGTAGTAGTGTAGTTTCTTTCTGCAGATGACAACTTTCAGCTAGAAAAATAAATGGGGTGATCAAGATCCCCCTCTCCAGGCTGGGCCAACACTACTCCTAGCACGATCGATGAGGCATCAACATGAACATGGAACTCCTTACTCCAGTCAGGAAATACTAATATCAGTGCCGAATCCATCTTTGTTTCTGTGTCTCAAAGCTATCCTGACATTCAAGGCTCCACTGGAATACTGCATCCTTGTTCAACAACTTCTCCATAGGGGCAGTAATCGCAACATAACCCCTATTGAACTTGCGATAATACCCCGTGTGTCCTAGCATCGCCCGTAGCTGCTTAACAGTAGTCGGCGGTGTCAAACTCAGAATAAGCACAATCTTTGTTGGGTCGACCAACAATCCTTACTTACACACAATATGACCCAACAATATGCCAAACGGTGCACAGAAGATACACTTCTTTAGGTTCAACGAGATATGGTGCTGCCGACATCGTTCCAACATCAACCGCAGATTCGCTAGATGATCGTAGACCAAACCATAGACCGTCCAATCATCCATGTATACCTGCAAAAAATTCTAAATGAAATCTTTGAATGCAGCAATGACAACCCGCGAAAATATCACAGGTGGATTGTTCAAGCTGAACAACATTATGGTTTACTGAAAGCAGCCCCATTCGGTAACAAAAGTTGTCTTATGGCGGTCTTCTTTTGCAATGCGGATCTGATGGTAGCCAGAGAACCCATCTGTGAAAGAGTACATCTCTTGGCCACCCACACCTTTGAGCACTTCGTCAGTAAACGGGGTTGGGAATGGATCATGCAAACATGCATCATTTAGCTTCCTGAGGTCGACACAAATGCGCACGTCGCGAGTCTTCTTATCCTGTACCACCATTGGACTAATCCATTCCGACTCCTCGACTAGTTCAATGATAATGACATCCAATGTGAGATCCAATTCTACCTTGACCCTCTCCTTATGTCGTGGATTCAATTGATAGGTTCGCTGCTGGATCGGCTTAGCATTTGGTTTTAATGGAATCTTCATCTCCCCTAAGTCACCTAGAATCCCCTTCATGTCAGAAAAATTTGTGGGAAATACATCCTGAAACTCATGGAGCAAATCAGTGACCTTGCTTATCAGCTCATCATCCCAGTAATCCATGACATTTGTGAACTTCGGATTGTCCTCTGCCCCAATGTTAATCTTGAGGATCTTCAGTGGCTAACTGATCAGATCGCAGGTGCATCAGGTGGTACCATAGCACGACTTCCTTCTGATTCTGGGATATTCACATTTTGCTGATCATCACCATCTTTTGGACCACCACTGATATTGAAGCATTCCATGACAGACTGCATTTGGCAGTGCATATGTGGATCCGTAGGATACACCACCGGGACAACCTGCAGAATTACATCACGGATGAGCTGTAATGCATTATTGACTTCTGTATCGGCATTTGCAAAACTGAATGTATGGGTAAAACACACTGTCAGCTCCAGCCAAGTAGAAATTTCTCCTTGCAACTTAGCTATAGTATACCATGATCGGGGCATCTCATCCAACGTATGGATAAAAGCATGGACGCATTCGTCTCTTGGTCATGATACCCATGACTGTTGACACTCCATTAAGTGACCACTAGGATCGTTCTGACCATCGTACTTCCCAGTGTGGTAAACCTCGGTATCACAGAAGCGTACCATCATCAATCTTCTGCATTTTGACCATCCATCAATTGATGCCTTGTGTGTCTCCCACTAGCATGCTGGAGCAGCCTTTAGTGCTTTGTTCAATGCCAACAACCACTGTGGTTCGGAAACTCGCTCCTCAAACTGTTTCAGAAAGTCAGATAAGCTAGGAAGTACTTAATATATTGGTAGTGTAACCGTTTCAGTTGCGACATGGTATAATGACTGTGTGATCAACCCACACTTACGGAGCGACACCTCGTGCAAGCAGTTTTTCCAATATTATAATGCATAATTAGAGTCGGAAGACGCAGAGCTGTCACTACGCCATCCCAGCTCACCGTGGGCAGTCGGATGGATATAATCTTCATATATATTGAATGCATGGTCCCATCCGCTGGGATCGTCGTCCTTCACTGGCTCTATGTAGCAGCATCCTTCAGCCAGATCCAATAGGGCAATAACTTTGATATCGCGATTTTCAAAAGTCATCATACGTCACTTGAAGTTTATTACCGCTCCATTATCATTAGCCCATCCAATCGCCAATAGTGCTGGATAAGAGCTTCCTCCCTCGACTACTTCTATTACATCGAAGTCGACATATGTTTTCATTCCCTCAATGTCCACCACCATTCGTGGAACTCTCCCAATCGGTGTCACTTTAGTGTGATTAGCTAACCGGAGCTGTACAGGAGACCAGCTCAATGGGGGACTCCCCATCTTCTGCCAAGCTTGCTTGGTCAAGATGTTGACATCTGAACCAAGATCCAGAATAACCGAATCAACATCATAGTCACCAATTTGAATATTCATCCGCATCTCCTTACCCATCTTCCGTCGTTGTAGGGAATTAACCGTGAGATCTTGTCAATCCTGGGCCGGTCATTGCAATAAAGCTTCAAACGTAGCAAGAGCGTCGGGGTCTCTTTCCAGGGATAAACAATATTCAAAAAATTCTTTAAGTGTGTTGGACCCCCGCAACAGGTCAGCCTCCGAAGTAGTATCAAAAGTAGAAGGCATGTCGTACACAACAGCTTTCCCTCGGTCATTTTCTAGTGCACGATGCGCTTGAAGAAATGCTTCCCGCTCTGCATTAATGTCAAATGATACCTTCTTTTGTTCGGCTAACCGGATCAGTGAGCTTTCTTCTCCAATTTTCTTTCCTCCGCGAGTGACCACAGCAACAGAGGCATCTTGTGGTATTGGATCTGAAGAAATTGTCACGATATTCGCACCCTGGGTCTGGTTCAGCGGTGGATTCCTGGGTGGGTTCACATTCTGATTCTGATTAGGCCGCATATTCTGGTTCTACATTGGTTTCTGCACTTGGTTCTGGGCAGGCTACTGTGCCTAGGGCTGGTTCTTTAACTGGGTAGTATTCCTTGCTTGCCATCGCGCAATCAATTGTGGACAATTCTCAACTGTGTGATCATTAACAAAACAAAACATACATTGGTTCTGCAGCAGTGGACAGTCTCGCTGGTAGTGTCCCCATACCACACAGTGATAGCATTCAACAGGTCTGCGACCACCTCGTCCTCCTCCGCGACCAAATCCTCCGCCATGTCCTCCCCGATATCCTCCTTGGAATCCTCCCTGTTGTTGCTACTGTGGTTGGTTGAACTGTTGTTGCATTGGTGCCGGTTGCATTCCTTGCCCTTGCTGTGCATACTACAGTTGTTGTACATACTGTGGCTGCTGTGGAGCCATCTACATCGGAGTATATTGCGGCATGAACTGCAGCGGTTGCTGGTGTTGTGGTACAAACTTCATCTGCGGTTGAGGTAGCAGCTGGGCTACCTGCGTTTGCAGTTGTGACTGTTGTATGGCACACTGGTCATCCTTTACATAGAACGCATCATACATTCTCTCTTGTAGCAACCCATATGCATGGCAGTCCTTGTCATCGTGACCCACCAATTTTCAAAACATACAATAAAGATTCCTCGGGGTTGTGACCATTTTCTGCATATATGGGAAATTGTCATGGCTGTGCCCGTATACATGGTAGACGCGACACCATAGCATGCTACCACCATTCAACGGATTTGGTGCTCCTGAAACCAAATAATTGCGGAAATCTTGGCAATTGTCCTTCGTATGCCCTTCTTCTCGACATCACGTACACCATACTTCTTTGCGCTACTCCTTCCCCTTCTTTAAATCTTGCAGCTGTATAGTCAAGTTAGTGAGCTGTGTTTGTATTTGTGACATCCCAGCTGCATTTTCTCCAATCGGTGATGCCTCCAATCGCATTGCAATTTCTAGAGCTTTACTGGGCGTCGAGATGTTTTGTTGAATCAATGGTAGCCGAATATGTGGTAGCAGTGCTGTGATGAACCACTCTTTATGTTGGACGGTGCTCATATCGAAACTAACCCTTTCCATCAGTGTCTTGAATTGCTGGTTGAAATCCCACATCATCTCATTGGGATACTGCTTAATTTCTTTCAATTCCGTAATATATTGAGCCTCAGACTTGGGATTTCTAAATTCTGCAATCATCCCATCCTGAATCTCATCCAGTGACTTCTCTGGGGCTCTTGTGGGAACTAGAACAAACTTCATAAACCAATCTAATGCACGGCCTCGCAGGGTTGTTTCTAACTATCCTTTCTTAGCGACATCTTCGGTGATCTGTTTTACGGTCCAGCCTACTTCACACAAAAACTAATAATGTTCTGGGTTGTCCATCCCACTCCCATGGAACAATGGTAACTTCACATCATCGCCCACCATTCTGGGCTTCCTTCCTCCTTTCGCTATACTACTACTGATTAACTTTTGTGGTATTGATGAACTTGGCGGTGTCGAAGTGGTATTTCTTGCTATCTGAGAGATAGTGAGCGGAGGTGTGGGTACATTAGTGCTAGGGTTTGGTCCTACCTCTATCCTGGGCGTATCCTAGTTGTCCTTGTCAGGACTGTGAGGTCACTTCGTCCCATGTGGTCTTCCTTCATGACCTTGCGGTTTGACCGCAGTAGGACCTTCTCCCGTCCTCTGCCTCTTTTCCTGTCGAAACCTCACTCCTCCCCTTGTAAGACCACTTTATTCCTCGGCTTCACTCACAGTCTCATCATGACCTGCACCCATCTACCCCTATCATTCCATGTACCACCCCCAACTGCCGTGGTACCCACGGCCTCTGCCCACCACGTTGCCTACTGATCAAGATGCATCTTCAATATACCCTTTTCGCAAATAAGCATCTTAATCGACGGTTGAAGTGACAGCAGAAACCTGCCCCGGGGTTCGTGGAAAAAATATCTTTCGGCTTCGCTATAGGATTTATGAGTATCAACCGCGAACTCTATGATATATCCGTCTAGGATGCTATCGAACCACACTTCAACAGCTCATGACACTTTATTATCAACTTCCTGCAACTCCAGAATCAACTCAGGGGTCCAGGTCGTCGGTTCGCCACCTTAGAAGTTCCTCTTCTTAAAGGTCAACTTTGCCAACCATTTGAACAACAGGACCGAGAACTCGCAGAAGAACCATTCATGCGGACTGTCGTGAATATATCTATCTACCCACTGACCTACTGTTAGTCAAGTGTTACAGATTTCTTCTTCAGCGAATTCCTACAACTTCTGATCAAACCATTCTTGGATCTCCGGTTTTGTCGAGTGCCACAACATATCCTCCTTTCACTTCACACACGGTCTCGGCAATGGAACCATTTGTTGACTCAAACCCAGTCGATAGGGGTTCCCATCACTGTTGACACCAACCCACCGCGATCTCCCTGAGCACCGACCCAGATAGGTTTTACCCTGCCCAGCAACACCTGCAGAGCAGATGAGGTTTCACTCGAGGCGATCAAGGGAGAGTGGACAGAACCATGTTTCTGCCTAATGAAGGAGGATGTTGCGGCATCAGCTAGTTAATCTTATTGCAACATTCAACGATAAATCTATGCATTCACTTTGACATTATTGTACTCATAGCATCATTTAATGGAAACATTCATTGTTACGCCAGATTATAACAGTAAAGCGACTATTGCATCAAAGAAACATTGCATTACCATCAAAAGATAGAAGACACATCAGGATTGCACAGGAACGGTTTCATCACATCATATTATTACTGCAAAAACCCAATACAATGCCTCTGTAGATCGTAGACTTCGACAATATCTCTTGTTCTCAGAACACCTTCACCAAAACATACCAAAAGCTCTCTACTTGATCTCTCTCTGCTTGATCCATATCTCCTCTCCTTTCACGACCTACAGCTTTCTGTCTATATATAGGCTTCTGCCTTCACAATGTTTGTCCACATACTAACAACTTCCTAACTGACTCCTGGACAATTGACCCAAAATCTATCTGACACGGTCCAAATGACCCAAAAACCCGTCTATTGTGGTACAAATGACTCTAAATTACATCTCATATGGTCCAATGACCCAAAAACCCGCCTATAGCAGTACAAACGACTCAAAAAATACATAAAATAATAGAGCCTTCTTCCTTCCGTGACCTTGTCTGACGTGTCGCAGCATCGGTGATGCTATGATTCTTCCTTACCAAACCGCCTACCAACAATTACTTTCTAGCTCATTCAAATCCTCGTTAGTTTGACATCGATCATCTGATGACCGTTTTCCTCAGATGGAGACAGCATAACATCTTCTTAAATCCTCACAATATTTTGTGTGTAGTTCGGACGTCTCCTTGGATTCATCATCTCCATATATGGGATCCACATTGATCCCCTCAAGGTAGAGGCTATTATACCCCTTCCTCCACCCACATACATCACTGAAATTCAAAGTTTGCAGGGGAAGGAAAACTACTTGCACCATTTTGTGTGTATTTACGTGGATAAAAAACAAGGTTATATGCGATTGTTAAAGAAGGACATCCTGTTTATCTGGGATGAATATGCCCAAAATTCCTTTGACAATCTCAAGCACACAATTACCCATGCACCCATGTTACAACCTCCTTATTACACCAAGGATTATATCCTTTATCTTGCTGCCTCTACCTCGACTACTGGTATGGTTTTAGTGCAGGAAGATAGCAACAAGCAAGAACATGTGATTTAATATCTTAGTAAGGGTCTTCTTGACTCTGAAACTTGTTACTCACATGTGGAGAAATTGGCTCTGGAAGTGGTCATCATCATCCAGAAGTTCCCTCATTGAATTTTACTCTGTAGAACCACTATCATTGTCGATTCCAATGTTATGTACCACGTCTTAATCTAAGGGGGAAATATTCACGCTAGATCATGATTCTTCAAGAATTTGATCTACAGTTCGAAAATGAAAAATCCAAAAAGTCACTAGTGTTTTTGAAGATAATTTGTGATCTTCCCCATATTGATAAAGACCTTGATCCCATTGAATCTCTTCCCGATGAGTCATTGTTCTTGATAAGTACTACTGATCCATGGTACAGATATATCACATTGTATATCCAAACCCAATGCTTCGAGCCTCACCCATCTCACGATGAACACTGTCATATCCGTCATCATGACAAATATTAGCTAATCATCGGTGACACCCTCTATCGTCGTGGAATTGAATCCATCTTATGACAATGTTTGACTCACGAGGAGGCTGAACGTGTTCTGAATGACTGTCACTCGGTTGCATGTGGCAGTCATCTCTCTAGGATGGCTACAACCTAGAAGATTCTATGTTTTGGATACTTCTGGCCGTCCATATTCAAAGATTGCATGGAGTCTGTTGAGAAGTGTCCTCCCTGCCCGTTTTTCCATTGCAAAAATCCCACATATCCCACCCCTTTACATCTAGTTATTTCCATCCGTCTCTTTGCAAATGGGGCATCTAATTCATTCACTGTAAGCCTACCTTGGTTGGGGGTCATCCCTATGCGATTCTCGTTGTTGACTATTTCACCAAATAATGCCAATTTCATTAAATTTGGACATATTAGGAAAATTTTGGACTAAGAAAATGTGAATTTAGACTTTGAAAGTGTCAATATCAACCTTTCTAAAGTGCAAAATCAGGTTCTGAAAGTGGAAATATTGTCTTTGAAAAGTGTGTTTTTCTATTCGAATAGTGTGTTTTTTTACTACTTATGAACCTTAAAATTGTTGTTTTTTGTTATGAAACTATGAATTTCAATTCAAAAAGTGTGAATTTCAAATCAAAAAATGCAAATTTTGATTTGAAAAGTGTGAATTTCAAATCAAAAAATGCAAATTTTGATTTGAAAAGTGTGAATTTCAAATCAAAAAATGGAAATTTTGATTTGAAAGTGCAATTTTCATTTGGAAATGTGCAACCTTTTAGGGTGAAAATTTCAATGTCTATAATATTCAGTCCTAGTTTGAATAACAAGTCTATCAGTTCTTGTTTCTTTTTTGATATAGTATCGAGAATATCTATCTTTTTACATAAATAATTTTAATACTCTCCAAATGAGGAAGTAATTCTCTGCGTAATCTATATAGGAACAACTTACTTGTACAAAGTAGTCACCAGTAAACGGTGTATTTTGCATCACAGTAGTAAATATCCCCAAATTCCTAGAGGCTCGTGGGCATTCCATATGATCGACGTTTGCTCGCCCAGCCAGGTTGATAGACATACTAGAAGGATTGCAACAAAATATAAATTGTTTGGGCTAAGAATCACATCAAACGATATACGTAGGAACATCCATCCCACTCTGAACACTATGCCCCATATGTTCTCGTTGTGCCTTAACTGTTGCAAGGCCCTTCTCATTTATTCAACTTTTTCTCATGTCTATCCTTGCCTTGGTGGCCATGTAAATATTATGCTATTTACATCAATCATCATATTTTATTCTGCACCAACAACCCATTGTTTCTTTCTATCTAAGCAGTTTTTGTACAATACCTTCAGATCCTTTGATGCTCCTGTTGGCTTCCACCATTGTTTCTTTCTATCTAAGTAGTTTTTGTACAGACCTTTAGATCCTTCGATGCTCTTGTTGGCTTCCACCATTGCACCTCTACTTTGTAAAACCCAATAGTACTAGCATCTGAATCCTGATAAATATTACCAATCGCTCTACCCAAACATATTGTACAATCTGGATCTGGTGATTCCACAATGACCATTTGGCCCTTTACAACATCCACTCTCGGAATGAATTCATCTCTAGGCTTGTTGCATACTGGTCCAACATAGAAATCCTGTAAAGCAGGAACATTTTCCTTCAAATAGGAATCCATAATTTCATGTTCAGATCTTGTAGGTTCACTACTATGAATATCATGGTTTGTTGATGGAAAAAATTTAGTTGATGACTAATCAACACTCTCGAAGGGACTGTCCAAATATTTATATAAAGCCTCCCAATAATTTAACTGGGGATGCCAAAATTGTTCACCTCCCTTCTCAATCCCTCGATTCTAGAATGAAATATATGTTTCTATTCCTTTTTTTATTGCATCAATGTCCAAAGGTACTTTTGATTGCAGATTTAATAACCTAGTTTGTTCCACTGGAAAGTATGCGCTACCATATGGCAATGACCACCAGATATGAATAGGATACGACCAAGCTTAATCTCGAAGTGATGCCCTCCAGTGCATGACTGGAATGTTATCTATGAGTTGAAATTTAAAAAACTGGAATTTTTTGATACCGACGATCTTGGCATTTCCATCCAAATGGTGGGGTTTCACAAAAATCTTAAAATCATAAATTTCATCAATTAGATAAGGGACATAGAAATTTTGATCTTCACATGTCCTATACGTATCCATAATTTCCAAGAGTGAAAATATATCCTTGCACATTAGCTTTACTGATAACCTTCCATAAGTTCCATCTATGTCTTCATGGGTGTGTCCGACTGGGAGGAATCGAACTTCAACTATCTTGAACACTCTCCTTGCTATTAAAAGAGATAAAAATGCATATACAAAGCAGTTTTTGTTATCACCTGAACAATTATCCATTTGAAACAACAATATGGGTGGTAATTTTCTATTTGGCATGTATTGATTAGTACCATCAACACATAATATATCATCTTGCATTACATCTTGTCTGTATATCAAACAAATTTCATATGGCTTTGATTGCAATAGAGCATCATGCAATTCATGCTTAGATGTTCCGCCTTTGTAGAGAAAATCACCATATTTATCAACCACTGGTTCTTCAAGACACTTCAAGCATTTAGCTAGGGATTCCACAGTGAAATTCAATCCCATATCTAAAAATGAGAGGCTGAAATGGCTAAAACCCCCAGTGTTGTGCCCATGAGTCAACACTCCAATCAATGATATGGGAAGATTCATAACATTACTAAAATATTTGTCCTTCTTACCCATCTTTGGAATGGAAGTCTTTGACCTATTCAATTTGTCATGAACAATACTCTGTAAAGTCTTTGGATTTTTTTGTGAAGCTAATATTTGAGAATAATATACTTGGTGACAACTTGCGATATATTTATTATGAGCTGCTTGATTTCCTCGCAATCTTTGCACCTTAGCTGGATCAGTGGTCCCCTTAATACTATCACGTATTGTAATGCACTCATTACACCTTGCAAAGGAGTTTGATTTAGAAATTTTAACATCTCAAAAATCTTCTCTCATCACCTTGCTAAAGGAGGATTGTGATACTGGAGGCAAGCCAATACTTTTGATTTCTTCATTTGCCATTTTTTGCAGCAAACCATGGGACATATTAGATGGAAATAATTTCAAGGTTGTCCTTGTTCCATCTTCACTGATTAATCATGTAAGATGTGGATTTTTTCTGAATTCTCTTCTACAATTTTATTAATAGTATCTACCAGTGCAGCAGTGTTCGCCTTAGATTTTTCGAAGCCACTGTTACCATGCACTGCTCTCACATCACCATTCAAGAACATGCTTTTATAATTGTAGAAGGTGCTCCTTTTTATCCCATGGAAATTATACCATGCATTTTGACAGACGTCTATTGTGTCTAATCTCATTGTAAACATGCTTTTTTTTTTCTATCATCTCCTTCTTTGGCCACAGGAACATTTGATCCAATAGAATTTATAAGATACTGTCTTCTTCAATTTCCATTCATACTATGAAATTTATTCACACATTCAACTATCGATTGAAGTGAAATTTTTGAGATACAAAGATTTGAGAAACAAGTTTTAGTGACAATTGTTTAAAGGAATGCACCCTGATCAATTCCAAGCATGTAAGGTACCGATCTTGAATTTCTTTCGAAAATTTTAGTTCCATATTGCCTCTTTATGGAATTGTATGGCCTTGCTCCATTACCTTTAACATATGTGTATTCACAATGGGGAGTACTTGGAAGGACCATCTATAAAGGACATTCTTCAAAAATATTCCAAATGTTGACCATATCTTCATCTGTTTTATTTTTTAGTATAAGATCCAAAGGAACATCATCGAGTTCAATCAAATTATTTGTAGGCCATCTTATAAGAGAGCCTTCAAATAAACCACAATCCTTGCAATTGCAAAAGACTTTATGAACTAAAATACCAAACTCACCAGCATCTAGTGCTTTGAATTGTACAATGTATCCCTAAAAAAAAGTTGACACTATTCCCCGAGCAACATAATGTGGATTTAAAGAACATTGATGTATCAAATTAAATTTCTCTCCCACAGACCTGACATTGTGATTTTCTCTTAATACTTTCGAAGTAGTTTTAGATTGATTATTGTTGAAATTGATTTCAATGGAAAGAAATGTTTTTGTATTAAAATCTACGACTCTATTAATCAGCCATACAACAAAAACTCCATTGCTCAACCCCGGACAACATGCCATACAAGAAAACACCACTTCATCCACCAGAATACCAAAGGAGAAGTCACCCAAACACGTTCCCCCAACAAAATCAGTCCCACTAACATTTGTTACAAAACCTATGGAAATGCAATCCTTGCATTCTGAACACTTGTGTAACAACTTAACTTTTCTCATAATAAAAGAAGATTTATTCTCATTTGTTATGATATGTTCTACACTCGACGTAGTAGAAGATGGTATATCATTCACCTCATTCTCGCAAAGAGCAGAACCAATATGGTTAACGATCTCAGATACAGGCCATTGAATATAACCACCAATTTCCTCTGACAATTTATCTGCACCTTCCGATGGATAGGGCAATTGAAGAGTTGCATTTAAAGTCTTGTTAACATTCACAATGATACATCCATCATGAATGCTGATATTATGCAATATTTTTCTTTCTGGAAAAGAGATTCCTTCAACAACTTTCAATCCATTCAAAAGTAGGTCCACACATTGTTGAGAACCAGAATCCATTCATAAGTGATTTCTAAAATATAAAATAACAGGACACATTGTTCAGAACCAAAATCCATTTTAGAAGCGATTTATGAAATATAAAATAACACGAGCCCATTAAAAATCATATTTATTTTAAACAAAGAATTATTTTTCCACTAGTATATATTATCAAATAAGTCAATTAGAAGGATCGATCGACCCTTCATTTATGAGAGAAATGTAAAAATATTTAATCTATGAAGTCTAGGTCGACAATTCTCGACTTGTGACTTCCGTTGTAAATAGTAAGGACCCAGACATTAGCTAAGTTATAACATATAAAAAATGTTTATCCTGAATTCTGACTTCCGACAAGAATGATTGGTCGCTCCTTTGTTTAGTAGAGAATTGTGAACACCTATATCCATCAATTCACCTGTATCCAAAATGGTGAGCACAAGAAGGATCGACCGAATCTTCTTGTAGTATAAAACTACTATGAATAGAATACTCGGAACAAGAAGGGTTGTCCGCCCCTTCATTTATGAGGATAATCCATCAATTCGTGTATATCCAAAATGGTGAACACTAGAAGAATACTGAGCATAAGAAGGGTCAACCGATCCTTCATTTATGAGATAAATGTAAAACTATTTAATCTACGCAGTCTAGGCCGAAAATTCTCGACTTCTGACTTCTGATGTAAATAGTCGGGATCCAGACATCAGATAATTTATAACATATAAAAAATGTTTGTCCCGACTTCTGTTTTTTTACAAGAAAGGTCGGTCGCCCCTTCGTTTAGTAGATAATTGTGAGCACCTATATCCAGCAATTCCCTATATCCAGAATGATGAACACAAGAAGGATCGACCGACCCTTCTTGCGGGTTAGAACTATTATGAAAAGAATACTGGGAAAAAGAAGGGTCGACCGCCCCTTGATTTATGAGGAAATTGTAAAAATATTCAACCTATGAAGGCTGGGCCATCAATTCATGTATATCCAAAATGGTGAACACTGGAATAATATTGAGCAGAAAAATGATCAACCGACCCTTCTTGCAGTCTAAAACTATTATGAAAAGAATATTGGGCAGTTCAAGGGTCGGTTTCCCCTTCATTTATGAGGGAATTGAAAACATATTCAACCTACGTGGGATAGGGCGTCAATTCATGTATATCCAAAATGATGAACACTATAAGAATTGTGAGCACAAGCAGGGTCGGACGACCCTTCATTTACGAGAGAAATGTAAAAATATTTAATCTACGAAAGCTAGGCCGACAATTCCCGCCTTCTGAATTCCAATGTAAATAGAAGGAATCTAGATATAAGCTAAGTTATAATATATAAAAAAATGTTTGTCCTGACTTCAAATTTTCGAATGGAAGGATCGTCTGCCCCTTCGTTTAGTGGATAATTGTGAACACCTATATCCAACATTTATATATATCCAGAATGGAGAACACAAGAAAGATCGATCGGCCCTTCTTGCAGTCTAGAAATATTAAGAAAAGAATACTGGGTAGAAAAAGCATCTCCCGCTAATTCATTTATGAGGGAATTTTAAAAATATTCAACCTACGAATGCTAGGCCATCAATTCATGTATATCCAAAATGGAAAACACAGGAAGAATACTGAGCACAACAAGGGTCGGCCGACCCTTCATTTACGAGATAATTGTAAAAATATTTAATCTACGAAGGCTATGCCGACAATTCCCGACTTCCGACTTTCGCTTTAAATAGTAGGGACCCAAACATCATCTAAGTTCTAAAATATAAAAACATTTGTCCCAACTTCCATTTTCTGACGAGAAGGATCGGCCACCCCTTCCGTTTAATAGATAATTGTGAACAACTATATCCAACAATTCACTTATATCTAGAATGGCGAAAGCAAGAAGGTTCGACCGACCCTTCTTGCATTCTAGAACTATTATGAATATAATATTGGGAAGAAGAAGGGTCAGGCACCCCTTCATTTATGAGGGAATTGTAAAAATATTTAGCCTACGAAGGCAAAGACTTCAATTCATGTATATCTAAAATGGTGAACACCAGAAGAATACTGAGCACAAGTAGGGTCGGTCGACCTTTCATTTACGAGAGAAATGTAAAACTATTTTATCTACGAAGGCTAGCCCGAAAATGCTCGACTTCTGACTTCCACTATAAATAGTAGGGACCGGACATCAGCTAAGTTATAACATATACAAATTGTTTGTCTCGAATTTCGTTTTTTGATAAGAAGGATCGAACGCCCCTTCATTTAGTAGATAATTGTGAAAACCTTTATCAATTCACCTATATCCCACATGGAGAACACAAGAAGGATCGACCGACCCTTCTTGCAGTCTCGAACTATTATGAAAATAATACTGGGAAGAAGAAAGTTCGGTCACCCCTTCATTTATGAGGGAATTGTAAAAATAGAACTTGGAGTAAGAGCGACCACTCTTTCTCTGTGAATATTTCCACTTTCCAGCAAACTGTGCGAAGCAATGTTCCTATGAAATTTGTGTTTAGAGTTCTGATATCTACTTTCGCCACTCCTAAAAATCATCCTTGGAGGAAGGATCGAATGCTCTTTCTCCTCAGCATCTACTTACAACACCTCGAAATAGAACAACTTGATGAAATAGCGACCTCTCTTTCTCTGACAAAATTTCGACTTGCCAAAAAAATATTTGAATCAAAACTTCTATAAATTTTGTTGTTAAAATGCCGATATCTAGTTTCCCAGGGTGACACGTGGAATGATTAGATTGTGACACATGGCATATTTGATTTTTAAAATTAGTCTAAATGTTGTATACGCTATCTTGGGACTCGACAGACTCGGGGACTTAGATAAGACTCGAATAAGACTCGGATAATTAAAATTAACGTTTTGGTAGCTTATGGCCTGTAGGTTGTGATGGAAGCCTCCATAGGCTACCAAAACATTAAAATTCATGTTTTGGCAGCCTGTGGAGGCTACCATCACATCCTACGGGCCTGTAGGCTATGATGGAAACCTCCACAGGATGCCAAAACAACAAAACTTAATAAAAATCAATGCAAAAGATTAAAAAAAATGTAAAGAAAAACTTAAAAAAAAAATTATAACAAAAAAATGGTAAACCAACCTGAACTAGTTGACAGTTGAACTCGACGACCTTAACCCTGCACAATTTCTAGTGGAAACCAATGCTGGCAGCTAAAATCCTAGGCTGCAAAAAAAACCAAAAAATATATAAAAATTAATGCAAAACATTAAAAAATATTAACAAGTTTAAACTTAAAACAAAAACAAACAAAAACGCTAACCCGAACTCCCGTTGAGGCTTCCAAAAACACTCACTCGAACTCCAATCGAACTTCTGAATCGTGATGCTGGGCCACTGGTAGCTGAAATCAATGCTCAAAATTTTTGATGCTCGATTGAGATCCAATCGAACTCCCTTCGACTTGCAACGAGTCCAATCGAACACCCGTCTCCCTCCGTCCAACTCCAGTCGCACTCCACGACTTCAGTACAGTTGAAATCCGGTCGGGTGATGTGCATAGGGGCATGTGATACAAGTGTGAGTGGATAGGAAGTGAGAGACCTTCTTAAACCTTCCTGTGACACCTTTCCACCAGAACAAATCCCAAAAAATCGCATACGTGGAACAAACATGGCCCTTCCTGGTGGGTGACACGGACTTGGCAAGTCTGCCAAGTGCCTGCCGAGTTCCCCGATTAGGGCGAGTCATTGGCAAGTTCATCAAGTCATGAGTCTTTCCTACGAGTATCAGGTGAGTTGTAACATCCCATAAATTCACAAAAATTAAAAAAATTTAAAGTAGCGTTAAAAGCTGTATTTACTAATGCAGAAATAAAATAAATACTAAACTTTTAACCAATGACAAATTACGATAACGACAATTTATACTTCATAACACAAAATACATCATTACTTTTGCTTGTGTTTAATTGTAATCTACATGCTGTAATTAAGTTTATCTTGTGATATATTTTCTTGATAAAGTACTCACAGTTGCTCTTGGATGATGACGAAGGGGTCCTACGAGGTACCCTGAGGTTTACTTAGCTATGTTTAGCTAAAGCATTTGAACTTGTTTCTTTGTGCAGATACATCGGTAAGAGTATTACGACAATTTCAAATGTTACAAGCAATTCTAATTATGTTTTCAGTTAGCCATCAATGCTTATAGTAAATCTAAGTACTTCCCTGCATGAGTTGTTAATGGTATGGATCTTTTTCCTATTTCTCGTTTACGTGCTAGTTTACAATTTAAGTGCTATTAGAATCCTGTCATCATTTCTCCATTTTGAAAGGAGTGGTAATATCTTGTGCATTTATTATGTGAATAATTTAACTTCTATGTTACTCTATATTATAGAAACATGAGCTAAAATTTATTTAGATACATGGATTAACTTGAAGTCCTAACTATAGTAGATTATGCATTTCTCAATTTATAAATGCATGAAACATTGTACTAAAATAGCGATGCTTACTATAATACTACCATCATATTTATGATGATTATATTGTGAATTGCCACACTATAGGTTTAGACCTTTCTAATTTAATATTTATACACTGTGATATAATATGCAACTTTGTGAAAAGAGATGGCAATATAAACAAACATTACGATGTGCAAAATGATAAATTCTAAACTATACACTAAGCATGCGACCTTTGTCATTTTGAGAAACAATATACAATGTATATAAACCATGAATTCGATGACCAATACTTGAAAATGAAATGAACTATACGTTGTAACCCTAAGTCTTGGCACTGGCATATGACATGACAGGGTATTGAATGTTTTGATATCATCGTGCTGGCAGACTATCGAACTCGGCCTTGGCATTCAAGTCACTAGCCTACTGTGCTTAGTGGAAAGCCCCATGGATGTCAACATGGCTATGGTTCACGTGATAGTAAACACCAAACTTCACCCTAACGACAAGCTGTGTAATGTTTTTAACCTCGGTCTAATGAGCTGGATGTCATGATGGTTATGATAATTAATAAGGTATTTAATGTTGTTGATGCCCGAACTTCGATGTGCCTAGTTGGCATCATCAACACCGTTGATAAAGTACTGACAGTTGTTGTTGGATGATGACGAAGGGGTCCTATGAGGTACCCTGAGGTTTACTTAGCTATGTTGAGCTAAAGCATTTGAACTTGTTTCTTTGCGTAGATACGCAGGTAAGATTATTACGACAATTTCAAATGTTACAGGAAATTCTAATTATGTTTTCAGTTAGTCGTCAATGCTTATAGTAACTCTAAGTACTTCCTTGCATGAGTTGTTAATCGTATGGATCTTTTTCCTGTTTCTCGTTTACGTGCTAGTTTACAATTTAAGTGCTATTGGAATCCTGTCATCATTTCTCCATTTTGAAAGGAGTGGTAATATCATGTGCATTTATTACATGAATAATTCAACTTCTATGTTACACTATATTATAGAAACATGAGCTAAAATTTATTTAGATACATGGATTAAGTTGAAGTCCTAACTATAGTAGATTATGCATTTCTCAATTTATAAATGCATGAAACATCGTACTAAAATAGAAATGCTTACTATAATACTACCATCATATTTATGATGATTATATTGTGAATTTGCCGCACTATAGGTTTAGAACTTCCTAATTTAATATTTATACATTGTGATATAATATGCAACTTTGTGAAAAGAGATGGAAATATAAACAAACATTACGATGTGCAAAATCATAAATTCTAAACTATACACTAAGCATGCGACCTTTGTCATTTTCAGAAACAATATACAATGTATATAAACCATGCATTTGATGACCAATACTCGAAAATGAAATGAACTATGCACTGTAACCCTAAGTCTTGGCACTGACATATGACATGACAGGGTATTGAACGTTTTGATATCATCATGCTGGTAGACTAACGAACTCGGTCTTGGCATTCAAGTCACTAGCCTACTGTGCTTAGTGGAAAGCCCCGTGGATGTCAATGTGGTTGTGGTTCACATGATAGTAAACACCAAACTTCACCCTAACGACGAGCTGTGTAATGTTTTTAACCTCAGTCTACTGAGCTGGATGTCGTGATGGTTATGATAATTAATAAGGTACTTAATGTGGTTGATGCCCGAACTTCGACGTGCCTAGTTGGCATCATCACCACCGTTGATATCAAATGTCCTTGGGCTTTGAACTAAAAACCCTAGTCTCCATTATGAATTGTGTCGAAGTGGTTTTCTTGGCCTTCATTTCAGTTGGTAGTGGTAAGGTGGACAGGCCAACCGCCTGCTACAATGTAGGGTTTGGTGTTTTGAAGATTGGATGACTCCTTCCTTAGTTTCGATCCCTGGACCTGTAGGGAAAGCTTAATAGTTTCAGGTTCTTGCAGAGCCGAACCACCTTGCAGCCTTCGTTAATGTTTTACGAGGTAGTTTTCAGGGTTTCTCTGCTGGTCATTGAGAGTGGAGTTGAACCATGGTCTATTTTCATAGCATAATGAGAATGGTTCTCGGAAATGGATTTCCTTCTATATTGCGTTTACCAGATGGCTCTGTCATGGTTGCTACAGGCACCTCTACTATTGGAGCTACAATACACAACTAAGGTTTCAATTTGAAAGTGTTTAATGTTATCTAGGGTATCTATAATTATCTCTGTGATTTTCTCGTTTAACCTTTTCAAGTTTCTTGTGGCAAATGTTACCACGTCGAAGGTCACTTGCTTGAAGCTTAGTGGGTAAATGCTGCAAAACCTCCGGTAAGCCTCGGTGGTTCTTTATCCTTGTAGGTTGTCCTGGCCTGTTGTGGCCGATGCTTGATGTTTGACGAGAGTTGGTATTTGGTTCTTGGCAAGGTTTTTGGCCAGTGTTTGTAATTTTGAGAGCCCAAGATAAGTGTCCTAAGGTTGGAATCCTCGGCTTGTTTTGTTACTCTGCTCTGCACCATTTTGCTGTAAATCTTATTGAGATTATAACTTGTCGAAGATGTAAATGTTAAGGGATGAACCCTCGGTCATTTAATGGAATTACATTATTAAGAAAACTTCATAAAGTTTCTGCGTGATATATAAGTTTAACTAAGTTAATGTTTGACTAGTTAATACAGACTAGTGAAAGTCGAGAGCCATGGGCTAACTCATTTCTGTGAAAAGAATGGTCCTGTGCTACAATGTTGAGACTTTTATTTGAATGGTAATATGAGTTTGTATTTGAAACATAACTTAAAATAGTTTTTCCGAATAGTTTCTATGTTTATAAAAGTTGATACTTTGGCTAGAAAATACAGTGTTGATTTAGGCTAAGAGTCGTGGGTTAACTTAATTCGCAAACGAGAAACCCTGTGTTTATATGGTTTAGGTTGAAATTGGAATGGTGATAAGACTCAGTTTTGTAATGAACCCTATCTTAAATGAATAATACGTTTGATAAAAATAATAATACTATTGTCTGGATTTATCTTGTATAGTTAGCTATCGTGATGTGATAGTACAAAAAAATAAAATAGTAATATGTTTAGTTTTAGAAATTGATAATACCTGAGTTATTATTTCAAATATAAGGGTTTAACTGTCGACTAGTTATGGACCTGTCATGATATTGTAAAAGATTTGTTTTCTCTGTTGAGCTAGGGTTCTGCCTATGATGAAAATGTTTGAATTTAATATTTGTAGTTGATACTAAATCAAAATATGAAATATGAATACTGCAATGAAAGTAGTAATATACAATGATACGATTATTTGGGAATGATAAATATCTATTTATCATCATAAGTACTGAGTAGCAACTCTGTATAAAAGATTATTTAAATTTGCAGCTGTTAAATTTATAGGAAATATGATACCTGGAATAAGTAGAATTATAACACCTATTGTTGGAAAGAATATTAATAGAATAGACAACATAAATTTTCAAAATAGATAGTGACAATTGAAAACCTAGTTTATGTGCAGAAATGAAATGTTTTACTTTTGTTACTAAGTGAAAATGCTACAATATCTGTGTTTTGATATGCTGTTCTATATTCTAAGTTTAGACATATATAATTTGTATTACAGATTTAAAAGAAACACTACAGTATTAGTCTAATCATTCACTTGGCATCTTCCCATCATTTATCTGATTTAATTATATTTCTTTGTACTAGAGTACTATACATAAAACAGTATGGGAAAAATGCGGAGAATATATTTAATCAATCAAATCATTTACTTAACCATCATTATAAAAAATCATACTTAGGTCAGAAATTGAAAATAATTACTTCTATATGCTATTAACTGTAAATAGCAAATCAACAAATGCAGAAAATCATTTAACTGAAATTAAACAAGACAAAACAGTAGAACCTAGTGAATGTAGGAGAAACAACCAACCCAGGGAGCCTGTTCCACCCAACCTATTCTTGAAGACAGCCAAATTACTTCCCTTAGGACCCCTGAGCTTGTTCATTGAACCACTAGGAAGAAGAATCTGTAGAAGCTTTAGGTCATCAACTTGCAGTAGCAATTTGGATCATTCAGTCCTATAGACTTAGCAGTCAAAGAGACTTGCACCAACACCTCTGGTTTCCTTCTCAGAATATTTTCAACAGACTCACAATACACTTCCACATAATCTCCCTATTCGGATCTCTCAGTGATCACCTGATTAACTTGAGGAATTATTTCTACAGAAAATAATGTGGAGCTTCCTGCTCAATTCAAATTGCCTTATCTAGGCTGCCTAGGCATTTTTTAGTGGATAACTTGGTCATTAATGAGCTAACATCTCTACTCCACCCACCTGGGGGATAATGCCATAATTTTAGGGGGTTTTGTCCCATAACCAACAGCTAGTGGTGGAGTGCAAATGCTGACACCTGTCCCATACCTTCTAACAGCTTACATTCCTCATAGTGGGTCGTTAAACACTCATTTAACAGTTTCCTTGGGTGTTGGTCTCTTGTTTTAATTTATTAAATAATAGTAATATATTATTACAATCATCCTTCACCATATTTGGTCATAATTACAAAACTTTGTAATTATAATTTAACATAATGTTTTTGCAAATAAAATAAATAGTTTCAAAATTTGGGTAGGTGACATGAGTACCCCGTTCCAATAGCCACTCAGGCACACTTGGAAAGACTCACGACTATTGGGTGAGTGTGACTACAATATTAAAACGAATATTAAGGATATTAATGGTACCATTTCAATATAAACATATGGATTTAACTTATATAAATTTTTGGAATAGGTATTAGGGATCAAATTTGAAGGGCTGAACTTAATTTCAGGTTGAAGGATATATATTTATACCACCCTTCTAACATGAAAAAATTTATTAGAAAAATTACACTTTAATTGACAATAATAAATTAACTCAACGTTTCATTAAAAAAATTGCTAATTGGCTGGCAACTGGATCAGAAATCTAAAGAAAAGAACAAGAGGTGTTTCTCCTGTTTGGGGGGGTTTCCTAAAAGTCTACAATTTGCTGGAAAAAAATCTATATTGGCAAGTAGGAAATGGTAAAGAAATATTGGTCGGTATAGATCCAATCCTGGGTTTGGAAGAGAATTATAAACTTTCAGAAGATATTAGGAGTTTATTGAAGGAATATGCATAAGGGAAATTTTGAGGTTTAAAATGGACCTCTTAAGAGATATAACAAAATATTACAAGTTAGGCATTTTGTGGGAGAGGTAAATTCGCAACTCATATTTTACACTACAATCAATGTAACTATGGTTAAGTTAAATTGAAAAGATCTCTAAAATAAAATCAATAAACAAAACATTCTTTGATGTGACTAAAAATATTACTCTTGAATACATAAATTGATTTTGAATATAATATGATGAATGTACTTATAAAGTAAAAAGTATTGTACTTATAAAGTAAAAAGTAATTTACTCATAAAATAAAATAAAGTATATTATTTTGAATTTTGAAATATAACTTATTCAATATTCAAAATATGATTATAATAACATGTATAATTTTGACTTTTGAATTTTAAACATAAATTAAATTTATATAAATAAATTGTTATTTATTTTAGAATACATATATTCGTTATATAAATTTAGCTTATATTCATTAAAAATAAAAATAAATTATACAGTCATATAAATCCAACTTATATTTCAATATTTATAAAATATGTTAACTAATATATAAATCTAACTTAAATTTATTAAAACTAAAACTTAATAATTTATTTATATAAATATTAACATTATTTAAATACTAATAATCTATCTACATAAATATCTACATTATTTAAATATATTTTTATTTATAAAATACTTAATTAACTTATATATATCTATATTGATATTACCTATCTATAATTTAGATAACTAAGTATTTATTTTATGTATTCATTTAATAATCAACACATTTGTTTTTCATTTGTTTTAATTTATATCTTTTACAATTTTATTATTATTATTTTGTATCTCATAAAACTTATCTTATTTGTATTAATATTCTTAAATTTAAAATTATATATTATATAAATAGTAATTATTCCACATATATCACATATTTATGGATTTAAAATTATATATCATATGCTAAAATAAAATAATATATTCATAGATTATGTTTAAATAAGAATACCATATTCATAACATAAGGTTTTAAAAGTTTAAATCTCAAAGGTTTTAAAAGTTTAAATATCATATCAATTATGCCAAACATTAAGGTAAAATGGTATGTATTCAATAATGTTTTAAAAGTTTAAAAAATTTTTAAATTATATATTATATACATATTTTGACTTTAGTTGAATAGTACATATTTTTATTTAAGATTTTAAAACTTCGTCAATATATTGTAAATTATTATAAATTATACATTATCATTATACTGTAAATTTATCTATATATTATAATTTATTTGAATAAAGTTTTAAAATTATATATTATATAATGTAAATTATTTATATGATTTTAAATAGAATTTTTTTTTTTTAGTATTAATAATTTTATTTAAAGATATATGTTATATATTGAAAAGTATTTTTTAATTTTGATTTGAATAGAGCATTCATTTTTTTGTATTTGTAATTTATTTATTTTATATTAAAACATAAAGAGTATTTTAATGTACTTTAGTATATTTATATTATACTCAAAAGTAATCTAAGAGTACTATTTTCATTATGAGTACTTTACTTACAATAAATAAGCATCTTAGCTCAACCAATGCCACCTCAACTATTATAGATGATGTCATCCTCTAGAATGTGATTGGTTCTTTAAAAGTTGATTTTGATAGTACATTTTTTGTTTTGAGACCCATTTTTTACTAGCAAAATTTCCAAATGTTATTACCCTTGATAAAATTAAAAAAACCAAGGATCAGTTTGCTCAAGATACTTACTGGTTCAGTGCAAAATATTTGGGATTCAGCGGGCGGTCTGCATATGAATGGAACGGCTATTTAAGGTTCTTGAACTCGATTGGATGCAGAATTACTCAAGAGAAGGATTCACTTATTTGGAATGGGAATTTTGTGACTCGGATGGTGACGACAAAGTCAGCATATAACATTATAATAAAAAACAATTGCATTTTCCCACAACATTGGTGGTATAAACGGCTTTGGCAATGGAAGATTCCATTGAAATTTAAGTGTTTTATGTGGTTTGCGTTAGAAGGAAGACTAAAAACTTGGGATAATATTATGAAGAAAGGTTGGTATGGGCCAAATTTTTGTTCTTTATGCATAAACAACTCAAAGTCTACTAATCATCTCTTTGTGGAGTATGCATTTACAAGAAATATTTGGAACATGTGTTGTTCCTCTCTGAAGCTTGAGCATAATTGGGGAAATGAGAATTTTGATATTTGTGCACTTCACTGGTTCAGAAGCTATAGATCTCACCCTACTTTTTCAGTTTTGATATCCTGGTCCATATGGCATAATAGATATAAGGATGTTTTTGAGAACAAGGATCCGAGTTTCCAGAATACTTGTATTTAGATTAAAAAAGTGAGCACTTTCATCCCTCAGTTCATAGATCCAGTAGCTTTATTCGATGGTGCGACTACATATGGATTATGTGTGCCAAGTGGAGCAATCTATTTAAATCAGGAACACTATTACTCATTGAGACTAAAGTGTGGAATTGGTTCCAATATGAAAGCAGAGCTACTTTCTCTCTGTTGTGTATTGAAAGTGGAAAATATTTTTGGTCTTGGGGACCTTATAGCCTTTGGGGATTCAAGGGTCACCATAAAATGGGCTTGTGGAGAATACATTTTAAAAGTTACCTCTCTTCTTAACTGCTGCAACATGATCATGGCAGAAATTCAACTTTTCAATAACATATCCTTTGAGCATATATACAGGAACCATAACTCATTGGCGGACAAAATGTCAAAACAAGCTATGGAAGGCGAGGAAGGGGTCATTTTGTGGGAACAATTTCATGGGAATTACATATGTTATATGGTATCTGTAAGGAGTTTTGAATGATGATCTATTCGGGGATTGTTTCTAGATGTCGTATTTTGGTAATATGGTTTTGAAAGTTACAATGTCCTTTTTTGTAAAGTCTTATCTAGAGAAGATTGAGCTCTGATAAGTTATTATGCTGATAAGTCTTTTAAAGACTTGAACATCCATGTACTATTTGATTCAACTTGAATATCAATAGTATTTTTATTTTTTCTGCCGAAAAAAAAAGTTGCATCGAAAATAATAATTAACCCCATCTCAGGGATTTTTTTATATAAGAGTTCAATAGCCTGGAACCTGCATGGACTTTAGAGTAGACCGACCGTGAGACTGGAGTGTGGAAGCATGCCACTGGAGTCTGAACCGATCATGGAACCTGCATAGGGCTTGAGATTCATCGAACATAGATGGGACCGAGTGTAAAACAGAGCCCGATACGTGGAATTATTACCCGATCTTCGACTGCTGTACCATAGCCATCTTATTGTTGCAGGGGAATAGGAACCCAAACCATTGAAAATTCTATCTCGTAACTACTTCCCGGAACTTCTATGCTGATTTTGGTGGTCAATTAAATACGATGGAGACGAGACAATGCCCGCGAAAACTTGACGCTTGAGACGAAGTAATTTAAGACAAAATTCACCTTTCTTACACGCTTTCGCCAGGAAAAAACGAGATCAAAATGGTTAATTTATAAGAAATCAACGATTTAGATTCGAGGAGGGTTGAGATTTGTGGGGGAAAGGGAATCTGCTAGGAAAAGGTGCATGTTCTATAATGTTGGAAACTTTGGTGAAATGACCTTTGGTACGTGTTATAGTTAGGAACAAAATCTACGGTGGGTGAGCGGCGGAATAAAATATCTATGGTTGATGTTGATTTTGCACTTTCAACATCTAGCACGGAGAATGAAAAGGGTAAGTGGTAGCAAAATTTTTACCGCTTACCACGTGTCGAGACGAGGATTGTTCCGTTGAATGAAAAATTGTAATGGAAAACCACTTCTTGTGATCCTGAAACCACCTACACGAGATATTATAAAATATGGTATCTTCTTACGATTGATGGCACTTACCCATGCAACCAGGTGTGATCCTATGTGTCCTTCAATATATTTTTTTTTCCTGAAGTAGAAAACCGGAAGACAATCATATGGTTATTGTATTGACGACTTATATTTATTGGAAATTTATATTCTTAATTGAACTATAGATAATGAGAATCATTCATGCAAGACTACTGGCGGCGACTGATATATATATTAGTCCGCTCGTTATATCCCAAACCACGATTGCTAAACCGATCCTGGTAGGAGGACAAGGCCAAGGATGGCGCTATGGTTTCAATTACGCCGAGTGGGAGTCAAAAGCAGGTCCATTCCACACCAGTGATACGCTTGGTAGGAATTCATACATTACGATATGTGAATAGAGAATTTGATATTTATATATTCATCGCTATATTCATTTTCTGAATCCCTGGATTTCTTTTTTCTAGTATATATGTTTGTGCAATGTTTATGTTTCCTCACAGAGCCTGATTCTATTTTTCACAATGTCTATCTTCTGAAGAATAAAATCCCCTACAAGGAATGAAATATTTAGGGTGGCTCGCTCCTTATTGATTCAACAAAAGAAAATGGGAAGCCCTTTAGTTTCAATTTGAGATCAAAGGCACACCGTTACTATTTTGCATAGCATAGTGATTCGATGCTTCTGTTTTTTTGGTTCAAATTCGATTCGTCTTTGAATGTTCTTCACCTAGTGGTTCAAATTCGATGCTTCTACTTCGTTTCCAGTGGCATCGAATTAAGTGATTTCATTAATGAGTCAAATTCTATGCTTCTGCTTTGTTTCTAGAAGACATAGTGCTTCGTTTCTAGTGGCGTTGAATTAAGTGATTTCATAATGATTCAAATTCAATGCTTCTGCATTGTTTCCAGCAAACAGTAATTCATGGTTCAAATTCAATGTTAACAAAGCAGACTGATGAGAAATCATAATTAATACATCTCTCTTACAACTCTTGCGGTTATAACTTTCGTAACAAATTTGATTAAACATAATTTTTTAGTGACGGGTGAGAGCTCTCCATTTCTTTTTTAATGGAATAGGATGTAGGAAATTTGTAGTTTTATTTACACCTTGTCCAGTTGTTCATAGAATCTGGCTATTAAAAAAACAGATGTTTTGATTTTGGGTACATTATCCAATGTTGAATTTTTAGGTACTGTCGATTTTTTTCCCTATTACAAATTTTAAACACAAACGTTTTCCTCTTGTACCAAACTATGGTTTATAGCACTAAGTGTTAATGAAAAAAAGTGTGAAGAGTTATATATCAAAACAATTATTGAAATATCAACGGTATCTGTTGAGTGCTTTAGCTTTGTTCTAACCCCATCTCCAATCTAGTCTCTTTTATTTATCATACCAAACAATTATATGTTATCTGATGCATTATCGTTACTAACTTTGTGACCATACTAACCATTTATGTTATTTCATGCATTATGCTTGACTTTTTTACAATAAGTATATGCCATATTATATTTTTCTTTCTAATGAATTTAGATTTGTCTTCAGGATTTGTCTGAGAAGGAGAAGGAGAATATATTCAATAAGAGTGAAGAGGCATTTCAAATATCTAAAATTCCTTTGAACAAGGTCTCACTTGTCATGTTTCATATTGTTCCAGATGATGCTTTCCATCGTCTTTTACTAGAGGAAACTATAGATGACATTTTAACAAGTTTCCAAGGAATGTCAAGGAAAGAATTTTTGGCCATAGTCGTGAAAGCCGACAATTTGGATTGATTCTTGTTAAATTGTTATTAACATTAGATGTACATATTTGAGAATCATGGTTGTCAACACTAGATGAAAATGTTCAAAAAGTCAATAAATATACTGAGAACCTTTTCTCGCTCTCGTAGCATGTCGAAACATTCTAGTTATCTCGAACTTGCCTCTAAGAATTAAAAAAGGCATAGCGAGATAAAAAAATGCATTATGGTCATTAAGCCTCTCTAAGTGCTCAGCACACATATTAGAATTAGGGCGAAAGAAAACGCGTAGCAAAATAAAGCTGAAACGTTATGGGATTTATCCTTGCTTAATAGTTAGGTATGATTTTGAAGGAATATAATATTTGATGGTGTTAAATTTATTTATATATTTAAAAACACAATTTATATAACAAATTTTCAATTTAAAAAAAATGACAAGATTTCCATAAAAATAAAAACTAGGGCATCTTACTTTTAAAAAGAAATGGATATCAAGAATAAACATAAAACAGAGCGCCACTCGTGATAATTATCAGTGTGTTTTGAAAGTGTTAGACGATATCTATGAGCATTTTGAATGTGGAGACATTATAATGATGGATTGAGTGCATGTCCCTAGACATATAAATAAATAGATAAACATAGTCATTCATGGTTTTAGGGTTTAAAGATTAGGAATCTCATTAGTGAACATGTGGCTTCGCTATCCTAGGATATGTATACCTATAAATTCATCATTACCCTCATACGTCTTCAAGGGGAGGCGTGATATGACTATAAGATTGCAATGGATAAAAACTAAGAGGGATTAATGGGATTGGGTACGAAGAACAGAGAAAAATAAATGATGCATTATAAATAAAGGATTAATGGGATTCAAGACCAAGAAAAGAGCAAATTGATTTAAAAAAAAAGAAGAATAAGAGGGATTAATGGGATTAGGGGCCAAGAACACAACAAAAATATTTGAAAACATTATAGATTGACTCCAGGTAGTCACCGCAGGAGATGTAGGAGAAATAAAGTTGGAGGTGGAGTTACTCTACATTCAGACACCAACTGACCAATTATTTTCGATACAAGATCACTCTTTTTATTATTTAAGGAACCTTTCTATCCAATCGCGACATAGACAAAGGTTTTCTATTTTCTCTTTTCAAGCACATAAAAGTTTATAAACAAGCAATTATATAGATACCAGCGATACATGATATATAATAAACAAGCGATACATGATATATAGATACCAGAGATACATGATACATGATATATAGAATAGTCAAGAAGTCAAGAAGTCTTCTATTACTCAAGACTAAGTACAATACAATACAATCTTTTAGTGCCGACCAAGTACAATACAATACAATGTCCCAGTGTTTCCTGGAGCTGGATAAACAGATGAACTTCACCGTGACTGTCAACATGGGTGTTATTGTTGTTAACATGGCTATCTTGCTGTCAACATGTCGACCCTTGTTGTCAACATGGCCATTATTGCTCTCAACATGGCTATTCATGCTGTCAACATGGCCATTCTTGTTGTCAACAAGGTCATTCTTGTTGTCAACATGGATCTTGCTACTGTCAAGATGGATCTTCTTGCTGTTAACATGAGTATTCTTGTTGTCAATTTGGCTATTTTGAGACGATTGCTGGAAGTCTAATGTTGACGAGAGTGGTAGCTCATGTTGTTTTACAGAAGTGTCCCATGACACAGTTATCACGGCCACCAATCAATTCCTAAAAAGGAGTACGCACTAGTTATTGCAAATATCCCTCGTGGGTACAATATCCGAAACACTACTTATGATTGTGAGCCTTATACTTACCAATCATTCAATAAAGTTTTTTCGGGATTTGTTAATGTCACAAAATCACCACTATGGAGATTTGTTGTTTTCCATTCAGACACACAATTAGGGGGGTTGTTCACATCCTTCAAGGGTAGAGGAAAAACAAGGAAGCAACTTTATTGGTAAGATATTTACACTATATTATAAATTTGTTGAATTTATAAATAAATTATATTTATTGATAAGTTAATTAATTTTTGTTTATTTTGTTACAGGAAAAAGCCAAATATTCGTAGCTCCAACAGTGATCCATTTCTGATTGATATTGAAAACATACATCTTGTGGCATGTCATTCTCTATATTGTCAATTTTAGGTCACATAACAATCCCTTTGCTTTAAAATGGTGTGGATCTCCTTTCCAGGCCTTAGAGATATTGGTTTTCAATAGTGATGTGATCACTCTGTGGGGTTTCAAAATTCTACAATGCATGCATTTTAAGAAAAGTCAAAGTATCTATGCATTCACATTAAGATCTAGAATAAGATAATATTGTGGTATATATTTTAGAGGAGAGACATATATATGGAGATATCACAACTACACACTTACCAATATATTAACAAGGAATCATTGAGCCTCTAAGCTCCTTTCAAATGAAAACTTTAGAATCAAACCAAGAAATTGCAAATGAGTTAACATCATACTTATGAAAATATAAATTAATTGAAGCACCCTTAAACCACTTTATGGAAACTGTGCAACAAGTTCATCATAACATTTGTTTTAGTAGTCCCTTTTTCACTTCATCGCATCTACTTCCCCTTTTTTCCTTTCGAAATTATAAAAATGTGTGAAATTATTTTAAATGATTAATAAAATAAAATAGTAAATTTAAGAATGTACACTTTAGTTCATTATATTATAATAGATTTATGGAGATTAATTTGTGCTTAATTTTTAAATATATTTGAGAATTTAAATAAATATGTTATTCATTATTATTTAAAATATATTATATTAAAAAAAAATCATTTTACAAATTTATAAAAAAATTATTATTCAATAAAATAATAAATGAAATTAAAATTAATAACAACAAATAAATATGAATAATATAAAAAAAATCATATAATAAAAGAAATAAAATAATAAATAATAAATTAACAATATATAATTTATGTCATAAATATTTAAACTTATGCATATGCACTTTGATAATACTCGTCGTTAAATTAGTGAAATTAAACAAATTCAGTTCTTTACTCTTTATGCTCAAATTATACTCTATATTGTTTACAATGGGCTCCTTCGTATAATCATATTTTTTTAATTACATGATAAATATTGTTTTTTTTTAATTTAATTATATAAATATTGTTTTTCTTTTAATTTCTAATGATGTATTTAAAAAATATATATATTAAATACTGTTTTATATTATTTATCTTTCCTTTTAATGATAAAATAAATTTAATTTAATAACAATAAATAAATATAATAAAAGAAAAATTATACAAATTAATTAAAATTCATAATAATAAATATAGTGAATATAAAACAAATCATATAGTTCGGATCGGTAACTCAATTGGTTATTCAAATAGTTAGGTCCACAAATCATATAATGAAAAATATAAATAAATTAATAATATATAATTTATGTTATAATTATTTAAATTCATGCAAATCATACATGTTCGATTAATGAAATTAAACAAATCGAGCTCTTTACTCTTTGTGTTCAAATTATATCTATATTGTTTGCAAGGTTTTTTTATTTATTTTTTTTCAATTTTTAATAATATATATATATATATATATATATATTTTTAATATTAAATAATATTTTTTTTTAACTTTTAAAAAATAGAATAAAATAAATTTAATACTAATAATAAAATATAAATAAATATCATAGTGAATAAATTATATATTAATACCTAATTTATGTTATGAATGTATAAACTTATGCAAACGCATATGATTATACAAGTGGATAGATTAATGAAATATTGTATTTTTTTATTGTTTAAATATTAATTTCTTTTAATTCAATGATATCTATTTAAATAATTTTTTGTTTTGATATTAAATTTTATATTTTTTTGTTTTCTCTCTGGAAAATAATTGGGCATTGAGTTAGTTGGGAAGCCATAAATGAAATGAAGGTTGAAGGAATTAAGGTTGACCTTGCCATTGTGTTGATGTATTGTATTATGTTCTTGTGTGTACAAGATTGAGTTAGTTTAGTAGGTCATGTGATCTCTATGCATTTATGAAATATGAAATTGTGTTTATAATTCATGGATAATAATAATAAGTGATTATATTAAAAGATAACTATATTACTTTAAAGAATATACATTTGGTAAGAATAATATATATATTATTTAAAAAGTTTATATTTAATAATATATTTCAATTCTTATATTTTTTATTATACTATTTCATATATATATTTTATGGTACTACATATTTTTTAATGTATTATAGAATATTTTTTTTTCCCAGGAAAAAAGCTGTAAATTTTTATTAATCAAAATTAAATTTTATATTCTTCAAAATGTCCTCTAGCATCTAGCATTATCCAGTCATATAAAAAAGCTCTTGCATCATCCAGTTATATAGAAAAACAAACTCTTAACAGAACTTATCTAAAGACAAATAAACTAATTACACTTATCTCTTGCAGCTTAAACACAACAAAAACATTGAAACAGTAACGCTAATCATTCTACAGTTGCATTGTTCACCAATATTAGTGTCTAAAATCGAACCTTACTCGGTTCTGGAACTCATAGCCTTACAAAATTTTTATTACAGTTTAGGTTAGTTAAATAGAAATCTGAAGTAAATCTGAAGATATGTAAATATTTTTGATCCTGACAGGAAGTTTTTATTGTCCTGTAGCTTTTAAATGTAAATTTTGATGGAAGATCAATTATGGATGAACCTGTTTTGTAAGGCAAAGTTTTTAAATTTTAACGGGATGTAAGAGAACAGTTGCAATTTAGACACTGTAGCAAGCTTGTTGATTTATTTTGTATGTAGATGGATGCTGGAAACCTGTCAACTACAATGAAATGAAATGAAAGAAAAGAAAGTATTTTTCGCTAAAATAATAATAAAATTATGATTTTTTCCATAAAATTAAAAATGTGATTTTTTTTATAATGCTAAGGTATAGGATAATGGTTAATAGAAAACCCTATTGGGCAATGCCATCTTCCACAGCCTAGTCATAAGGACATATGTCAAGGTTTGATCATGGTGGCTATTGGAAAACCAACCGCATATACATAATCCACATCATCTAGCTTACATCATTTGATTTATTTATTTTTTATTTAATTTGTTTATCTGCTCAATGATGGAAATTACCATCCCAGCAAAATAGATGAAAAAAATTGAATTTTAAAACCAGAACCAACTACCAAATATGGAGAAGAATCAAATTTGTTGGTGTAAACTCTTTTGTCGTTGCATAAAAAAAATGAAATATCAAAAAAATTTAGATATAAAAAAATTTAAATCCTCTGTATTTTCTTAAGATGCATATAAATTTTTTTAAGCCATCTAGATAAGAGATTAAAATGCATTTATAGTTATTAGTTTTTTAAACATCACCCACCCATTAAAAAAAAATGAGAAGTCGTTTAAGTTCATACTTTTTTTCTAAAAATTAAGCCTCAACCCCAACCCACAGTAAATATACACAATAAATTATGCAACAAAGTGTTTTTATTACACACAATTAATAGCTCAATTTTTATATTTTTTTTCAAGATTTTCTTGTTAACACAAACTTACAACCTAATTATCTAAAAACTGCCATCTAAAGATTTGCAAAAAAATCTGAATCCACCTCAATGATTCAAATCGTAATCTGAATGTACCAAATTCCAACAAAATGGTTGTAAATGAGAATGCCCGGTATCAATCTCACTTTGAGCTTCGCAGATTATAAACCACCGGGAATTATGAACCCCAGATTATAAACCACTTTGAGCTTGACAGATTATATTCAAGACTTGTTCCAGCTTCCTTTTTTTGTTGAGATATTGTAACTTCAAAGAATATTATATTTGTATTTTATTATTCCAGAGATGTTTCATTCCTCCGTGAAGATCTTATTGTATATCTGGAGATGTTTATTCCTCCCTCAGAATGTGGTAACTCAGGTTATTAGACTTCCCTAGTGGGGGTCGTCCCTGTATGTGTTATGTGGGTCAAAGGGTTATTAGACCACCCTAGAGGGGTCGGCCCATTCAGTTGTAGTGGGGTATTTAACCCATTGGTTAAATACGAGCCTACGTGTACTTGTGTAAAATATATGTCAGAGTAGTGTATAAATAGAGGAGGTGTGTTCCTCATTTGACACACACACTCACTTGAGGATAGCGCACTTATGGAGGAGAGGTCTGCTATTGTGGAGGAGGAGATCATGTCTCAGGGTTTCATCTTTGTATATTGCTGGTCATCTATATTGAGGAAGTTTTGCTGGGTTTTCTATCCCATGAGGGTTTCCCATGATAAATCTGTGTCTCTTTTGTTTATGTTGTGCTTATTGTTTCTTCAGTGATCCTGAATATGCTATTATTGTGAAATGGAATGTAATGCTGCTATTTTCTGTCTTATATTTTTAAATCTTAACATGGTATCAGAGCTAACCTAAAGGAAGGCAAGGTATGGCACTTACGACATTTGCTTTACTTATGACAATTTGAAGGTTAGGGTTTTACATAGCAAAAACCAGTCATCGTGGAACTTTCGCTATGAATCCATTTTTGCGAGGGTTCAGGATCTGAAAAGTTTACAAGTCGTAGATAACATCTCTAGGTATCTTGTGTCCAAAGGGCACCCTCAGATTCATTGTACTTTGTAAGTTATGATCAGTACAAGTTAGGGTTTCTGCCTCTTCCAGATCTCAGTCAAAATCAGGTGACCTAGGAAAAAAGGTCATAACTTGGGCTAGGAAGCTCCAAATGAAATTTCGTAAAAAGCAACAGATAGTACACAGACTTTACTATCTCAAGAAACTTGTTCAGAGGCCAAAGCTGAACCAGTGACACGTGGAACGTCGTACAAGTTCGCTCTCCTGTTTTATCCCATAAACAGGTCACGTTGCGACCCTTGGCATAACTCTCTCTCAGAGAGTCCAATTGAGGTCAGACCTGTCAGGATGGAAAGATAACAAGGCGAGCTATCTTAGGAAAAGTTTTCAGAGGTCGAAGTTCAAAAAGTGACACATGGCACGCCGTACAAGTTTGCTCTCCTGTATTATCCCAAAATAGGTCACGTTGCGACATTTGGCATAACTCTCTCTCAGAAAATCAAATTGAGGTTAGACCTATCAGGATGGAAAGATGACAGGTCAGGCTACTGCAGAAAAAGTTTTCAAACCCTGTGGAGCAAAAATTTCAGAGTTATAGCAGAAACAATCAGGTACATATTTCTGTCAAAACAGAATTATTTTTGGAGCACCTTTATTCATGGCTTCCGGAATTTAGGGTTTCGAAGAAAGTTAGAATTTTTGGAATCGGAATCCACAGCTGAATGCTACTCAGGAAAATCAAAATTTATAGACCAAGATCGAATTTTTTGGTTGGGTAGAAGACCGGGCTTGATTAAACCCTAGGTCGGGATTTTGATCGGAAAGATGGAAAATTAGGGCTTCAGCAAAAGTTGGAATTTTTGAAGTCTGTAACCACAGCTAGAAGCTCCTCAGAAAAATAAGAGTTTAGAGCCATGGATCAAACCTTTTGATTGAGCAGAAGGGTGGGCTTCATCAAACCCTAGTTCAGGATCCTGTCCAGAAGATCCAGAAGTTTCAAAGGCAATTTTGAGGGGTCAAATTTTGGAGATTTCAAAATTGAAGTGTGAAAGTCAAAGATTGAATTTTTAGGGTTTCTCTAGCAAACCCTAATCAAGCTCCAGATCATGTTTCAGGGGGAGTTGAGGCTAAGGCCTTACATAAGAAGACTACAAGAAGTCTCAACAGGTATGACTTAAGGATGTTCATGTATGTCTTGAAATCTGATTCTTGATTAAGTTCATGATGTGTTTGTCTTCATATTATTTATTAGTACAATCTTGATTAATGTTAGAATTGTCTTATCACCCTAGTAATAGTATGAATGCATGTGAATGATCGAAGACATTCATTGATTAGGGCTATATGATTGTACTAATGCATTATGGTGTTGTGTGAGGTTGATGTTGTCTGCTGACAAGATACAAGTACATCACAAAAGACAAATCAAGTTCCATGACCATGACATCATGAAGACAAAGACTCATCCATAATCTTTGTTCTACTTATGAGGTATGTATGACTTTGTTATATTATGCTTAACCTATGAGACATGCAGGTTCTAGCTCAGGATCTCTAAATCATTGAAGAGATTGTTTTGTACATAACTAAGCAGGTATACTAATCCAGGTATGTTTTCCTATGTCATGTTAGGATCCCTTATATAAGTATACTTGGTATGATTGGTTATGCTTATTCATAAAGTTAGTAATCAAGGGTTTATGCATATTATGTCTCTTATCTTGGTTGATTATTTAACTAACTAGATCAAACAAGAATATGCATGAGTAAAAGAAGACTTCCCTGAAACCTTGAATATTATCTATAATCATGACTATACATATTCAAGATTATTTAGAATTAGAATGTTTTGAGAATATACTAATGAATGTATGTTTGTGTATGAGATCATGAGGATGACACTAGTGCACACTTGAGCATGCATAGTGGTACAGAATGAATAGAAATTCAAAAGACATATAGAAGATCAAGCGAGAGGCAACCACACAAACATAAAAGATAAGTATTTGAGTTGTTATTTGAAATAGTAAATGCTATTGCTTGTATGCATATTTGTATTCCTAGAATATATCATGCTGAGTGTAAACATTCATAGAGCATTGAACAGTATACTACTAATATGCATATGATTGGTAAGTTGGACAAACATTCCATTGTTGCTTGTCTAGAATGAAACCTCTTTGCGGACATGCTGAGAGCTGTGCACACTCTCAATAGTATGTTCTGGTAGAGATGGAAGGCATCTAGATAGCCACTGTATGCATACAGGATATGGGAAAGTGTTGTGCCAAAGTATTGGTCAAGATAGTTACATAACTATGTAAATGATATCTGTATGCATAATAGGTTATCATGTCAATATGATTTGATGATTATGAAGTATTACTAATCATGTACTTAATTTTGATTTGTAGGAAAGATCATGATGAATGATGAACACTGAACAAGCGATGGATGTTCAAACAAAAGGATTTACAAATCAAACACACTATAGAAGGCTTGTGGCTAGAAAATTCTCTTAGAAAGAGGAAGAGAATCATGATAAGATGTTTGTTCCAAGTGGCTAGATAATACCATTCTCTTAATGGTGTAATTAAAGAAGAAGTGTGAATCAGGTTCTGTATGGGTACCCAGGATCGATATTCAATTGATGAGCTTAATGATCACCATGGGTGATGAGGATCTCAACCTTTGCTACAAGGTTGAATATTGCTTCTATACACAGACGATATGGATGCAAGAAGGAACTCACCACAGAGTTCAAATGATATTGAGGCTCATATCAGTAGACCCATCTAACAAGAGATGGCACAGATAGATATGCAGAAGATCATTCAATGCAGAGTGTGAATGATATTCAGTCACAAAGGGAGAATTGACAGTTTCTTGATAAGCTTGGGCTTTACCAAAAGTAAAGTTGTTCCTAACCTTTACCTTAAGGTTGTGGATGATGAACCTATCATACCATTATTGTATGACGATGATCTCTTTCTGACAAGGAATGAGAAACAAATCATGAAAAGAAAGAAGAAGATGGCTGAAGAAATGAAAATGAAAAATCTCAGATTGGAAGTATGACAAGGCTCAGAAGGAATCTTTCTCAACCAGGGAAAGTATGCTGAGAAATATTAAAAGGACTTGATGTGTTGGAATGGCCACTCTTGAAGTTGTTATCAGATTACTCATCAGAGTTAGTGGATAGAACTCTGTACAGACAAAATATTGAGTCATTGATGTGTCTAAAGAATACTAGGTCAGATATATGCTTTGCTGTGAACACCTTGAGTCAGTATCTAGTGGAAACTAGATGTGTTCACCTGATAAGCTGCAAATCATGTGATGCGGTACCTAAAGGATACAATAAGACTTTGATCTATGTTATCTTGGAGATCATGACTTAAGATGGCTACACAGATGTTGATTGGGAAGGAAGTGTATCAGACAGGAAGAGCACATCGAGAAGATGTTATTGTCTGGGATCAGCCATGATCTCGTGAGCACAAGCAGAATATATGGTTGCTTGCTCTGCTAAGTTATGAAGCAGTATGGCTTTAGGATTGTTTGACTTAGAGATAGACACAACTATGATCCTATGTGACAAGCAGAGTTGTATCAAGATGGCAAAGAATCTAGTGTTCCAAGATATGGTGCAGAAAGGAACCAAAAGTTCGAATTTGTAACAATGTACTAACCAAACCTCTACCGATCCGATGTACTAACCAAACCTCTACCTCAAGTAAAGTTTTCTGAGACAAACTTAATATAGTTCAGAAGGACCCTCCTCGAAAGGGGGAGTGATGTGATAACTCATGATGAGATTTCCTGCATCGACAGTGAGGTCGATGATGAGGATACCTATATCAGTGATGCCGACAGAGAGGTTGGTGGATGGTCCTTAAACAGGGTCTAAGGTGACAAGAGGATTGCATCATCCTTGAACATATATTCTAAAATAAGCCGTAGACATGATGTCTCCGAAAATGAAGTCCTTGGTGGACATATAGGATTGCATCATCCTAAAGAGAGCCGTAGACGTATGTCTTCGAGAATGAAGTCCTTGGTGGACTTGAGGGGATTGGATCATCCTTGGACTTCAGTCCTAAAGAGAGCCGTAGACGTATGTATTCGAGAATGAAGTCCTTGGTGAACTTGAGGGGATTGGATCATCCTTGGACTTCAGTCCTAAAGAGAGCCGTAGACGTATGTCTTCGAGAATGAAGTCCTTGGTGGACTTGAGGGGATTGGATCATCCCTGGACTTTAGTCCTAAAGAGAGCCGTAGACGTATGTCTTCAAGAATGAAGTCCTTGGTGGACTTGAGGGGATTGGATCATCCCTAGACTTCAGTCCTAAAGAAGAGCCGTAGACGTATGTCTTCGAGAACAAAATCCTGAATGAACAGGTGAGGGGATTGGATCATCCCTGGACTTCAGTCCTAAAGAAGAGCCATAGACGTATGTCTTCGAGAATGAAGTTTTTGGTGAACATGTGAGGGGATTGGATCATCCCTGGACTTCAGTCCTAAAGAAGAGCCGTAGACGTATGTCTTCGAGATTGAAGTCCTTGGTGGACAGTTGAGGATTAAGTCATCCTTGGACGTGGTCCTAAATGTACGGTGGAGGATTAAGTAATCCTTGGACGTGGTCCTAAAATGTACGGTGGAGGATTAAGTCATCCTTGGACGTGGTCCTAAATGTACGGTGGAGGATTAAGTCATCCTTGGACGTGGTCCTAAATGTACGGTGGAGGATTAAGTCATCCTTGGACGTGGTCCTAAATGTACGGTGGAGGATTAAGTCATCCTTGGACGTGGTCCTAAATGTACGGTGGAGGATTAAGTCATCCTTGGACGTGGTCCTAAATGTACGGTGGAGGATTAAGTCATCCTTGGACGTGGTCCTAAATGTACGGTGGAGGATTAAGTCATCCTTGGACGTGGTCCTAAATGTACGGTGGAGGATTAAGTCATCCTTGGACATGGTCCTAAATGTACGGTGGAGGATTAAGTCATCCTTGGACGTGGTCCTAAATGTACGGTGGAGGATTAAGTCATCCTTGGACGTGGTCCTAAATGTACGGTGGAGGATTAAGTCATCCTTGGACGTGGTCCTAAATGTACGGTGGAGGATTAAGTCATCCTTGGACGTGGTCCTAAATGTACGGTTGAGGATTAAGTCATCCTTGGACATGGTCCTAAATGTACGGTTGAGGATTAAGTCATCCTTGGACGCGGTCCTAAATGTACGGTAAGGATTGGATCATCCTTGGACTTTGGTCCTGTGAACTGAGCCGTAGACATGAGGTCTCCGAGAATTGATAGGACTGGATCGTCCCTAGACTTCGGTTCAAAAGGTACATGTTAGGACTGGATCGTCCCTGGACTTCGGTTCAAAAGGTACATGTTAGGACTGGATCGTCCCTGGACTTCGGTTCAAAAGGTACATGATAGGACTGGATCGTCCCTGGACTTCGGTTCAAAAGGTACATGACTGGATTGCATCATCCTTGGACATAGGTCCTAAAGAGAACTGGATTGATCATGTGATGATGATGCTGCTGATCGTGTGATGATGATGCTGCTGATCGTGTTGATCTAGATGTCGATGATGCTGATTGAGTTGATCTAGATGACGATGATGCTGATCATGTAGATTGAGATGATGATGATGTTGTAGATCGTGATGATCCAGATGCTGTAGATCGAGATGATCCAGATGCTGTAGATCGAGATGATCCCGATGCTAATGATCGTATGATGATGATGCTGACAATCGTGAGGATATAGATGTTGATGTTATTGTAGCTGTTCGAGTGTTGCAGAAGATAAAGACTCTATACTGAAGATGTTGATGTTACAGTATTGAAGATGTTCCAGTAACTGGTTGAGTTACTGATGATGTTGAGAAAGCTTCCAATGATTTATAGATGTATCATTTATGATGTTGATGACTCCTTGCTCGTGTAGATGCTGTTATGATATCCTTTTCGTTAAGGGGGAGTGTTGAGATATTGTAACTTCAAAGAATATTATATTTGTAGTTTATTATTCCGGAGATGTTTCATTCCTCTGTGAAGATATTATTGTATATCCAGAGATGTTTATTCCTCCGTCATAATGTGGTAACTCGGGTTATTAGACTTCCCTAGTGGGGGTCAGCCCTGTATGTGTTATGTGGGTCAAAGGGTTATTAGACCACCCTAGAGGGGTCGGCCCAGTCAGTTGTAGTGGGGTATTTAACCCATTGATTAAATACGAGCCTACGTGTACTTGTGTAAAAGATATGTCAGAGTAGTGTATAAATAGAGGAGGTGTGTTCCTCATTTGACACACACACTCACTTGAGGATAGCGCACTTATGGAGGAGAGTCCTGCTATTGTGGAGGAGGAGATCATGTCTCAGGGTTTCATCTTTGTACATTGCTGGTCATCTATATTGAGGAAGTTTTGCTGGGTTTTCTACCCCATGAGGGTTTCCCAGGATAAATCTGTGTCTCTTGTGTTTATGCTGTGCTTGTTGTTTCTTCAGTGATCCTGAATATGCTATTATTGTGAAATGGAATGTAATGCTGCTATTTTCTGTCTTAGCTTTTTAAATCTTAACATTTTTTACTCATACTTTCAGAGAATTTAATGCTGAGGCAAACTCACTATCCAAATTAGCTCTCTAGTCCATGGAAGGAGTGCTCTGCTTCGAAGAGAGGCAAAATTTGGTTTTGTTTCAACAGGGCACAATCTAGATGTTTTGATTGGGATCTTCCTTTCTATTTGACAGTTTTTATTACAGCCCTTTGAATTATTCATTGTGTTGGCAGGTGGTTTGGACAAGTTAGCATCGTGGATGTTGTGCAAGGCCAAAGATACCGCAGAAGGCGGGAAGTCAAGCGCAAATGATGATAATTTATGTAATTTTGGGTCTGTCAAATCGCAGTATGCGGGTTTTTGGGTCATTTGCTTTGAAGTGTCGGTTAGGAAGTAGTTAGTAAGTGGACAAGCAATGCAAAGGTGCAAGCCTATAAATAGACATAAATTTGTAATTGTTGAATCATCTTGGATTGTGTATCTTAGATCTAGAGGTATCTATTAGATGTGTCTGTTGCGGAGTATGATTGTTGAACCATCTGTGAGATCTTGATCCAATGCTGAAGACTGAATATTTTGTATCTGGGTTTTTTCGAAATTAATATGATGTGACAGAGTTATTGAGCAGGATCCCTATGTTTTCCTGTTTATCTATGGTAATGCATTTCGCAATAAGACTATATGAATGATGCGATGTTTCCTTGCTGCGGTTAATTCTTTATTGTTATATCTGTCACAATTATGACTTGTTTTGTTGAATGATGCCATGAATATGAATAATGCTTGAGTTAAATGCTTAGATCTATTTCAGAAATGTTGCAATAAGTTAAGTAACGGAGCTACATCATCCTCCTTCATTTAGTGGAAACATGGTTTCGTCGACTCTCCCTTGAACGTCTCGGGTGAGACCTCATTTGCTCTGCAGGTGTTGCTAGATGGGGCAAAACCTGTCTGGGCCAGTGCTCAGGGAGATCGTGGTGGTCTGGGTGTCGACAGTGCTGGGAACCCCTATCGACTGGGTTTGTGTCAACAAACGGTTCCATTGCCGGGACCATGTGCGAAGTGACAAGAGGATATGTGGCACCCGACGAAACTGGAGATCCAAGATTGGTTTGACCTAAAACTGCAAGAGTTCGCTGAAAAAGAAAACAAGAACCTTGGGTTGACAATAGACTGGTGGTTAGCGAAGTATCTTCACAATGGTCAGCACGAATTATTTTTCTGCGAGTTCCCCATCATACTGTATGAGTGGTTAGCGAAGTTGACTTTTCAGAAGAGGAACTTCCAAGGTGGTGAACCAATAGCCTGGACCCCTGAACTAATCTAGGAGCTGTAGGAAGTCGACAACAAAGCATCGTGGGCTGTCAAAGTTTGGCTTGACAGCATATTGGAAGGCTATATCACTGAATTTGCGGCTGATACGAACAAATCCTATAGTGAAGCTGAAAGATATTTCTTCCGCAGTCCCCGAGGAAGGTTTTTGTTGTCCCTACAGCTGTCTATTAAGATGCTCATTTGTGAGAAGGGCATATTGAAGATGCATCTTGATCAGTAGAAACCCTGGTTGGCAGAGGCTGTGGGTACTGCGACAGTGGGGGGGCGGTACATGGAATAGTAAGGGGTAGATGGGTGTAGGTCATGACGAGACTGTGAAGGAAGCTGAGGAAGAGAGTGGATTTACAAGGGGAGGAGCAAGGTTTCGACAGGAAAAGAGGTAGAGGACAAGAGAAGGTCCTACTGTAATCGAACTGCAAGGCCGCGAAGGAAGACCACATGGGACTAAGCGACCTCACAGTCCAGACAAGGACAACCAGGCTACGCCTAAGATAGAGTCAGGACCAAACCCCAGCAACAACATGCCCACACCTCTGCGCACTATTTGTCAACCAGTAAGAAACATAACTTCGACACCACCATGTCAACAAAACTTTATTGCTAGTAGTTCAGCGACTGTAGGAAGAAATCCCAGGATAGCGGGAGAGGATACAAAGTTGTCGTTGTTCCATTGAAACGGAACATGTAATCCTGAACAATACTGGTTCTCATGTGAGGCAGTATGGACCGTGAAGAAAATTACTGATGATGATGCTAAGAAAGGACAGTTAGCGACAACTCTGCAAGGTCATGCATTAGACTGGTTTATGAAGTTTGTTCTATCCTTATAGGAGCTCCAGAGAAGACACTGGATGATATCAGGAAAGGATTGATTGCAGAATTCAAAAAACTGAAGTCTGAAGCATAGTATATTACAGAATTTAAAGAGATTAAGCAGTATCCCATTGAAATGGTGTGGGATTTTAACCAGCGATTCAAAACTCTGATGGCGAGGATTAGCTTTGACATGAGTGTTGTCCAACACAAAGAATGGTTCATCGTGGCATTGCTCCCGCATATCCGTCTACTGCATATCCATCTACTGCTAATGCAACGAAAATTACAACGCCCAGTGAAGCCTTGGACATCACAATGCGGTTAGAAGCATCGTCGATCATGGAAAATGCAGCTGGGATGTCACAGATTCAGACACAGCTAGCTAACTTGACCATACAGCTACAAGATCTCAAGAAGGGCAAGGAACAACGAGAAGAATTCTGGTGTACGCGACGTCGCGGAGAGGGGCATACTAAAGATAGTTTCCCAGACTTCCGCAATTATTTGGTTTCCGGAGCACCGAACCCATTGAATGGCGGTGGTATGCCATGGTGTCGTATCTGTCAGGTATATGGGCACCGCCATAAGGAATTCCAATACATGAAGAAGATGGTCACAAAACTGATGAATCTCTATTGTACATTCTGTAAATCTGTGGGACATGAAGACAAATATTTTTGTGCATATGGGTTGCTTCAGGAGAGAACGTACAATGCATTCTATGTGAAGGACGACCAGCATGTCGTACAACAACCGCAACTGCAGCCACAGGTAGCCCAGCTGCTACCTCAACCGCAGGTGCAGTTTGTACTGCAGCAGCAACCACAATAGTTTATCCCGCAATATGCTCTGATGTAGATGTCTCCACAGCAGCCACAATACGTTCAACAATCCCAGTATGTGTAGCAAGGGCAAGGCATGCAACCGAATCCTATGCAGCGATAGTTTAATCAACCGTAGTACCAACAGCAGGGAGGATTCCGGGGCGGACGTGGTGGAGGATTTGGTCGCGGAGGAAGACGAGGAGGTTGCGGACCTGTTCAATGCTATCATTGTGGAGTATGGGGACACTACCAACGAGATTGCCCACAGTTACAGATGCAGTGTACGTTTTGTTTTGTTACAGATCACACTGTGGAAAACTGCCCACAGTTGATTATGCGATGGCAAGCAAAGAATGTTCCGCAACTCCAGGACCAGATTCAAGTACAGCAACCAAGGCCAAATCAAGTGAAGCAACCAGCACAGAATCAGAACCAACGTCCAAATCAGAATGCCAACTAGAATGTGAATCAACTGGGGAATCCACCACTGAATTAGACTCAAGGCGCGACTATCGCAACAATTTCTGCGGAGCCAAGACCACAAGATGCAGTTGTCACCATTATCACTCAGAGAGGTACAACAACAGGAGGGGATAGCCCACATCCACTCATCCGGTTAGCAGGACAAAAGAAGGTGTCGTTTGACATTTATTCTGAATGTGATGCATTCTTTCAGGAACGATGAGCGATGGAAAAGGATCGAGGTAAGGCCATTGTTTGTGACATAACTCCTATTTTCTATGCCACTTCAGAATCCGGTCCATCGCGGTAGTCCGGAAGCTTGCAGAAATTCTTTGAGAGTTGTTTATCGTTAGCAAGGGATCCTGATGCTCTTACTGAGATTGAGGGACTGTTGCAGTGACCAGCCAGGGGACGGCAAGATTCTACGATTAACTCCTTATAACATTGGAAGACAGGTAAGGAGATACGTATGAACATTCAAATCGGAGATTATGAAGTCGATTCAATTATTCTGGATCTTGGTTCGGATGTCAACATCTTAACCAAGCAGGCCTGGTAGAAAATGGGGAGTCCCACATTAAGTTGGTCTCCTGTATAGCTTCGACTAGCTAATCAGGCCAAGGTGACACCGATTGGGAGAGTTCCACATCTAGTGGTGGACATTAAGGGAATGAAGACATATTCCAACTTCGATGTCATCGAAGTGGTTGAAGGAGGAAGCTCCAATCCCACATTGTTGGGGATTGGATGGACTAACGACAGTGCAGTAGTTTAGAAGCGGATGATGACTTTTGAAAACCGCGATCTCAAAGTTAGCGCCCCATTGGATCCGACTAAGTGACATAGGTATATTGAACCAGTAAAATATGAAGACCCCAGTGGATGGGACCATGCATTCAATATTTCAGAAGATTATATTCATCCGACTGTCGACGGTGAGCTTAGGTGGCGCAGCTTCAGCTCTGCGTCTTTCGACTCTGACGACGCGTTAGAGAACTGGCAGAACCGTTTGCATGAAGTGTCGCTCCACAAGTGTGGATTAGTCAGGCATTCATTATGTCGTGTTGTGACTAAAATTGTTACACTAACAGTATATGAAGGGCTACCTGGCTTGTCTGATTTTCTGGCGGCATTTGAAGAGAAGGTCTCAAAACCACAGCGATTGCTGGAATTGGAGGAAGCACTGAAGGCTGCTCCATCACGTTGGTGGGCGACACATAAGAAGTCGATTGCAGAGTGGCCGCAGTGTCGGAGATTGATGATGGTTTGCTTTGGTGATGCCAAAGTCTACCACACAGGGAAATATGACGGTTGGATTGACCCTGGTAATCATTTGATGGAATGTTAGACGTTGTGGGCATCGCGACCCAAGGATGGGTGGGTCCATGCCTTTGTCCATACGCTGCACGAGATGCTGCGATCATGGTATACTGCAGCTGAATTGCAAGGAGAAATTACTACTTGGTTGGAGATGATGGTTTGTTTTACTCATACATTCAGCTTCACGGAGGCCAACCCGGATGTCCATAACGCCTTGCAGCTCATCCGCGACGCAGTTCTGAAGGTTGTTCCAGTGGCATATCCTGCGGATCCACATGCGCACTACAAGATGCAGTCCATGATGGAGTGTTATAATGTCAGTGGTGGGCCAGAAGATGGTGATAATCCGCGGAATGTCAATATTCTGGAATCCGAAGGAAGTCGCGATATTGTAGCACCTGATGTGCCAAGAGATCCAATCAGTCAACCGCTGAAGCTCCGGAAGGTCAACATTGGGACAGAGGATAGTCCCAAGTTTGTGAATGTTGGGGACTATTGGTATGATGAGATGATGGGAAAAGTCACAAACTTGCTGCATGAATTCCAAGACCTATTCCCTACGAAGTGTTCTGAGATGAACGGAATCTTGGGCTATCAAGGGGAGATGAAGATTCAATTGAAACCAGATGCCAAACCAATCTGGCAGTGACCCTATTGACTGAATCGACACCATAAGGAGAGGGTCAAGGTAGAACTTGATTGCATGTTGGATGCTGGTATTATCAAACTGGTTGAGGAGTCAGATTGGATCAGTCCTATGGTGGTGCAGGACAAGAAGACCGGCAAAGTGCGCATTTGTGTCCATTTGTGGAAGTTGAATGACGCTTTCCTGCATGATCCCTTTTCGACCCTGTTTACTGATGAGGTGCTCGAAGGCGTGGGTGGCCAAGAGATGTATTCTTTCACGGATGGGTTCTCTGGCTATCATCAGATCCGCATCACGAAGGAAGACCGCTACAAGACAACTTTTGTGATAGAATGGGGTTGTTTTCAGAACACAGTGATGCTGTTTGGACTGAAGAATGCAGTTGTGATATTTTCACGGGTTCTAATTGCTGCTTTCTGGGATTTCATCCAGAAAATTTTGCAGGTATACATGGATGACTAGACCATCTATGGCTTGATCAGCGATCATCTGAGAAATCTACGGTTGATGTTGGAGTGTTGTCGATAGCATCAGATATCGCTGAACTTGAAGAAGTGCATCTTCTGTGCACCATTTTGAATATTACTGGGTCACATTGTGTGCAAGTAGGGATTGTTAGTCGACCCAGCAAAAATTGCTCTCATTCTGATCTTAACACCGTCGACTAACGTCAAGCAACTAAGAGCAACATTGGGCCACACTGGGTATTATCGCAAGTTCATCAGGGGTTATGTAGCCATCACGACCCCTATGGAGAAGTTGTTGAAGAAAGATGCGGTATTCCAATGGAGTCCTAAATGTCAAGGCAGTTTTGAAACTTTGAAGGCTAAGATGGCTTCAGCACCAATACTAGTATTTCTAGACTGGAGTAAGGAGTTCCATGTCCACGTCGATGTCTCATCGATCGCACTAGGAGTGGTGCTTGCGCAACCTAGGGAAGGGGATCTAGATCACCCCATTGCGTTTGCCAGTCGAAATTTATCATCTGCAGAAAAGAACTATACCACAATAGAGAGGGAAGGTCTAGCGATGGTCTATGCACTACAGAAGTTTCAACACTACTTACTGGGAGGACACTTTGAGATGTTTACAAACCACTCTACATTGAAATACCTGGTCAATAAGCCTGTGTTGGGGGGGAAGATATGTCATTGGATACTTTTGTTTCAGGAGTTTGATTTTGAAGTGATTGTGAAGCCAGGACATTTGAATGCAGGAATAGATCATCTGTCACGGATTGAGACAAGGGAGGAGCCAACCAACATTGACGATGGATTTCCTGATGCGCAACTATTTAAGGTTGAAGTAGTTGATGAATATTATGAAGAGATCATTCAGTTCCTAGAGACAGGTACCGCACTGGAGGGATTTACAACCAGTCAAAAGAAGCAGTTGGTGGTCAAGGCCATAGATTTCCAACTGATTGCAGGCGAGTTATACAAACTCAGATCGGATGACATCTTGAGGCACTGTGTTTTTCCTCATGAGCAAGGGCAGATCTTATCAAAAGCACATGCAGGAGTAGCTAGTGGGCACTACGGCGGTCGTGAGACTGCCAGGAAGATGCTTTGCGCAGGGCTTTGGTGGCCCACGCTTCACAATGATGCAACAGATTATGCGCGGACCTGCGATGTTTGTCAAAGGAATGGGAAACCCTCTAAGAGGGATGAGATGCCCCTGAAACCTCAAGTTACATTGCAAACATTTGATAAATGGGCAGTGGATTCCGTGGGCCCTATCAACACACCTAGAAAGCGCACTAGTGCAAGATACATTATTACGGTGACAGATTATTTGACAAGATGGGCGGAGGCTGCACCAGTCATAGATTGCACCGTTGCAACAGTAGCGCGCTTCTTAATCGAGAACATTGTCACTCGGTTTGGCTTCCCTAAGGTGTTGATGAGCGATTAGGGAAGTCACTTCATCAATTGCATTGTCAGCATATTGATAGCAGAAATACAGATACATCATAAAAAGAGCACGCCATATCATCCGCAAGAAAATGGGACAGTAGAAGCATTCAACAAGGTTCTAGAGCACGTGCTGACGAAGGTGTGCAATGCAAGCCACGACGACTAGGATCTGAAGATCCCAACAGTCTTGTGGGTGTATCGTACCACATGTAAAAGGCTGATGGGACAGACACCATTTAAGTTGGTCTATGGGAAAGAAGCGATTATGTCTATGGAGTACATTGTTTCGAGTCTGCGCAAAGCGGCAGCAACAGGTATGGATGATGAAGCAGCATTAGGAGAATGTCTTGCACAGCTAGTATGGCTTGAAGAAGACCTCTTTATCGCAAGATTCCACCAGAGCGTGGAAAAGGATCGCTAGAAGGATTGGCATGATCGCCACATAAAAAATAAACAGTTTCAGCAGGTTGACTTGGTACTATTGCATGACAACAAGTTTATGAAGCATCCAGGAAACTTGGAGATGCACTGGACTGGCCCATATCACGCTAGTAGCATTACTTCAGGAGGGACAGTCCAGTTGCAGTAGTTAGATGGAGTGATGCTCCCAAAGTTGATCAATGGTAGCAGGTTGAAGCCCTATAGGTGGAGCTCGGAGCAGCACGATGCCTGAGTTGCATCGGCAAAAAAAAATAAAAAATTGCAAGAAGGATCAGTGGCAAAATGGCGCATCGACAAGAACAGAATGCGCAAGTAGAAGTGCTTGCATCGTAGTTTGGGAGCAGGTTCGCGACAATGGTAGGATCGCGACTGAATCAAATTAGCAATAAATGATGAAAGTTCAAGATAGTTAATTAATGGCACTCGTTCGAATGATGATCATTAATGGCGGATCCGGTCGATTGGATGACAGGATCGACGATGAATTTGGGTCATTAAGACAGGATTTGGTCTGAATTAATTTTTGATTTAGTCATGATTATGAGGGATTGAGCTGGGTGCTATAAGAACCAACCGAGGTTGGTCGGAAGGCACATGTTGGTAACGAGTAAGTTCAGCTCTCCATTACTGAATTATGCAAGGTTGAGTTGTGTTGCAGAGTGCAGTCGAGCCGTGTTGAGCAAGTTCTGGAGTTGAGTAGGATTGAGCCATCTGTTGGCATTGCAGGAATTGGGCGCGGCATGCCGGGTGAGCCGGATACAATGGAGATTTCAAGTGAAGATGAATCCCTCGTCCTCGCTGTTAGTATTGAAGAGGAGATCAATCTTGTTCAAGAAGTTGCTAGCATGCCAGTGGGATCATCCTTCATTGTGTGCTAGAAGAGGGCGGGGATGTAGCCTAGCTCCCCGCGACTAAAGAAGCGACAGACCTGCTCCACTGCCCAAGTGTTGGAAGGGGTCACGGAGGCGATCCCATCGAGCTCTGGTGTTGTGGAGTCCGCAGTTTGAGCAGGCATCTTTGCTGCGGATATCCCGAGCTATCGACCTCCATGTCGACCAAGGATGCAACCGAGGAATCCCACTAAGAACCAAAGATACCAAATCAACATGCCGACGATTCCACTAGGTATGAGCTGCACCACTGACATTGTGCCTCCGTTGATGTAGCTGCGGTACGATGATCATGATTTGCTGGCGCTGGAAGATGTTATGATGGAGCCCTTTAAGCCACGAGCAGCGGGGCAGACTGGACCGATGCCACGCATTCCACGCGACTAGGTGCGTGGTTTGGAGAAGGCTGGGTTGTTAGGGTTGATCAACCTGCCACACTTTGGGCAGTTGATGGAAGCCAATGCCTACGTGAAACAACTGTTAACCTATTTTCATGGCGCCATTCTATGGTTGGACAGGCAGGTCACTATCACGGTGGACTTGATTTCTGAAATCACAGGGATGCCCAAGGCTGGGGTCGACCCATTGCAGTATTTTCAGGGGAAGAACAATGAAAAAAAGCTTGTGGCAAGGTTGCAGAAGCAATATAAAATGCAATGCGAAGGGAGGGCCTACCGCCTCAACACCATCAACGAGCCCGTAGTTAAAATTGGGGCACGGATCGTGCCTACCAAAATCATTCGGAACAATCTGCCAAACCAAGGAAACTCAGGGGTTGTCGCATGTGGGGAACTCTGTGTGGAAGGCGTACAAGTAAATTGGTCCTTGTTTCTGCTCAACTAGCTAATGAAGGACGCGTTGGCGGCCCAAGCGGGACAGCGGCCATTTGCATATAGCTAGTTGTTGATCCTAATCGCGCTTGTTGCCTGGATGGAGCCTGACGAATATCAAGGAATGGAGGTGGACGCGATGCAAGCTCAAAAGGGGGCACGCTACCAAAACTTATGGTGGGTACAGGAACCGGAGTGCCTCGAGGAGTGTGCCACGCAATTCTAGCTCTACTAGGAAGCGTTGCAGGTGGCCCCTGCGTGGGTTCCGCGGTTAACTTAGACAGCGGTTGAAAAGTATTAGGGGATCGCCCGGTTTGTGATTGGCTCGCACAGTATCCATGTGAAAGCACGCCGTGATAAAGATAACTAGTGGTTGCAAACCCCCGATAAGTTATCCGATGAAGACGTAGACGCGATCATTGATGATTGGCTGATTGACTGGCATGAACCATTTGCACGGGAGGAAGAATCCATGGGGATACCATCAGATGTGCCAGTAATGGACCAATAGCATCCTATGTCGGACCAGGAGTCATCGCAGACCCCTACGGATGATGAGCGCGAGGTAGAAGAGGGCAGGACGAAAGCACATTATGACCATGGAACAATCAACGGGATCACCCTGTCGTCAGAGGCGTAGCTTGGCTAACTACTACTAGAGATCAATAATGCAACCACTGGGGTGGCTAGAGCAATGACGGTAAATGCAGATGAAGGTTTCCATGTGATCACTTTCCGTCTGGATTCCTTGTGCGACATTGTTTTGAAGAAGGCACTAGAGGGAGCACCGGTGCAGCCAATTGGCACAACCGACACTAAGCCACAGGTTTGGAATGTCGATATTCCCCCGACTGCGATTGTGACTGATAATGAGGCTTTGCTGCAGCCGTTAGATAAATTGACCATCAACATCAATGCACTATCAGCGAAGGAGATGACAACTATGCAGGTGGTTTCCAGCCGGGAAATGGTAGACAAGATGCATGAGATCAACGGTAAGTGCCCACGCTTGCAGGAGAGCGAGGTAGTTGCTAAGAAAGCGGTTGAAGAGTTAACAGGGAGGGCTCCTATGAAATGACAGGATATGGATGAGTTGGAAGAGGACATCAAGAAAAAACGAGCTAAGAAGGCTCGAGTGATCAAAGAATTAAAGCAGGAATAGGATCGTCTCATTGTGGAGAAGGCCACTTTGTGGGATCAAAATGTGCGGTTGGAAGTGGCCATTGCTGAGGCTTGTCACCATGTGTCGGAGCCCACCGCAGCATTGGACATGGTTCAACACGCACAACAACTCGGGGCTATCATTTCCCGACTGCAGCACGAAAATCAGGAGTTAACAGCCCTAGTACACCTCAAGCGCAGGTGGATGAACGCAAACGTGCCATTGAGGAGGAGGCAGCCCAGATAGGGGAGCTATAAACAACAATGACAAAACTCACAGCAGACACCGTACAGTTTTGGGGATGCATTGTTCAGGACAAGCAGATTGAACAATTGACCAAGCTTAGGGAGGAAGCGAAGGGGCAGTTGGCGACACTCAAAACGGCGATGCGCACGATGCCGCCAATGGATCAGGTTGCCAAGTCCGCGGACTTAAAAGAGTTGCAGCAGCGCATCACGAAGGCCAACGAGCGTCAGAAGAAGCACGCTGCGCAGCTGGAGGATTTCTAGGAGATTGGCGGTCAGTTTGTGATTAAAGCCGGTGTGGCACTCCAGGCTGTACAGGAAGGTCACCAACAAGTTGCGGCGAAGCTAAGTGAGCATCGATCTTCGTAGGATGTGATCAACAGTCAGGCGCTGGCTATGGCAGTAAAGGAGAAGGTCACGAAATTCGACCAACAGCATGAGGACTTCAGGGTCAAGACCACCAGATACATCCTGTCTGCATGACGTGGCTTGAGGGCGAGCCACAAGATTGTGTTGGGGGCTTGTTGGCAGGCGGTTTGGACAAGTCAACATCGCAACATCATGGATGTTGCACAAGGCCAAAGATACCACAGAAGGTGGGAAGTCAAGCGCAAATGATGATAATTTATGTAATTTTGGGTCTGTTGAACCACAGTATGCGGGTTTTTCGGTCATTTGGACCACAATAGATAGATTTTGGGTCATTTGCTTTGAAGTGTCAGTTAGGAAGTAGTTAGTAAGTGGAAAAGCAATGTAAAGGGTCAAGGCTATAAATAGACATAAATTTGTAAGTGTTGAATCATCTTGGATCGTGTATCTTAGATATGGAGGTATCTCTTAGATGTGTCTGTTGCAAAGTATGATTGTTGAACCATATGTGAGATCTTGATCCAATGCTGAAGACTGAATATTTTGTATCTGGGTTTTTGCGGAATTAATATGATGTGACAGAGTTATTGAGCAGAATCCATGTGTTTTCTTGTTTATCTATGGTAATGCATTTCGCAATATGAATATATGAATGATGCGATGTTTCCTTGCTGCGGTTAATGCTTTACTATTATATTTGTCACAATTATGACTTGTTTTGTTGAATGATGCCATGAATATGAATAATTCTTGAGTTAAATGCTTAGATCTATTTCGGAAATGTTGCAATAAGTTGAGTAACGGAGCCGCATCATCCTCCTTCATTCGGCGGAAACATGGTTCTGTCAACTCTCCCTTGAACATCTCGGGTGAGACCTCATCTACTCTGCATGTGTTGCTGGACGAGGTAAAACCTGTTTGGGTCGGTGCTCAGGGAGATCACGGTGGTCTGGGTGTCGACAGTGCTGGGAACCTCTATCGACTGGGTTTGTGTCAACACATTGTTAGTTTCAAGTCTATAATGCTATGGCATCTTTTACAGTTTTTGTTTCGTTTCAGTCGATTACTAGAAAATTGTATTGTCCCTCACAGAAGAGTTGGTTGTCCTTAGTTTTTGTTTATTGATGTGATTCTAGAGCTAGAGCTCTTTCTGGCATTGCTGATAGATGTTGATAGGTTATTCTTTTTCAACCTTAAGTATGTATGTAAATATCAGCTATGTTTAGCTCCACGGTTATTATGTACATACTTTGATTCAATTTGAATTTACACTTTGATTTAATTTGAATAACAAGTATAGTGAAAAATTATAAACCACCAAAATCATATTCAGTAATAAAAACAATTTAAAAGAACTGCCACCAAATTGGATAAGCAGGTGTACAACTTTTAGATACCATTGTCCCATCATGAAAATATGCATACTTTCTTATGAGGTTTCATGTCGTTTGGAAAATTCATAAAATTTTTGACCATGAAGCCAAGACCTATGGCAAAACATATGGGAAACACTACTCCAAACAAAGATCCGAACTAATGTTGCTTCTCGAGTAGGGATACCGTTTTAGAAACTTTGGCCACTTCATCGAAGCGGTTTTTTTTCACATTCTTCACCACACATTCAACGATTTTATCCAATAGCTCCCCCTCATCACAGGTAAAATAAATTTAAACAAGTAATATTTAAGTATCTACCCAACATTAAAACAGATATGGAGAGGGGAGGATGAGTTCTCACGTATAATTGGCATCCAGCTAGAAACCGCATATTTCTGCAACACTTGCAAGAGCTTCTCTCCAGTTTTAAATGGTTTTTGAGTCGTGTAGCGGCTTCGAGTTTGAGTGTAGTATGTTTTCTTCTCTTCCAGCTTCCGCAGATCCTGAGAATAAACACGACCTTTTTCCCTTCGTCAACCTAAGTTGAGAAGGCTTCACATGGTAAAACAGTGGAATAATCGATGCCCCTTACTCAAACATTTGGATAAGCTCATCCAAATAAAAACTCAAACATTTGGTTAAGCTCATCCAAATAAAAATTCTTTTGAAACCCTACCAAATTAGATTAGATTTGGGACCCTTGAAGAAACACCACCGCATGGAACAATATCAAGCAAAAATAGACAATCAAAACAAAAGGCTCAAAATTAAGGGTTAACTCGCAGTTCAAACAAAAAATAAAATAAATATATGTATATTACAATACTAACACCCATTTGCAATAACTAGGTTAAATTTGTCCATAGAACCGGAGGTGGTGTCAAGAGACACCATAAATGAGGTAGTGAATGGATAATACTGAGAGGGAAGCTTTTCTGCCCCCCGAAACTAGAGAGAGTTCGGCCCTGCCTCTTAAGGGAGTAGACGACATCCATGGTTGACGCGATATGGAGGACCTGCCAATGCCCTGAATGTTATCTCTCATAACTTTCCTGTGCCTCTTGGCACCTCCCTTCTCCAAACCCTTCCATGCCCAGACATCCTTCCTTTCTCTGCATTAAACCAAATGATAAACCGATAAGTGAAGAAAGACGATGGATATGATAGATATGGGGAAAGAATATATATATAGACTTCCCAGTTCAATTCAAATGCATCTCGTCAAAACGGGCTCTTTAACAGCATGGAAGGCGATTGGGACATCTAGTATTCGCACGACAAAGACTATTATACTCAGTCCATCGAACACAGATCGGATTTGTCTGCCTCCAACATGGGCTCACGGCTATAGGAACTCAGACTCCCACTCACTCGACAATAATTCCCAAGTAAAAACCCCAACAACTCCACAGCCAAATGGGAACGCGACTCGCGGATAACATACCCCGGCGGTTCCTGAACAGGAAGTTTGCGTACACCTGCAGACTTGCAGTGGATAACCTTGGGGGTATTTTCAAGGATACCCTGCAATAACCATGTATAGATCTCCATCTAGTTGACACGATAACCTTGCTGGTACAAATCTCCATACCCTCATGCACCTGCCACAAGATCAGGCTCTGAAAAAATCTTGAGAAAAATAAGATTGAATGACCACTACTAATGGAGGACAAACTCTTCCCGAAATTGGCAAAAAAAAATAATGAACAACCATTGAAAGAGAGAACCGTGGTGAATTTGGGGGACATGTGATAAGTGGCTTTAATCTATTTTTTGAATAGACGAAGAATCTACTAGAGTGATTAGGAATAGTTTCTCATTGAAAAAACACCATTGACATAATTAAATGCAAGTTATTTCTAACCTTTTTCATATACAAGATCTTTATCTAAATGTTTTGTAGATTTTTTTTTTTAAATTGCATAGCACTCTTAATCTTTGTGAGAAGTATTACTTATGTTTAAATCCAGAGATTATTTAGGCAAACAATTAAAAAAAATGCAAATATATTTATTTAAATACATTAACAGAAATATTTATTAAAAAATGTTCAATACAAGACGTGGTTTAAGGGTGGAATACTTATTAAAAATGGTATATATATATATATATATATATATATATATATATATATATATTAAAAAACATTTTTAATAAAATTATATTCGTAATTAAATATAAAAATGTGGTTATATATAGATTAATTTATATTAATATTAATATTAACATTAATATTAATCTTAACATTAATATTAATGTTAATATTAACATTAATATTAATATGAATATTGTCATTACATTTAATGTTAATATAAACATAATTTTAATCTTAACATTACTATCAATGTCAATATTAATATTATTAGCATAACCACATTTTACCTTCGCTAAACATTTGACTGCCCAATATTGGAGTTGTCTAAAAATTTGAGGATTTGGCCAGGACTAGGTTTGCAAGATCTGAATTTAATTACATATTTTAATGGCTATTTAGATGATAGAAATAGATTCAACACCATAAAAAACTTCGTAGACTCAAATATAACATATGATATTAAAAAAATTTAATAAATTTTTTAAATAAAAAAATATACACAGACATAAAAAAAAATATTTATGTCCAATCACACTATTTAGATGCATAAACAATTAAAACAACAGAAGTTAAAATTTTCAAATAAAATAGTCACTATAATAAGAAATTGGCATGTGGTGGCATCATGTTGTGGATCCAGCAACGAGTAGAAGAACATCCGCCGCGGTAGTATTCAATGGTGCAAGCCTACTTCCAAGCAGGGATCAAGATTGAAGGGCTGGTCTTAATTTCATATTGAAGGTTATATATTCATGCAGCCCTTCATTGATGAAGGGCTTTCAAAAAAACTCACATTTCAAATGACAGTAATAGATTAATTGCACACTTCATTAAAAAAATGTGCTAAAAAGATAATGCATTTCAATTAAATTTATGACACAAAATTTTTTTAAAATAATTTTTTTTTTTTTCACAGGAAAAAATACCAGTCTTTGTTATTCATATGAAACAAAAGACATATTATACATCAACCATCTTCATGACAGGAGGAAGTAACATTCCAGTTCAGCATATAGACAAATAGAAAGAAAAGTCTGCAAAGCTGCCAGTCAACAAAATAGAAACAAAGTCTGATCGTAGCAGACTTTTCTCATCATCCCTGAATTATCAGGTCAGAATATGCTGTATAATCAAAAGTGACCTACAAACATACACTCCTAAGCAAGACCTGCTAGCTGATAGGTCTCCTATGTAACAGACAAAGAAAGAAGTACATCTGCATGTCATTCAAATGCTGAAAAAAGATGATAAACAGCAGCTAAAAAAGTATGAATTGGCCATGTTCAATGACCTTCCCATCCAATGTTTCAGTGAAATATCCAGATCCCAATTCCATTTTCAGAGCCTGCTTTTGAAGACCATCAGCTAGCATGTTGTGCTCTCGGAAGATATGTTTGAAGATTACCGGTGGGACAAGCTACAGCATATAGTTTATTTCATCACACCAGTGCATCAGAGTAGGAATTTCAAGGGCTGTAAGTTTGTTTATCCAATAAATAATCACCATCGAATCACCAAAAATCAAATGAATGGGCAGACCCATCAAACAACTCACTTTAAGAACAGCCCAAAGAGCTAGAAGTTCTGCTCTTGTATTTGTACCGCAACCACAGTCCAAAGAGAAACTATAAAAACTTATGACATCTTATGACATTTTCAAGTGGAAACAGTTTGCTAACTCTGGCTTAATGGACAACACAAACACAATAATGGCTGCCATTTCAGAATCCTCATAAAAGTTTCAAATTTCAAATGTAAATAAAACATAAAGCTGTCACCAACCTTTATGATAAGTCTGTCCAATACTTTGAAAATGGCTATTAGCTGTGAATTTCAAATTGCCTATAAATATTAAAAGTTAATACTACAGAATTATGCTACTATCATTAAAACAAAAAAATACTTAAAATATAAAACACATTTGAAAAACGTTAAATATCTAAATATCTTTAAATATACAAATCATCTTTCATAACCATGTTATGGATTACTCTTTATAAATATTTAGGATGTAGAATACACACATTGCTAATTTTAAAGCTAAATAATAAGGCGCTGGTTTAAACATAATATAATTGAAATTTTTTGGATAATTTTTGTTGGAAATCTTACTAAAATTCTAGTTTTTGGAATAGTAAATATCATTTGTTAACATTACATAATGTAATTTAAATATAATAAATGTTTGCTAGAACGAAAGTTACTAAAAGCTCCAATTCTTATAATAAATAAACTATTTCATTTAAAAACGTTAAATAATAAATTTAAAAAATATAAATTATAATTTAAAATTATATAACTTTTTAATTTCTCCTTACAAACAAGTCATTACAACCTTCCAATATTAAATATATACATATTCTTAAAATAACCTAGAATGAGTATTTAAATAAAAAAGCCTCACCATTTCATCATGGTGCACTCTTTTTTTTTTTAATTGCTTACTTTGGAATTGACACAATGATCTATTTTAAAAAGTAAGATGATCTAAGCAACTTAGTCGTAAAAATTGATATTTTTATGTGGAAAAAACCTTAGCCGTAAGAATAAATGTATCTATTTATACTCTACTGATTGTTATTTGTCCCATCTAAATCCACCCATCAATTCAGCGTGCTGATCATAAGCGTTAGTTCCCATTATTTGGGCCAGAATAGTATAAATTGGGGTGAGTTTTGGCTCATCCTCCGAGAATAGTATAAAGTTATGATGGCTATAAGTCTATCCAGAATCAGACAGTGCAAAAGTAGAACGTCTTGAAGAGGAGACAACATCAAAGAAGACCAAAAGAACATTCAATTCCAAATGGAAAACTCAGCAGTAACGTGCTTACAACATAAATTCTGTCAACAGTCAGCAGTAAGGTGCTGTCAACAGTCAGTAGTAAGGAGCAGAGATATTACAGTTTTCCTTAAAAAAACAAAGTCTGGAGCAAAACTTATGAAATATTATGTAACCCATCCAGCATCCAAACTGGAATACTATGTCATATATATTCAACACATCAACAAAAATGAAATGTTATAGCTGCAATCCACCCCATCTCTAGACTCCAAACAGAGAGCTACAATATATATGTGGATTCAATGAGAGAGTTGAATCCCTGAAAAAACATAAATAACATGTAAAATACCAGTGATGTCACTATAATATAATCTATAGTCAGGTAAGAAGAAAAACATTGATCCACAGTTGTATCTGCCCAGCTACAATGACAAAATACCAGCTGTAGAATTGTCTTCAAAAATTAACCATCGAAAGGCAAGGATGGATTACATCAGAGCAACTATATATTATACTATGAATTACATTGTTCAAAACTATATCTTAAATCACGCTAGCTATGAATCTATTTTCCTAGTGGAAGAGGCTTTCTAGCTTTTGTCTGTTTCCATACATCATAAATACCATTCCAATCTACCTCATTCAGAGCATGAGGTGCAGAGAGAGAGAGAAACATTAACATATCCAATGTTTCTAAAGAAAGTCTTGATCTATCATCATTTTTTATCCGACTTAATTTTGAGAAGCCTCTTTCACATACTGTTGTGCTTGCTGGAATAACAAGAATAATTTGCCATAGCTGCATTAAACATGGAAATCCTTCAAACCACTCATGTTCTGCTCCACATAGGTCCCATGGTCCAAACATATGCTTTTTTGGATATGACCTATAAATAGTACAAGTAAATTCATCCATTTCACCGAAACATTTAACATTGTCCACAATAGGTGAGTCTCCAACACTGAATTTCTCGCATAAGCGTTCTAACCATCTTCTTGTTTGAGAGTCTCTATCATCCATATCTTCATAGTAATTACAAGGACTAAAAAACTTAGCTGCATTAAATATAGGTAAATCTGTGAACCTTGCATTTAGAAAGTCGATCACCTTCATTACAAAACTTTTTCCCAACATAATGCAATCATCCAATGTCCCCGATCTTTGTGACTTGGGCAATCTTTCAAACCTCAATGCATGTACATGTATCATACCTGTGCAATCTGCAAACTCAAGAGTTCCTTGTTGTGTTTTACTTAAAAATGATGACATGTGCATCGTACCTGCCCCAAATGTGCCTCTTAAAAATCGCTTATGAAGCAAGCTAATGGTAACATCCAAAGTAGTTCCAATGGATGTAATATCAACATGATCTTCTTGGAACTTTTGATTCAGCTTATTTAACTCAATAAGCACATCTGCAAGTAAATGAATGCAAAACTGCACTTGAAATAATGTAGCCAGCTCATACATTTTTTTCTCCCCTAACTCCCAATCTCTTAACAAAGCAGGCATGAGCTTCACAAGTCTTTCCATAACCTTGCCTCTAGACAACCACCTAATGTGATGAATTTGTAACACTTCTAACCTTGTGATTTGAAATGAATCCATGAGCTCCTTCAATTCTCCATGTCTTTTGGCAGACTTTCGAAGCCATGAATAAACTTTATTTGCAAACTTGTCAATATCTTGCAACTCTGGAAAATAAGATGAAGCATCATTTGCTGCTAATGCTTCTCGATGAGATATGAAGTGGATATCTATTAAATGAGGAGCATGTCGACGAATCTTAGTAGCTAAACCTTCACGATTACCCCTCATTGCGAAAGCCCCATCAAACCCAAATCCAACTAGTTTTGTCAAGGATAGATCCATTTCAACTAAAAGAGATGTAACAGCATCATACATAGACTGTGAAGTGCCATCTCTAATTTTAAGCAATTGTATGAATTTTGTAACACACTGGCCTCTTCCTTCTTTTGTTAGATAGGTAATGTAAATGATTAAATGTTGCACCATAGTCCGATCAGTACTTTCATCAACTGAAATAGAGTAAAATGGGCTGTTGGAAATTTCATCTTTTAATTTTTTCCAATATACTTCTTTTGCAGCTTGTAAAAACTCTTTTCCAGATGATGTGTTTGTATATGCTGAGTATTCATCTGTTAAAGGCATGTGAGGAGTGTTTTTATACCTACTCAAGTCACATATTGACTTATATACTTCTAAGGGTAAGTCATGTATTGCAACAAAATACATGTTCTCAGTCACTGATATAATTCTCTCTTTCTCAACATCTACCATTAGCTCTACATGTTTAGTAATTGGAAGAGTACTCCGTTTTCTTTCTCCATCTAAAAGTTGCATGGCAAATTTATGAGCCTCTGATTTTGCATGGACACTTAGACCACTGACTTGAAGAGTAGTACTTCCATCTTTAGCAAATGTAGTTTCTCTTTTGAATTTTACACACCATGAACATTTAATCCTTTGAACACCATTAAGATCTTTAATAACGTAAGCCCATGGAAATCTTGTTTTCCATTTGGAATTGAATGTTCTTTTGGTCTTCTTTGATGTTGTCTCCTCTTCAAGACGTTCTGCACTGTCTAATTCATGACCTTCAAGTGGCAAATCATCAAATTCATTTGCATGGTGCATTGGTTGATTAGAGCATTGAGGAATACCAAATGCATCAGCAAGAGAAAGCTGTTTTTTATCTTTCTTAGGGCGACCAAGACGTGACATTTCTCAGTAATTTATCCCTGTATTCAATTAAAAGTATAAAAATAATTTAATTCAGAAATAAACCCACACCAATCCTTAAAAAATTACCTAAACCACCTATTCTTGGATTCACAAATAAGCATTAGTTGCAGACCCATTTGGATTCTATAGAATAAGCTGTTAATTCACATTATTTATATGACAAGCAATGAATCCTATAAAACTATTTCTAGCAATGAATCTTTGATTTTTGTAATAGATATATCAGCAGTAAGGCCTTGTAAACAAAAAAAAATCAGATGCCTACAGGAATACATAACACAATTTTTCGGTTCTAATTATAAACAAAAACAAATCAGATGCCTACAGGAATATATAACAAAAGTTGATTTGCAAACCCAGAAACTGTGTTCAAAAACCCTTATGGTTGGTAGGTTATTGCTAGTCTTAATTATGATGGAGAAGCTGCAGACATTTGGTCTCGTGCTGTCATTCTCTTTCAATTCTTAGGAGGTTTCTGTCCCTTTGAATATTTTAGTCCAGAATATTTTAGTCCTATTGACTTTGAAAGTTTCTAGAGGATGATGATTACTCTTCTCTTAATTATTCAAGGACATCCTTCTACCGTTTCAGTGTTAAAGATTGAATTGCAAATAAATAGAAGAGTGGAGATTTGAGTATTAATGTTGAATCTGGATTTGACCTTGTCTATAACATCCATCAAATACATTCAGCAATGGAAACAATTCCAAAAATCCAGTTAGTGTTTAGCTTGTAATAGAAACAGGGGAAGAAAAGATGCATTCAAAGACTAGATTGTATAGCCCCATAGATTTTTTATTAAAAAATGCAAGGTGTGTGATTAGTACTATTCTAAGAGCTATATGTTTCTGTCTCTTGGAAATTGCTAACAGGTATATTTCTTAGTTTGTGAACAAACATGTCTGTATGTTCACACTAATTCTTTTCAATAATTTCATGAGCTTTGTGCCATAAAAGCTGGTATTCAAGGAACTCTTTTGTAGCATAACCCAATGCATAAATGTATCTCACTTCAAAAATCAACAAACCCCTAGGAGCAGACTCTGCCTTTGTGACAACACATAGATATGTGTTCCTCCTCTACACGATTGTTGCCCATTGACAAGTTCCTTGGATTTTTAAACCCCTGCATTTAAAACATTACAACTACCAAATTTCAAGTACCTAGAAACAAATAACATATCCCTTAAGTTAACAAAAGATTTGCAAATCTCTAAAAGATGGCATTTTCTTAACATGCTAGATTATGATATTCAGGAAACAAACAAACGTAATGGCTAAAGTAGACGTTTCTGAAGTTGAAAGATCAAGGAAGTTGAGCCAACAACAGTACTACTATATATTCAAACATTGATATTACGTTTGAACCTATTGGTCGCTTTAGGTTCAGTCATAAAATTGCTTCTTCAATGCATCACAAAATGCGGACTGGGAAACTAAAATAAATCTATCCAGAAATATAACCGTCTTTCAAAAATTATTTCTCATAGGACAGCTCTATATAACATCACGATAGATTTCCTTTTGAGCTCCTTATTCTAAACTTCTAGGCTATTCAGTGATGCAGACTACGAGTTCATTTTTCATTCGTCAATTGGATGAGGTGAAATGGTTATGAGGAAGTCATTACCATCCATTTAATTGTTTGTGCTATGAATAATCTAAAGCGAGTATCATCCTATCCTCGAAGTGAAGAGTTGCTCATCCAAATTATTTGGTACTGCATACAGTTCATTACCCCTCTTTACATGTCTCTAAATCTGACTATAGTTCATTACCCCTTTAACAAATGGTCTATAGTCAATCTAGGGCATTAACTTAATTACATTCCAAGTCAGATAACAATTTTTAGGGATATTTGCCATCATTTGAGAATGATTAGAGATGTAGGCATCAGTATCTTATTAAGTATCACGACAATCACAACATTAAGTAAAACTTCTAATATATTCATATTCAATATCTAACCCTAAACTATATTTAAAAGTATAAAATAAAATCTGCCATTTGCAATGTTACCAAAAACAGCAAGGTGACATTAAGAGACAATGACACGGAATATTTACAAAGACTTGGATACATAGTAATCGGTGATTCCTGAAGAAATTTTTAAATGTAAAGAAAGAACAAAACACATGAAAGTCAAAAATCACAAAGAATTGTCAGCCACCAAATACATAAGTCTTAAAGTTTTAAATGTGAAGAAAGAACAAAATACTGTAGCAGATGTGTGGCAGAAGAAGGAACCAAGCTATCTTGAGCACATCCCTATGCCCAAACTTATCGCTGGGATAAATCGACCTCAATCGAACTGGTCAGTGGTAAGACCAAGCCTAACGGAGGAATGACTAAAATGTTTAACATGGGAGAAGAAATCCAGTACTATACCGAAAAGGATACAGCACCATACCATGCAATCGTATAGAATAAAAACTGAAAAGGAATCAAGGTAGCAGATTCTCAAGCAAACCCCAATTCCTGACAATTCGCAAACCCCAACGAGAGCAAACCCCAAAAGAGGAAAAAGGAAACGCTTGGAAAATGTAGAAAACAATTAATTAAGAAGAACATGGATACCTCAGACCTGCAGAGGAAAACAGGATGCAGATAGACCTGTGCAGACTCCAGAGGTCACCGACTCACCACCGCCACGCCCAAGTACAACCAGCTAGCGATGCTACCTTCTATGCAGCTTAGAACCAGGGCCACCAGTTAGTGATGCTACCTTCGAACCAGTTAGCAATGCCAGTGGGCCGCGACTCGCGAAAGGATGCCGAAGTCGTCCTTTGCAGCCCATCCCTCAGTCCCTAAGCCTTCAACCTGAACCGACCTGATTCTCCAACCTTCACCGCGCGCACAGGCAGACTTCATAACAGAGAAAACGATGGGGCGCCCGGGCGACTCACAACGATAAGCTTAAGATCGTCCGCAACATGAATTGTTTGACGGCATCAACAACTCATCTTAGGAGCAGTTCAAATAATCTTCCAAATATGTATGCTTCAAATAAAGAGTCCAAAACATCCTTAAAATGCGTACATTATGCGGATACTATACTACGCAGCGAGATTCAAACCAGAAGCATCCTCAGCACTGAATCGAACTAAAAAATTCTCCTAATATTCGCTCCCGACTCAATCGGTATCATGGACGTAGAAGGTTTAAGGTCCACCGAGACTAACCATGCTCGACATCGAACCGCACGGCTTGTTTTCTTATTGATAAACTTCAGCATAGTCTCGCTCGATTTCCCAACCATTAACATAACCACCGGTGCGGCGGTGCCGACTCGCGAGTGAAGAGTAGCTCTGGAATTAAATTCCAGAGTAAAGAAAGCCTGCAGGCTGCCATTAAACCTGGAGTCGAGACTTGAAGTTGAGATAGTCCGAACGAATGACACGTAGCCTGGTGTAAATGCTGGCAGCCTGGTAGGAGTCACGACTGCCTGTCACCCATAAAAAAAATTAATGACGGGCAATTTTAATGACAGCCCTTTAAATGTCATTTATATTTAAATAAATAATTTTTTTAAAATGTCAAAAATTCCAAACCTAATTTTATATGACGGGGAAAATTGAGATACCCCTTCACTGACGGGCTGAGAGGCCTTTGACGGGCCGTGACGGCCTCAATTTTGAACCCTGCTTCCAAGTGCTTATTGACGGCGGACTTCTAAGAGACCGGGAAAAAAACTAGGCACTTCTAATAGACATCCGGTGGCAGGCGTGGTGTAGGAACGGCCTCCAAGGGCACAACCTTTGTCATGGTCGCTCCAAACTTCTCCGTCATGTCCATTTCATCTGCACTCATGCCCTGCGGAGGTGCCCACTGGAATGAATGGAGGAGAGAAGCCAATACCAGATGAATCACCCGACTCGCCAACGGGAGCCCCACGCAAATTCTCCTTCCCGCTCCGAACGGTATGAGCTCGAAGTGTTGTCCCTTATAATCCATATTACTCATCTCATTATCAATAAATCTCTCTGGGATGAACTTCAACGGTTCTTTCCAGATCTGAGGGTCCCTTCCCACCCCCCACACGTTCACTAGTATTTGGGCGTCTTTCGGTATTACGAACCCCTTGATCTCACAACTGCTAACTGCTCTGCGTGGGACGAAAGGATTTGCTGGATGCAGTCGGAACACTTCTTTCACCACTGCGCGGAGATAAGGGAGACGGTCAGTGTCGCTTTCTTCCACCATTCGGTTGCGGCTGATCAGCTCGTCCAACTCGGCCTGCGCTCGTTTCATTTTATCTGGATTGCGTATGAGTTCTGCCATCGCCCACTCTATTGTTTTCGGGATGGTATCACTGCCGCCCAAAAATATGTCCTGAAACAAGGGATTAAACGTCAGAGAGAAAACTCCTGTGTATTACCTGTGCAAAGCTTCAACTGTTTTCACGATAAGCTACCATAATTGTGAAAATCAGATACCATTTATCAATAAAAACAATGGCTGTCTTGTACAGTAGCAACAAAGAGGATGAAAAAGAGAGTTACAATTAAGTAGACTCTAATATCGGCTAGAGTAAATTCTTCGCTTCGCATGTCCAGCAGAGCGTCCAACAGATCCTTCGAACCGTCGGTTCCGCCCATGGTTTTACCTCTTGTTGCCAGGCGGTTCTCCATGAATTGATCAAAAATGGCATATGACCTTTTCATATGTATTCTTGTATTACGCGCCACACCCTGGGGATCCAACAACTGAAGAATGCGGAAATAGTCCGCCAAATTGGGAGATCCTCCGTTCACCGCCAGTTTCTGAATACTGTCTTTGAATTCTTGGAAAGCTGGAGAGTGGGGATCGAACATGTCTTTACCAAAGATCATGTTGCCTAACAGATTAATAGTGGACTGGACCAAAACATCCTCAATATTTATACACTTCCCCTTCATACTTTCTTGTAGAATCAACTGGATCGTTTGAAGTATTTGATCCCTTCTATAATGCTCCACGGCCTCGATCCTCTTGGCACTGAAGAGCTCCGTATGGGATATTCGTCTGAGAATACGCCAGTGAGATCCACCTTGATTCCAAATTAACGAGGACTTGTTGTGGGAAAGACATTTGGCTGCTTGTACCACAGGCCGCCCAGCAAGGAAATGGTCATGGGTTTTGAGAACTTCCTTTGCCATGGCTGGAGAGGAGACAACAATTGTAGTTTTCATTCCGAGAGAGAGACACATGAGAGGCCCGTATTTGTTAGCAAGGTGGAAGAGAGATTCGTGGGGTTTCTCAACCAATTGCAACAGATTTCCCACAATCGGCCACCCTAGAGACCCGGGAGGAAGCCTGCGATAAGTCCTCCTCCACAAACTTAACACCAAGAATACAATGGCGGAGGTGATCCCTAGCTCTAAATGCCATAATAGCCGTCCAAAATCCATTGACAGTGGTTGGATTAGATGCACTGAGACCAACAGAAATAAAAGTGCATATCGTCGCTTGTAAATGAATTATATACCAGTCATATATATAGGAAAGCGCGTATCCCATAGGACAGAGTATCATCTCATGTATACTCAATATAATAACTAACTGTTTGGCATGTCCGTCTTGTAATAGGAAGCTATATGCATCACGCAGCAATTAATTTAATCAATGATTTTATTCCATGTTTTTATTTGAGCGTAATTAGCACAGCCACAAGTAATGTTTTTATTTGAGTTTAATTAGCAGAGCCACAAGTAATAGTTATAGTCAATCACCTAGTTTTTTGGAAATGATTGACTGTTAAATATTAAAATATTAAATTAATTAATTACACCGATAGGTGTAGAAATACTATTCAATAAACATACCCATTTTCTTAACCACCGTTTAATTGAAACTTATTTAAATTTAATCAAGATGCATTTAAGCATAACAAAATACGACGTCCATGAAATGAATCCTCACTCTACACTTGTTACACTCAGATTAATCACCTATCAGTGTAATTAATGATGCAATATTGAAATAATAATTATTTGAGTAAGTGTTAATATAATATGTAATTAATTTAATGGATGCTTTTATTTGAGCATAATTAATGATGCAATATTGAAATAATATGTAATTGTAATATCTCTCTTATACACTTATTATTTTGTAAATTATATAAATGTATATTGTACTTGTTTTATGGTGAGGAGCTCAAGGCCAAGGCCCCACCAGTAAACTTTGTAAGTTATGTGGTTTAATTCCTAAACTAAATCCTTTAGGGGGAGAGGTCTAATGGTTGGTAGGCCAAGAGTTTTGATAACTGATGTCACCATGGTATTACGAAGTACTTAAGTGAACATTGGTGTTCACTAAAAGTTATTTAAGTATTAACTTGTCCTAGAAAGGGATACCGAAGACACCATTAACCACCAAAAGGCGGAAAAAGACTCATAAAACCCGATGTTTGACACTATATTAACTATGGACATCATTAACATCCTAGTCCAATAAGAGATACCAAATAAGTAATTAGTAAAATGGAAAAGAGCCTAAGGTTTGTTCCATTTTTACCTTATGTGTGATAACATGGCCTTATTTGAGGAAAAGTTAGTTCTTCACTTAATCACTTAAAAGTTTAAGCGTTGTCCTAGACTTAGGTAAGGGGCTAAATGGCCAAAGCATCTATTTTTTGGATTACCTATCTGCTAGCATAAAGCTAGGTACTATTAAATAAATTTTAATAGTTAGAATTCTAGATATGATTTATATCTTAAAATTGGCCAAGAGTGCGAAGAAGTACCATTAAAATTACTATAGAAATAAAATGGTTAGCGATATATACATAAAGGAGAAGGGCACCTAGGATCGAGACCTTTACCCTTAGAGACATTGGAGGGTATGTCGCCATTTTATCTTAAGAGTTGAGAACGACTATTGTCAAGTGTTTTGGAATGACTATATGTCATTTATTTTTGTTTGTGGGAAAATCCCACTTATTTTATGAACGTTGTCTATTCCTGTGTGAAGATAATGAATTAGCACGACCTATAGTTGATGAATCCACAACTGGTTGCAGGATGGATATTAAATTGTTATAGATGTTTAGTAGTTGGTGGAGTACCTGAGGAAGAGATTATCGCAGGTTTGTTCCCTTGATCTGCATTTCGACTTTGTTCGCCCTCCAAGTGGATAGAGGATCTTCTCTACGCTGGCGGATCTCCCAAGGTAGATTGCCACTCGTTGAGTTTTAAAAGCATGGTCGCAGTCCATGTGAGAGGGGGCACCGACAGTGGAAAAGTTGGTTGTGCAGATAGCTTGGGGTTTGGGTTGTCTTAGTAGAAGGAGATGATCGCTGCTTGATCCACAATTCTGAGATTTGGGGAAAGGGGGCTTCGATCTCTATATCACTACGTGGTATACTGCTCAATGCCGGTGTTGACCGATTCTGTATAGTTGCGTGTGGAAGGATGGGCTCTCAGCCCTTGTTCACCATTACATCTTCGGTAGGGATTGATACTCTGCAAGGTAGAAGGAGGGACGGCTTCTTAAAGAAGTCTGATCCCAGAACATTCAAGCATCATTGATTCTGGTATGAGCACTTTGTGATATAGTTGCGTGAATACTTTGTTTAACGATCTGTGCATAGATCGACAGTAATAGATAATTATACCCTAGTTAATGCGATTGCTAATTACAAACTCTGTATATCACTCTGATTTTATACTTATATCAATCTTGCATTGCTAGGCATCCATCACCGTAGATATAAATGGGTTGTTTGATGGAGTTCTGCTACATCTCTCCTTTGTTGAACCTCTGCAGTTCTTTTCTTTGTTGAGAATGATTAAGTGATCTCGGTAATAGTGGATTGCTTTTGATAGTTAAATTTCCACAGTAGGAAACAGTTTCCCTATTGAATCTCTGCATCATATATGAAAAATTAGACAACGAATCTAGCCTTTGTTCTTGATAAACGAGGTGATCTGCGCATTTATATACATATCAATTGTATTCTTTTAAATTGATGCGATTGGGTTATTTCATTGACTGTTTTTTTTATATAAGAGCAGCGACGTCAATTTTTTTTGAAACGCTGCCTGCTCGATCACGTCTCAGTGATCTCAACATTATCATTGCATGCTCGATCGCGTCTCGGCGATCTCAGCATTATCGTTGTCGCTCGATCAGGGGTTGCAACCTCAGCATCTTGATGAGTATTTAGTGTGGCTTATTAAACAAAGAGTTTTTAACTTGATAGAAACATAACGCTCGCTAGAGTTTGAGTTTAGGACAACGATTCTGATATATAGGGAAACCCATGCTTGTTTTGTATACAGAGTTAGTATTCTTCATATAACACCTCCGCTTAGTGTGATCTAGGCTTACGTTGTTGATATAGTTAATATCTTATCGATCGACCTCTGTATTCTATATTGTGATATACGCATGGTTAACATTGCTTCCATGTTGGTGAGAAAAGAGGTCAAGAAAATAATGCCCATAATTACGTACAAGTCCAAAACCCTAAATTTCCTAAACGTACCTATTGGGTGTAAATAATGGAAGAAAATCTTAACCCTAGTGATTTGGGGTATCCTCATTAAGTTGATAATGCAAGTTTAAGATTAGCCTGATTCTCGTAAAAGTACAAAAATAAGAAAGTCTTTGATAAATTAAATCTCTATTCTAGTGGATTCATTGCCAGCTTGGGGGTGGCCTCTTGGTGGCAGTAATACACACTAGGCAGAGTTTCAGAACCATTTAGATGTATATATTGTTTTGGTTCATGCACATTCAAGTTTACTACTAATGAGCAAGTAATTTCATGAAGAGTTAGTAATATTCGAATATGAGCTAAATATAATAGATGAATTGATTGACATATATGGTTATCAATGTTTACTTGAAGCATTTTACTATTGTTAAACATGTTGTATAGTTGTAATGTTTTCCATTACCTATAATTGTCCCAAGTAAGATAGAAGAAGTGGACTAGATGTTATTTAAATATGGTAGGAGAATTTATGTTGTATAAGTATGAAAATTATTGACTAAGGACCTTTGCATAAGACAGATATACATGGTTATACTAAAGAATGGGTTAAGACATATGATTGTTTGTTCTATGTTTCTTTATAAGTGCCACTAGTCATGTTACAATAATGAGTTTAATATTACACATACATACTAAATCAAAGACGTCAATTCTAGGAGAAATGATACAACCAGAGATGGCCATTGTGCATATGTCTAGTTTAAGAATGTTAATCTCTTTTCATTCTAGAAGCATGTAAAAAGAAGTAGGTTGTATTGTTGGTAATGGATCATTCTTGAAGTAGGAAGTATAGGCCATGTACCTAAGTGAGTAAGTAATGCTTTTATAAATATTAGTTAAATAAAAAGAAAAATTTCACCCCATTTTCTCTAGAACATAAAGAGGAAATAATTAGTTAATTAATTTAATGGATGCTTTTATTTGAACGTAATTAATGATGCAATATTGAAATAATTATTTGGGTAAGTGCTAATATAATATGTAATTAATTTAATCGATCTCTTTTTATTAGACCGTGATTAATGATGCAATATTGAAATAATTATTTGGATAAGTGTTAATATAATATGTATGGACTATATTTTTTAGTAAATAGAAATTAATCTCCAAAATTTTTAAATTTTAAGATATTCTCCACAATTTGTGAAATGAAAATCAATCCACTAAGACTAACTTTGATTTTTAATAATGCAATATTAAAATAATTATACAATCTTAGTCCTTTTAAAGTTAATAATGCACACTACACACTCGCTGGAAACTAATAATGCAAACTACACACTCGTTGGAAAATAATTATGTAAAGTCTTAGGTAATTTTAGAGTTAATAATGCAATATTAAAATAATTATGTAATCGATGTTGTTGCTCACCATCCTTTCTTTGGAAAGGACACACTGATTTATAGACAAAAAAAAAAATTAAGTAAAGTTTCCACTTCTGCTTCTACAAGTCAAATTGACCATTTCGTAACCTAAAAGAACATCTTAGAGGTAAGTCATCCTCCATAAACCCTCAACTAAAAGGTTGTTAAAAAAATTCTTTCAATTATGCCTTACATGCTTCGTCGTTTCAATTATGCCTTACATGCTTCGTCGTGTTGATATGAATATTTCAAAAAGGAAATTATGCCTTACATGCTTCGTCGTGTTGATATTAATATTTGTTGTTTTTACAATATTTACAACAAGAAAAAGGAAAAGGAAATGCTAATTTTTTTTCTTAATTATTTACATGTACTCATCATTCACTCTTTAAAGCAACAGACATGCCAAAGTATATTCCGCTACAAGATTTTGTTCTTCGATATTTTTTTGCATTTTAGCAAAAGTTTTATAATCGTAAATATCGTTTAATCCCTATTAATGTTTGAATTGACCTTGAGCTATGCAATGTATTAGTAATAATAAAATTAATTAAAAAAGGAGATACCTCTAATTGCTATGTCCCCTGTTAATCCCTACCATCCAACAATGGAATGGCGTGATTATTAACATTGCACGTGAGCAGAGCTGTATCTAGCTGTATGTGGGAGTTTTAGTGAAAACTAAAACTATTCAATCCATTGTTGCGCGCTCTACAGCCCACTATGAGGGAGATCTTGTAACATGTGTGGAGAGTTTGTCGAGTAACAAAATAATACAAAGTAAAAAAAAAAGAATAATACAAAGTAAAAAGCAATAAATATTATGTCGACTATAAACAAAAAAGAATAATACAAAGTAAAAAGTAAATATGAGACTTAAACTAGAGACTTTAGAGCTTAGGATTAGGTGGTAAATATTATGTTAGTCATAAACAAAAAAGAATAATACAAAGTAAAAAGTAAATATGAGACTTAAACCAGAGACTTTTCTTTTTACGTAAAAAGTAAATATGAGACTTTAGAGTGTTTGCTAAGTTTGTGGAGTAACAAAATAATACACAGTAAACAAAAAAGAATAATACAAAGTAAAAATTAATAAATATTATGTCTGTCATAAACAAAAAAGAATAATACAAAGTAAAAAGTAAATATCAGACTTAAAAACTAGATACTTCAGAGCTTAGGATTAGGTGACTCACGTATTGCACTCAAGGAGCTATTCAAGGAGAGGTTTGCACCTGGGAGATTTGATCCCGCTCAACACTTGATAGAGCCTAGGATTTGGATTAGATTTGTTTAAAAAATCTAATGTGCATCATGAAGAGCTCTGGAGGTTGTCATATACTTGCACGGGGTTTGAAGAAATCTAAAACAACCTCCCAATCCACATATATGGGGCCTTAAAATCTCATCAGCTGCTCACATTCCAATATTTCTTGGAAGGTGATAATTAAGTGAGCCACTATTAATGCTACTAAGAGTGCATTACAATAGAGGCAAATGCTATCCTCTATATATATTAAAGGTATTCCTAAATATATTTAAAAGGAATTGCCTAAAAGTAAATTATTATAGAAGGAAATTAAGACCAAATACATTTAATTGGATTATAAAATAAAGTTATGCGTAAATACATTGAGTGTTTTGGTCATAAAGGAAAATATTAATTTATAAGGAAGTTAAAGATATAAGTGAAATTAGTAGCAGATAAAATATTAAATGTCGAAATACAGAAATGAAATAAGCAATATAAGTAGTACATGTGTCTTATGTAAAAGATGATCATCATGTAAGTTAGGAAGCCATTGAAAAATTATTTAAAGACATTAGGACAACTATTTAAGTCGCTATAGTTGTATGTCATTGTATGAGTGAAGCATATGTTGCTTAATGAGAATGAGTGTTGTATGAAAATATAGGTTGTGAAAAGCAGGAATTGAGAATGATTTCCACGATGAGTAATTTTATGTTGCTTTTCTTGTTAATGGATCTTTCTTATATAGGAGAATTAGATAATTAATAAGCATAAAATTGAGCACAATGTTAGCTGTGAGGACATAAGGCCCTTGGTAAGTCCTTAATTACTACATCATGATGACAATTGTATGAGGCAAATTTTATGGAGTGATTGCCATATCTATGAGAACTAATATAGAAGGATTGAGTACACAATGGAGATACAAATCCCTATGATTGTCAAGACGCTTCATATTTTCATGTGAAATGTCAATATGGGGGAATAGCTTATAGAACAATAGAGGTAAATAACTATGAGGAAGAGAACTTGAGAAAATAAAGCTAAAGATCTACAAGGAAAAAAACTTAGTATAGTAAAGGTAAAGATATGTGAGGAAGAGAAATTAAGTGATTTTTGTTATAGAGACATGTCATCGTGGAAATGAAATCTTATTGTTGGAGTAAGTGCAAAATGAAAAACAATAACTTAGAGTTATTAATATATTTCTTGTGGGGTGGCAGGTGCGGGTGGGATACTATTTGATCCCGGAGGAAATAAAATTGCAGCCTTCTCGTGGGGATTAGGTAGCAAAACTAACAATGAGGCAGAATGGTTAGCTCTCATTCTCTCATTAGATATGGCCTCCAACTACAGCATAGACAATCTCAGAATCTATGGAGACTCTAGGCATGTCATTCAAATCATGCGAAGAGGGTATGCCTCGCCAGGCTCAAAAGCCGACAGATACATGCAAAGAATTAAAACCAATGCTATCCTCTCAAAGGCATCCTTTTTCCACATTCGTCGAGAGAACAATAGGATGGATGATATAGCGGCTAACCATGGAATTATGCTCGAAATCGGGCACGTCAAGGATCACAATGGAGTTTTGGGGTATCACTTCATCCCTTAAAGTTTAATGCCTAGGATCATCATAGTTGGTTTTATGGTTAGGGCCATGGTCATGAGGGACCACCCCTCCCTTTTCACATTCATAGTTTTTATTTCCCCTCCCCCCTCCGATTCTTCACCCACACGCCTCCCCGATCGCCCCTCCATCTGTCACTTCGTCCTCCCCCTCGTTGTCAGCTCCCACGGGGCTCTATTAACTCCCCCACCCGCCCTCTCTATTCCTCCTTCCGCGATGGCTCGCCCTCCCCATTTTCCTGACGCTCTGAGTTGCCTCTCCCTCGGCGAGCTTGACAATCCTCCCCCCCGTCTCTTGCTGGCTCAGGCGTGTAATTTGGAAATAATGCAGTCCGTGATGGCGGCCATAGCTGCTCTGAGCAGAACGTTGGTGGACATTAAGTTTGCAGTTCGAAATACCTATGATGCGGTTTGCTCCAGTGTTAATCAAAATGCAGAAATGGCGTCGGATATTACACATGTGTGCTCGCAGCTCTCCTGCTAGGACTCCAGGATTGACGACCTGGAAAGAAATTTATTTGAATTAATGGGGAAAGTTGACAGGTTGCAGGAAGATATGGCCGTTTTTACTGGAGCAACTCAAGGGAGTTGGGTGCATGAAAACCCCACGGTCAACCAGGAAATTAATCAGGTTATGGTGGATGCTTCTTCTGCTCGGCCAAAGAAATATGGCTAGGATACAGCACAGCCCAGGTTTGAAAAATTTTGTTCATTTTGGTCAATGCATTTTTGTATAATCCTCTGTAGACAGTTTGTCAAGGTTTATTCCAGCTCTATGCTGGATAGTTTCAGGAAAACAAAGCTCAGAGCTTGTAATGTAATGCAGATAGAATATATAGTGTTAGTATGCCCAGACATTTCTGCACTGTTAAAACTCCTTCTGAAAGTTTGTAATGAATAGTTGTGCACAACTTTTATAAATATAATCCTTTACTATGTTACTATTAAAAAAAATATATATATATATTTCTTGGGTCATATTAAATGCTTGTTATGTACTTGTCACACTTGACATGTGTGGAGTGATGTTGATGATCTAAAAGGATAGATGTATGTAAGCTTTGGTAATTCATGCATACTCCTTAGTTACTTGTATGGTCTTATTGTTGTGGTTTGGACTTGAGTGGTATACACATGTGAAGTTCAAACTGACTAGTTATTTGTGATCACTAGTCTTGTCTTCAAAACAAAAATTTGTAGAGTGCATTTAAATCTAGGTGACTATGTAACGATCCACTTAGAAATATCTTTGAAGTTATGAATGACTAGTTGATTTTATTCACTACTTATTTTTGAAGATTGGTTATCTTTGTGTTCAAAAGGATAGCTTTACCTTAATAGAGTTTTCAACCCTTTGTAAGTGGACCATATATTGGTTGATATGTTAATGTATAATAAGAAAATAATATTATGGTGATTTAATGCTTTGGGTAGTAAGGAGAGACCAATTTGAACCCAATGGAGCTTATGTTATATGCATATTTGAGGTTCATTTGTTCTTATGAACAAATTGTGATGTGTGAGTTGACCATTTTGTATAAGTTAAAAAATGAATCATATAACTTGTCCTTGCATAAAGAATGTAAGAAAATAAGAATGCAGTTCTTTGCCAAAGATAATGGTGTTAGTATCAAGTCTGATATAAATAAAAAATTGAATATAATTTGAGATTATTAAAATTTAAGCATACACTTCTTACTTTTAAATTCTATAACCTTGATATAAGGCCAATAAAAAATAAAATATAAAAACAAAAACAAATTAATAGATATTCTAAGTTTTATTCAAATATTGATATTAAATGGAATTGAATCACATTTAAAAAACTTAATGAAACACTTTGGGTTCATTTTTTAACATCTTAGTTAATAGAGTTTATTTTGATTACTCATTTATATGGGTCCCTAAGGAACCATGTAGTCATAATCTATTAATTTTTTTTGTTAAATCTAAATTTGGAAGCGTTTAAATTGTGTTTTTGAATACATAAATAGATTCAACACCTTCAAATACCCATATAAAATTCATATTATACAATTTCCACAACTAATATATATGAATCTAAATTTTTAAAAGATTTTCAAATAAAGTCCAAACAAAACAAACCAAAAAATATTTTGTAGAAAATAAAATATAAAAGAATATTTAGACTACATTTTAAAATGCCAATAAATAAAATAAATAATATATACATTGGAAAACCTAAGTTAATATTACATTTAAGGATATCCTTTTCATTCTTTTAATTAGAGATTTCAAATTAAACATAAAACATCAATTCAAATATTTTATAAATTTATTAAAAAAAATTAAATAAAAAAAGATAGTGTTGACTCACTAAAATTATATTATCTCTTATGATTATAAGACACATAATAAATAATCATGTAATAAAAATAAATAAAATTTTAAACATTATAAATAAATACACAAAATTAATAATAACATTGACTTTCATTTTATATTATATATATTTAATTTAATTTCTATTTATATTTACTATAAGATAAATATTTTTATACTTTTAATTGAAGTGAATAATTATTATAATTTCATTGCTATTCCCAAAAAAATTGTAATCTTATAATATTTTTTAAATTTACAATTAAGAATATAAGTGAATAATTGCTCAAATTTCATTGTTATTGCCGTAATTCCGTATTATAATATATAATTATTATTATTTCATTGCTATTCCAAAAAAATGTAATCTTGTAATATTTTTAAAATTTACAATTAAGAATATAAGTGAATAATTGCTAGAATTTCATTGCTATTGGCATAATTCCGTATTATAATATGAAGTTCCCACATAGTTCGAATTTACTACTCTTGGTTGGCGCTGAAGGTGTGCTCTTTCAGTCGGCACTTTATATGTTTATACTCCGAGTGAGTTGACCTAACCCATGATGTGGGCAACCCGCAGGGCGAGTTTCAAATTAACCAACCTCATAGAGGGAAGGTTGTAAGCAAGGAAGGATTGAATCCCTTGGAAGATTCGTATAATATGGGCTGAAACTATAATATGTTCTTGAAATTTGCTTTGACAATTGTGCAATTAATAATCGTATAATTTTTTAGATTTGCTTCTGACCAGTCTGGATTTCAGCTACTAATAATTTTAATTTGGAAATGAGATTTTCGTGATTTGCTTTTGTGCTTGAGTGAATGTATAGGTTACAGGTAGATTTTTTAATATTAAACAAATATTTATTACAATTAAGTATATTTAAACAATTGTTTATTTATAAAATTTTAAAAAATAATTTAGTTTTTGAAATTAATTTGTTGACTAAAAATTATAAATACAATCAAATATATTTAGTCTTTTTATATATATTAGCCAATCATAAAATAGTTTTAAAAAATTAGATATTAATTTGTTATTTTTTAAATATTCATTTTTTGCACAACGATATAAAACTTTGTACAAATATTTTCTAGATTAAAAAAAACTCTATTTATGGCCCATCTGGTTGGTGCCCTATGCGCTGACGTTGTTCCTCTATTTATAGTCCATCTGGTTGGTGCCGTATGCGCTGACGTTGTTCCTCTATTTATGGCACATCTGGTTGGTGCCGTTACTGCCGTATGCGCTGATGTTGTCATCTATTTATGGCACATTGTTCTTGGTTTCTCCGCCCTTATTGCGGAGTCTTGGTAAATGTTGCTTTGTTAATGCGGAGGCTTTGTCAATGATCCTTGTTATTGCTCTAGGTCCATTGTTCTCGGACGATGATATTTGCAAATATGGTAAAATAAATGTTTTTTTTAATTATTTTCTATCTAAGATTTATTTATTTATTGATAAGCTAATTGATGAAAAGTATGCAATTAAACTTTTTTGTATTTAGAATAGTAAATACTTAGAATTATGATACAAATGATATTATTAATTTGAATATTTTAAATTATAGATTGCAAATGCAAGATGTAGTGTTATTATAATTTAAATCAGGTAGGATTTGAGATTATTTAATAAAGGAGTAATTTATTTATTTTAAGTTTTCGATTTTATAATCCAAATTTCTATGTGTTTAAATTGTATTTTTTAATTTATAAATAGATTCAACACCTTTGAATACTCCATGACACCCAAATTATGTAATTTTCATAAGAAATATATGTGATTCTAAGATTTTTTAAAGATTTCCAATCGAATACCAACAAAATTAGATGGAATAGGAACAAAATTAGACAGAAAGTATGCTCACAAAATGTTGAAAACCTAGAATATTTAAACTACACCTTTAATAAATATAGAGTCAACTAAAATAAATGAAATTAATAAACATAAATTAGTTTATTAAATTATTAATTGTAGAAATTTTAAATAAAAAACTATAAACATACGTGAATATACAATTAAATATTGAAGGTCATAGTTTTATATCTATATACTTTAAGCTTAAGCACTATATTATATTTGTGCTTATGGGTCTCCTTTTTTACTTGATATTTCTCTTACCTTTGAAGTCTGTGCATTGTGTTCATATGTAAGCTCATTTTCTCTTCGTTATCTATTTGGTCAACTAGTAGGGCAATCCATGTTTCTCACTGAATATTTGAAAGTGAACCCCCTCCTCCTCCATTAACATTGAGGGGAATGATGCAATCCTATATAACTAGAGGTATCTATATAAACTCACATATTGGGCATTTTAAGCTTCGACTCTATATATGTAGTGCTCCTCCTGAAGTAAGAAGACTCTAACTCAATCTATTCCTAATCTTTTTGTGTAATTTGGCTCAGTTAGAGTCTATTGAATTAAATATCGGTTTTTTTTTGTAGCATACATATATATTTCCATTGCACTGTCTAGTAGTTAAACCATTATGACAATCGTAAACATGCATATAAACTTAGAAATTCCATTTCAATAGCTAGTCATTTAAACATTTAAATATTGCATATAATTAGAAAATAACATTAGTAAAATTGACTAAGTGGGATACTTGTATCCGGAAGGGTGTAGTAGATCTCTTAGTTTGATGCAGATTTCGTAGGTTCCTTCAGCTTTCTATCCAAGCCTTTGTTACCAAAATGGATGAACCACCCTGCCGACAAGCTCTTATCGTGTTGGTCCTAGGAAATCGACGAGTTTCCTAGCCCCCGATCCCACAAACCAATAAACCCGAGAGCAACTTTTCTTAATTCTCCCCTTTGATATCCAAGAATTTCCAAGTCATTGAGTTTATCCCCTCCTCAAGTTCTCCTTGAGTTTACCCCCTCCTCAAGTCCTCCTTCCTCCTTTCATTAGAGTACTAAGTCTACTATCCTCCCGAAAATTCCAACCCCCGACCTTTTTGTGAGACCTCCCCTAAATACCAATTTTTCCTCCTCCTTTCTTCCATCTTCCCCCACCGTCTTTTTCTTGAAACATTCAATTGACCTACCTGCTTAAGTTTCCAAGGATAATAAAATATTATTATCATAAATGAAATTTACTTGTCCTTTTCTCAAGCAACCCAACAATTAAGACTATTTAGGTTGAAGCAATTAGGTTGACTATATAACATTTAATTATTCTAAAAATATTCACTTTGGGTCCCTCATGGGATGGTGGATTAATTGCTAGTCCCATTCACATCTAATATGTTGAATAAATAATAATAAAATATGTTTATTGGATTCCCCATTTACCTCGGGAAGTCATTCAGTTAAATGTCATTTAAACAAGGGTATCATGACTTATCTACTTTGAATTCCCGAGACAAGTTTGACATTATAAAATTTATTTAACAGTTGTTTCTTTAAATGCTTTTTAGAGTATCAAGACAATAAGATATGCTTGGTTTAAATACGAAGAGGCTATGTCTTAATTATTTAATTACAATAAGATTCGGCATTGATGTGTTAGGTTAAGATTTAAAGTTTAATAATCATCACCTATTAACATCATATTATTTAGTTATACATTCCCTTTTGATTGTATAACACACAATCTTAATAATAAATTTCATTCAATCCTGTATATAAAACAATATACACAATTTAGTAATCGATTAAACACACAATGGATTTAGTTGCATGTTTAATAATAATAATAATAATAATAATATTTACAATTATTTGTTTTTAAAGGCAAGTATCCTAGTTATCATCATGTGATCACTGTATTCATAAATACACACCCTTAAAGGTTTAAACAATCCTCACAAATCTTAAACACGACAATTCTGCTAATGTATATGAACAATGTTTTGCTTAAGACAATTTTCCTGACAACAATTATAATTGATGACACTTGATCAATTACTCATTACAATTTTCACATATCATTATTGGATACCTTAATTGACTCTTTTCACACATAACGAATAACCTAACATTCATTATCTAAATTTATTAATGCACAATTAACATATTTACCTATAGCAACTTCTATTGTTATTCAACATGTTGAGTATTTGTATATTGGTACTATCGTACATGTGCAAAAGTGTGCATGCGTGGCCAACGCATTCATAGATCGTACACGTACTATAAGAAACATCATCTCTCCTATATATATATATATATATATAGATATAGATATAGATATATATATTAACTGACAAATAATAATTTGTTCGTAGTGACATAACAACCATTCATACAAAACATGACAATCACAAATACTTGACTAGATCAACATACAAACACATAATTATTTCAGCATTCTCAGTCATTCATCTAACCAATTGAGTTATAACAACATTATATTTTCGTTTCACAATATCACTAAATTAATTATTCTCAAGGAAGGGACACCTACTACTACTAAGTCAGGATCAAGGGATACCCAACCCTCAATAGTATTAACTAACATATCCTCCCATCCTAACCTACGTCCGTATCCTCCCTATCCTTCCTCTGCAAGTACAAAAGTGGATGTCAACTATACTGACTTGGCCACATAGAACCTGAGAGCGGTAGCATCGGCTAACTAGTGGACCTAGCCTCTCCTAACAGGAATCCGACCATCATTATCACAACAACTTGGGGAGCGTGTCTCAGCACGACCTTCCCATGACCCCGGGTATTATAGAAACATAGGGTGGAACATACATCCATCCCTCTCAACATCCTGGGTCTATACCCAATCAAAACCATACTGTGTTGCTATCGAGATTATTGGAATGTGTCATTGTAGCATCAATTTTTGTAAACAAAGCTCTCTGCAAAATAGGCCCTATACCATACTTCATATCAAGTATCCGACTATTACATAGCCCCTGTGTCCTACGGATTAGTACTTTGCAACCATACATTCATAACAAATATTTCCATTCTATCATCAATTGATCCATATTATCAACATTATTTCATTTCATCACATAAAATCATTGAGTCAATCACATCATGGGTTGGCATCCACGTACTACATCATATATATCATATTTCATCAAGGCTGACAATTAAACATACACTATGAGTATGAAAGAAAGGAATCCCATGATGACTACAACATCATAACCACAGAACATAATAACATTATGAGAATAATAACATCATAATCATCATAATCATGGTATTACCATAAACATAGTAACATCATAAACATAGTAGCAACATATAATCAAGTCTAATGTGCCAGAAATATAGTTTACTTAGTCTAGCTGAGTCCAACCGATAATAAACAAATAAAGTGCGATATGTCTGACTGATAAACACGCCTAGTCAAAATATGGAGCATTACATCATAATCACTCTTTGCCTTGGCCTTCTTTTATTTTTTCATTTCATCTTATAGCAAGATCTATTAGAAACCTCAAGAACATTGCCACCTCCTGACACTTGTTAAAAAATAAAGTTATGTCCAAATACATTTAGTGGCTTGCTCACACATGAAAACATTAATGTATATAGAAGGAAGTTAGGACTAAATACTTTTTAATGGGATGGAACATAAAAGAATGACTTTTCTATTACATACATAGAATGAAGTTATGAATAAATACACTTAATTTCATATGCATAAAGGCAAACGAATATTATATACATAAATTGGAGTTATGTCTAAATACGTTTTAAAGGGAATTGCCTTATGCATAAAGGAAAACGAATATTATATACATAAATTGGAGTTATGTCAAAATACTTTTAAAGGGTATGGCCTTATGCACAAAGGCAAACGAATATTATATACATAAATTGGAGTTATATCTAAATACTTTTTAAAGGGAATTGCCTTCATAAAGGCAAAACATTATCACATATATGGATTTATATATGCGTAAAGACTGTTACAATTGCAATCCCCTTGGGATATCGGAATGCTATTACATATATATGAGAATTAAAGAGGAAAAAGGTGGAAATCGCACTTGTGTATATGGTTTTGAAGAAGAGGTATATAATTTGTTTTTGTTTCATTTAAAGGGAGGATAGGGCAATTTCCTTTAAGAGACTGGACCCATTGTATAGCTTGGTATCTGTCATATTTTAATATTGCATGAAGGAAACTCCATCCATTGATAAGAATGTGCACAAATCTGATCCTGTAGATGGGGTTTCTATGCCAAGAAAAAATAGGGCACAAATTTTGGTTGTTGTTAGATTTTAATAGTGTATGGATGTTATTTCCTTGAAAAGTATTTGTAAGAATCTGTTGATGTAGATGTTGTCTTGATGTAGATGAGATATTTACTCATTAGTTACATTTTGGTTTACCCATCGTGGCTACAAAAATAACATAGATATATATTTAGTGCATTTTTATTTAAGGCATGAATGAAAGAGTGCATAAAGTTATGTGCATCATATTAGTTTCCTTAGAGTTAAAAACACTCAAAATGTATATACATACTTTTGTTTTCTTTGGAACTGGAAGCTTAGATATTATAAACACATTATTTTTCACCATTAGCAGTCAAGAATAAGGGGGTGATCTTCCTATGGAAGAAGTTGACCCATGTAATGTAGGTTTATGTGTAATTAAATAGCCGAGGAACTGATTAGCTTTCATGTTGAGTTCTTCCTTTAAATATTTAAAGAGCCCAGTGTTCTTTCCTGTCGGGTTTGGAATTGTATAATATTAATAAGTCAAGTTTAACATTGTGATAGTTGAAGCGTACCGTAATAACTAAGAGTTGAACTCTTGGTTTGGATAGCAAAAGTATACCTTAATAACTAAGAGTTGAACTCTTAGTTTGGATAACCGAAGTGTACATTAATAACTATGAGTTGAGATTTGAGTTTTGATCGAGTTTATTATTTTGAAGCTAGGCTTAATGCGAGGATCAAGACTCTTGTGGAGTAGTTGAGTTCTTTTCTTGCTTGTCGAGAGTGGTTGTGGGTATGCCACCAAGATCATATTGATAAATCTCATGAGAGAGCCTTATTTTCTCTTTAGCCTTAGTGGATTTGTCACCCAGTTCAGGGTGGCATTTGTGTTGAAATATTGATGAACACATATAGCTTAAGGTTGAGTGAAATGTTGCATCCAAGCATTTAGTCTCCTAAAGACACCTAGATGCAAGCTAAGTATTATATATCATGATATTTCATTGTTATTTGCCCTTGTTTAAAAACATATTGGTGTCATTCAATAACTTTTAGTTTGATGGTGTTTTATTACCTATGATAATATGCTATGGATATTGCTGTTCATTCATGTTTGAATCAGTTCTTGTAATATTTTATTCAATAATTATGGATTAGTTTTCCTTTAGTTTGTTTCCATGTGAAGACAATGTACATCATTATGGAATCAATAACATTAAGTTACATTAGTTGGTGGTTGATAATCGTAGGAAGATAACATGCAATGTTTGGTATAGATGTTGTTCAATTACATTTGGGATGTCGGTAATAAGAAGGTATATTGCTATGGGATATGGTTGATCATTCATGTTTAATTCAGGTTAGAAATCATATGGTTAATATGATGTAATTCACATGGTCTAAATGATGTAATAAATTTGTGTGCATAAATAAGTATTGATGTAGTTCCATAGTTGCATGCAAGTTAGAATTGTTGCCAAGAATATAACTACACATTCTAATCTACTCACCATTTCGTATTTAAAGTTATTATATAGGAACTCATTACAAAACCAAGAATTTTAAGGTTGTAACACCATAATTCCTTACTCTTGTCTTATTTCATCAACCCCATAATTCCTTACTCATGTCTTATTTCATCTTTAGTTGGCTATTGTTAGACCTGCAATGACAATATGCCATTGCTAGAACCCCGTACAAGTAAGATGTCTGAGTATAGTGAAGAATGCATGTTATAAACTTGTTATATAATGAACGGATGTACATGTTTGAGGTTAAGCACCTACATTATGTATGTTTGAGGTTAAGCACCTACATTATGTATTAAGTGTTGAATTCATATATACTAGGTTAATATGCAATTATGCCTTTTCTAGTATGGACTAATATAGTTGACACCTAGAAGCGTAGTTGAATTTTATACTTGCCTCTTTTATGTTAAAGGGTAACTAAACCTAAATACTCTAGGTTAATATTCAATTATGCCTTTTCTAGTATGGACTAATATAGTTGACACCTAGAAGTGTAGTGGAAGTTCATACTTTCCTCTTGTATGTTAAAGGCTAACTAAACTTGAAGATAGAGCCTTTACGCTTAGATAGACCTTGAGAAAAATTATGACCTATGTAGATTCAATGGTCGAGAATGGTTATACTTTAGTTGAATATTTATGTTATGGGCGGGCGCACGAAGATGGTCCCCATTTTCGTTGCAATGTGGGGGCGCTAGCGGAAAATAAAAATGGCGCGTACGCACCTAAGGCAGCGCGCACGCGCCGCTAGGTTCAGTACCAAACCGAGGCGTGTGCGTGTGTGCAACGGTGGCGTGCATGCACCTCTATTAAAAAAAAAAAACAGAGCACAATTTCTCATTTTTCCATTTGGCCGAGCGCATCCTCCTCCTCCGCGTGCGTGTTGATTCAACCACCAAAGGAGGCCAAATCGACTCCAAAAACACCCAACAACACCCACAAACTCATCAACACTTCGATTAATAGGTAAATATCACGTTTTTTTTTCATTTTATTCATTATTTGTATCAATTTTTTTTATTTTTTTTGTTTATTTAATTGTAAATAATTCCCAAATTTCGAAAACAATGAACCAATTTTCTATTGCAGATTGTAAACTGAGACAATGAGTGAACAAGATGTTAACCCCGAGTCCGGTGGAACACAAGAAAACCCAAACCTTGGACCCAATGCCAAAGAAAACCATGAACACAATCCAAATGCCGAACAAAACCAAAAATGCCAACCCAATTTTGAACAAGATGACCTTAACCATTATGTAAATGAAATGCGAGTGCACACTGGCAAACTTAGAAACTCGGGGGAACCATCTCAATTGTTTCTTTCCACGTCAATTGAGAACTCAATTGACTCCCCCATCCATAGACACCAGCAATTGACCGACATGACTCAATTTAGAGCTAGGATGCGGGAGTACTACTCCACAAGCATCTCCAAGGAAGCAATAAAAGATTTGAACATTAAAAAAACCCAATTATATAGTATGTTCACCGATCCAAAAACAAACCAACCACCGAACATTACAAAGCCACGTGTCTACATGGATTGGTGTCATTACCAACCTTGGAGGGACAATTGGATGTGGAGGTGGTTCATGGTGTATGATAAACCTCCCTGCAATAATAGGGAGGTTCCATAGTACTTCCTTCACCAACTGTGGGCTGAATTTTTCCTCGATTTACATGTCAACTATTTTGACATAACCGAGTTCCAGGGTGTTGGGCATGGCTTTGCCCAAGATTGACCTGCTGCCAGGAGGAACCCACTAAGAGGGCCACCAGCTATGAGGCGCGACCCCAACCCCTCTCCCCAGCCACCTCAGCTGCCCCACAAGCTTGATCAGATCGAGGTGGCAATAAGGAATGTTGCTTGTGGACTCCTCAGACACACCTCCTTTGTAGCAATGACTATAGTGGAGAGATCGGGTGACCTTGATAGAGATCCAGGTGCAGGGCCTTCACAACAGGGCCAGGATAGACCCATGACCAATGGTAGCCATGCTAGGCATTCCAATTCGACGGGGACAATGCCACATCTTTTTCCCCATTGCGGGCACACTTGCCCTCACCCAATTGAGGGTTGTTATATGGATCAGGTCAGCAATTTTTTTAATGTTTTTTCAATCATCACTTGATAACTTGTAAAGTATTTTTGTTTGACTTAAACTATTATTTCAATGCACAGTTATTCAGAGCTGATACACCAACATGGGAGAATGTAGGATCTCCCAACCTGGATGCAGCAATGGCAGCTGCAACAGAAATTGCGGCACCCCACATGAAGGTATTTTCAGTACCTGACACAATATTGTTATTACTTATGTCATTTATATTACTCAAGTATTTATATTTATGGCATACACGTTGATAGTTCATACAATGTTTTTGAATATCTTGATTTCCTAGATAATGACTTGTTTAACATGTCCATAACATGCATGCATTTTGTTGTCCACAAGTGTTCCGTGACTACGGTGATCAACCACCCCCGCCAGGGATTGGCACATCACCATAGACACAGGTACAATGTGTAGTTATAAGCATCCTTTTAATTTGATTTGTTACGACTTACTATGGTTTAACTTATTGTTTTTTTACTAAATTGTGATATTACAAATGTATATGTAGGTGACACCAGCAGCTGCGTCTCCCCATTTTAGTCCTATGTATCCACCCTCTCCCATGATTCCCCTCCCTCGCTTCCATCTAGACCCCTCCCTGTGTCCACCCCCTCCCTTCCATCCAGCCCCCCCTCTCCGACCCTACTCCCCCTTCCATCCATCCTCCCCCACTCCCCCCCCGCACATCCATACATCCTCCCCAATTTATCCAGGCCCCCATGTCTATCCATCCTCCCCCATTCGTCCACAACCTCCCATTTGTCCATCCTCCTCCCTCCATGCAAGACTTCCCTCCCATGCACCATCCCTCAACATCCCCCGTAGCCCTTTTAGTTCGATACTCTCTATCCTACAACCGGAAGGGGTTCATCGTCCACATGGTCCTCCTCCACCCCATACCACTGTGTCTTCTCCCACCATATCATCCACACTTCCCGCCACTATTGTGGAATCTACTCTTCCAATATCCTCATCAATATCTCTAGTCGTTGCACCTGTAGTGGCTGCCACTACATCTGTGCCCCCCCCATCATTGCATCGGACCTGGTTGTCCGACCATCTGCTCCACCTGCTAGCCTAGAAGCCCAGCCATGTCCATCGTCGGAGGTGTTCACGGTGAGAATCAAGCTAATTTATGGCAATATTTTGATGCATTAACAAAAATTAATTTAAGCAATTATGGCTTTTCAATGAAATGATTTTTGTAAATGTTGTAGGATGGAATCGTTGAGAGGCTCCACAAATCCAGGACACCTAACCAACGTTTCCCACTCATGTTAGAGGTGATTTATTTAGGATTCAAATTCTACATTTGTTTTATAAATGTGGTAAATGTTGCAAATGCTTGAAAATGACGGTATCTTATATCATTTGTTCCAGAGCCCGGAGAGACGGTCTAGTCCTAGACAGAGCAAGACCCGAGGCACCGGTAGCTCGAAGAGTAGGAAGATCGACTTTGGATCTGTGCCTGGGAGTGACGACGGTGGTCAAAATGCTTGCCACACCATGTGTTATGTACATTAGCCATGATGTGGCACTTTTTGCACCAGTTTTGATGTACTTTGTATCTACGGCACGAGTTGCTATGTATTTTGTATTTACGGCATGAGTTGTCACATTTTGTGTAGGGCACGAGTTGCCATTGTATGTACATTGGGAACCATGTTCCACTATTCGCCAGAAATTGTATATGTTTGGATGATTTTTGTAGCCTCTATGTACATGGATTTTCAGTTATGTGATTTATATATCTCGTTGTCTAATGTGGTTGTCTCATGTTGTGTCTATCATGATGTGATGTTGTGTAAATTTGGGTTTTACGTAGATCTTAGAAGAGAAGTTGGATATCATAGTTCAGCTTGGTTTATCTTTCCACATGTAAAAGCTTCTAATGGTATCTATGTTAAGAAAACATTGTAAACATAGGCTAACTCAAACAAAATCATGTGTGAGAATTAATCTAAAAACAAACGGAATAAATGGATGGACAAATCACACCTCATGGCACATAAGATATATATTGGGAACTTGAGTACTAGGAAAAGAATACTTAAAAATAGAAAATGTCCATTGTCTTCAAAAGGTTAAAATGAGATCCAACATGATTTTAATAGCTCTACATAATGAGATCCAAAATGTCCATACTCTACATAATGAAATGTCGTCACTAGTATTTATTTTGACCATTTTGTCCTCTTAAGATCATGCAACAAATTAATAACCAAGTTATGGAATCATTTCTTAATCAATTGTCACCATACAAATAGGACAACCTTGAGCACGATGTATAGCTAGCTCATTAATTCTCACTCACGGATATAGCCACCTTTGATTTGATGACCATCACATCCACTACCATTTACAATTAGGACTTCCTTAATTTATCATTATGTGATAGCGATCTAATTTTATGTAGACACGTTGACTTAAACACATGTATAGTTGACATTACAATAAATGACTACTATGAGGTGTATTTTTGAGGCTATATCCACCTCAACACACCAACTTGTTACCCCAATTCCCCAAATGTTGTCGAATTTTGTCTGGAAGGGATAGAGGGGTATTAGGACATCATAATTCATCTATTGGATAGTCAGACACTTGTTAAAGACATTTAGGACAAGTGCATTACATCAATGGAGTCACAAATACACCCTCATCAAGTTGCATGCATCCATTAGCATGCCATCAACACTAAAACATGTAAGCATTACTACATGTTGGAGTAAGCTTTACTAATGTTATGATAATATTAGGTTTTCCATCCATTGAGAAGGTTTCCATAGGTGTGCATATCCACCATATAAAAATATTAATGGTACAACCAATTCATTATGTTTCTAAATTAGGTATCCGGTGCTAGGTACAACGGTTTTCTAGTTGTATGCACCCTTACTATATAGATGAGAAACTATGCATATATGTGTATAGTGATTTGGATTCAAATGTATGCACATGAATATATATGTACAATGAAAATGATTTAATATTTACATGTATTATAATTTAGGGCTAGATCTTAGGCTACATAATAGGGTTTCATTGTGATTAGAATACAAACTAGGGTTTACGCTACCAACTAGGTTTTTTAGGATAGGCTCTCGTGTTTCTAGGCTACGATTCAAGCTCTAGGGTCACCATCTTAATGTTTAATTCCACTATCATGACATCATTCTCACCAATACCATGCCCACTACTACAATCACCATCAAGCCTCTCAATCCCACTTTGAACATTTCCCATACTTCCAAGTTAAAATTGATACATCTTGTTGCTAAAAGCTTTTCACTTATCTATTCACATAGACATATCCACTCCTGTGAAATATTTGTTGTAGCTTGGTATGTGCAAGTTCACATGCAATAATACTTGAGAGATCATTTTACCCCATGATCCATGGAAGATCCATTGGAGTCATATGAACCTCATTGTCATCACCCCAACCATGGTCAAGACGCCAAGATCCATCCTTAGTAGAAAAAACCTCATGTTGGCACCCATACCACACTCAAAGATAAAAAATTCTTTGAAAGGGCATGTTTGGGGGTTAAGGGAATGTTGATTTTTTTATAGTCACACATGAGAGGTTCTTAGAGTCAAATAAATTGGATATAAATAAATTCCCCAATGACTTCATCATCTTCATCACCATCGCCATCTTCATCAACGCCTTCATCATCATCACCATCACCATGACCACCAACTTCACCACCATCACCATCATCATGAACGTCACCATCTTCATCATCATCACCATCTTCATCATCATCACCATCTCCATCTTTTGGATGCGAGACGGAACCATCACCATCTCCATCATCACCATCACCATCTCCATCATCACCATCACCATCACCATCACCATCAACCTCACCACTATCACAATCACCATCAACCTCACCACCATCACCATCATCATCAACGTCACCATCTTCATCATCATTACCATCTTCATCATCATCACTATCTCCATCTTTTGGATGGGAGACGGAACCATCACCATCTTCATCATCACCATCACCATCACCATCAACCTCACCACCATCGCCATCATCATCACCGTCACCATCTTCATCATCATCACCATCTTCATCATCATCACCATCTCCATCTTTTGGATGCGAGACGAAACCATCACCATCTCCATCATCACCATCACCATCACCATCACCATCACCATCAACCTCACCACCATCACCATCATCATCACCATCTTCATCATCATGGTCATCTGTAGGTCCCTCATCACCGTGTCCATCATCATCACCAACTTCATCATCATTGTCATCATCTTCATCACTATCACCATCATCATCAATGCCTTCATCATCATCACCATCACTATGACCATCAACTTCACCACCATCACCATCATCATCAACATAACCATCTTCATCATCATCACCATCTCCATCTTTTGGATGCAAAACAGAACCATCACCATCTTCACCATCATCACCATCTTCATCATCATCACCATCTCCATCTTTTGGATGTGAGACAGAACCATCACCATCTTCACCATCACCATCACCATGACCATCAACTTCACCACCATCACCATCATCATCAACGTCACCATATTCATCATCATCACCATCTTCATCACCATCACCATATCCATCTTTTGGATGCGAGACGGAACCATCACCATCTCCATCATCATCACCATCTTCGTCATCATTATCCCAATCTTCATCATCACTGTCATCTGTAGGTCCCTCATCACCGTGTCCATCATCATCACCATCTTCATCATCACCATGATCTTTAATCACCATCACCATCATCATCAACGTCTTCATCATCATCACCATCATCATCATCATCACCACAAGTGCCCGGTGGATGATTTTCCAAAGCTGACCCCCATGTGCAAAAATTGCACACTCCCTCACTGAGCAAAACCCTAGTTTCCAATATGGACGTACAATATGACACCGGGGCCACCGGATCGGAGGGGAGGGACACCCCTAGCACAATACTGGTGTCCTGAATCCAACGGAGTCGACGGTTCGTCGATCCGAGCCACAGTCTTCATTCTATGGCTCATACCGTCTCGCATCCAAAAGGCCTTTAGGGACACCTGCTGGATACCTACCGGGGGCATAGAACTCCAACCGTGCAACAAAACTGGGTTCCGGGGAGTCATGCAAGTGTGTCTAGGTGGGTTCCGGCTGGGAACACTAGCCATAAGTTCCCGGTGGATGATTTTCCAAAGTTGACCCCCGTGTGCAAAAATTGCACACTCCCTCACTGAGCAAAACCCTAGTTTCCAAGATGGACGTACAAGATGAAACCGGGGCCACCAAACTGGAGGGGAGGGGTACCCCTAGCACAATACTAGGGTCCTGAATCCAACGGAGTCATCCGAGCCACAGTCTTCATTCTATGGCTCATTCTGTCTCGCATCCAAAAGGCCTTTAGGGACACTTGTTGAATACCTACCGGGGGCATGAACTCCAACCGTGCAACAAAATTGGGTTCTGGGGAGTCATGCAAGTGTGTCTAGGTGGGTTCTGACTGGGAACACTAGCCACAAGTGCCCGGTGGATGATTTTCCAAAGTTGGCCCCCGTGTGGAAAAATTGCACACTCCCTCATTGAGCAAAACCCTAGTTTCCAAGATGGACATACAAGATGACACCGGGGCCACCAGACCGGAGGGGAGGGGAACCCCTAGCACAATACTGGGGTCCTGAATCCAATGGATTCGACGGTTCGTTGATCCGAACCACGGTATTCATTCTATGGCTCGTTCCGTCTCGCATCCAAAAGGCCTTCACGGACACCTGCTGGATACCTGCCAGGGGCATAGAACTCCAACCGTGCAACAAAATCAGGTTCCGGGGAGTCATGCAAGTGTTTCTAGGAGGGTTCCGGCTGGGAATGCTATCCACAAGTGCTCGGTGGATGATTTTCCAAAGTTGGCCCCCATGTGCAAAAATTGCACACTCCCTCACTGAGCAAAACCCTAGTTTCCAAGATGGACGTACAAGATGACACTGGGGCCACCGGACTGAAGGGGAGGGGCACCCCTAGCACAATTCCGGGGTCCTGAATCCAATGGAGTCGACGGTTCGTCGATCTGAGCCACAGTTTTCATTCTATGGCTCGTTCTGTCTCGCATCCAAAAGGCCTTCAGGGACATCTGCTGGATACCTGCCGGGGGCATAGAACTCCAACCGTGCAACAAAACCATGTTCCAGGGAGTCATGTAAGTGTGTCTAGGGGGGTTCTGGCCAAGAGCGCTAGCCACAAGTGCCCGTTGGATGATTTTCCAAAGTTGGCCCCCATGTGCAAAAATTGCACACTCCCTCACTGAGCAAAACCCTAGTTTCCAAGACGAACATACAAGATGACACTAGGGCCACCAGCCGGAGGGGAGGGGAACCCCTAGCACAATCCCGGCCTCATGAATCCAATGGAGTCGACAGTTCATCGATCCGAGCCACGATCTTCATTCTATGGCTCGATATGAGTATGATGATGAATATGATGATGATGATGATGATGACGAATATGATCATCATCATCAAAATCATCATATTCGTCGTCATCATCTTCATTAGTCATCATCATCGCCATCTTCATTAGTCATCATCATTTCCATCTTCATCATTAGTCGTGATGATATGATGATGATGATGATGATGATGATGGTGGTGGTGATGGTGGTGGATGATGATGAATATGAGTATGATGATGATGATGATGAATAATTTGAGATGATGATGATGATGGTGATGATGATGATGATGAAGACGACGATGAATATGTAGCACATCATCAACATCTTCATCATCATCATCAACATGATCATCATCATCAACTTCCTCCTCATCATCATCATCATCATTGTGAGGATGCAGATGATGATGAGGATGATGAAGATGATGATAATATGATGATGATGAGGATGATGAAGATGATGATAATATGATGATGATGATGATAGTCATCATAATAGTCATCTTCATCATCCTCATCATACTCGTCATCACCATCATCCTTATCATCATCATCATCGTCATCATCATCATCATCATCATGTTCTTCGTCATGATGATGATGACGACAACGATGATGATGAAGATGGTGATGATGATGATGACTAATGGAGATGATGATGATGATGATGAATATGCAACACATCATCCTCATCATCATCATCATCTTTATCATCATCAACAACATGATCATCATCAACACCATCATCATCGTCATCATCTTCATCATCATCATCATTGTGAGGACGAGGATGATGATGATGATGATGATATGATGATGATGATGATGGTGGTGGATGATGATGAATATGAGTACGATGATGAAGATGATGATGATGATGATGACGAATATGATTATCATCATCAAAATCATCATATTCATCATCATCATCTTCATTAGTCATCATCATTGCCATCTTCATCATCCTCACCATCACCATCATCATCATATGATCATGGTCACGATGATCATTGTCTTCACCATCATAATCGTCATCTTCATCATCCTCATCATCCTCATCATACTCGTCATCGCCATCTTCTTCATCATCATCATGGTGTTGATGATGATGAAGATGATCATGATGATGAGAATGATGTGCTGCATATTCATCATCATCTTCATCATTAACATCATCATCATCTCCATTAGCCATCACCGTCGTCATCATCACCATCTTCATCGTCATCGTCATCATCATCATCATCATCATCTTTGTCATGATGATGATGATGATGATGACGACGGTGATGGCTAATGGAGATGATGATGATGATGATGATGATGATGTTGATGATGAAGATGATGGCGAATATGCAACACATCATCATCATCATCCACAACATGAACCACGACATGATCATCATCATCATCCACAACATGAACCACGACATGATCATCATCATCATCATCGTCATCATCTTCATTGTGAGGATGAACATGAGGATGACGATGATGACGATGATGATGATGATGATGATGCTGACGATGACGATGATGACGAAGATGATGATGATGATGATGATGATGACTAATGGAAATGATGATGATGATGATGTTGATGATGAAAATGATGATGAATATGCAGCACATCATCCTCATCCTCATCAGCATCTTTATCATCATCAACAACATTATCATCATCATCATCATCATCATCATCATCATTGTGAGGACAAGGAGAATGATGATGATGATGGTGGTGGTGGATGATGATGAATATGAGTACGATAATGAAGATGATGGTGATGATGGCGAATATGATGATCATCATCAAAATCATCATATCCGTCATCTCATCTTCATTAGTCATCATCATCGCCATCTTCATCATCCTCACCATCATCATCATCATCATATGATCATGGTCATGATGATCATTGTCTTCATCATCATAATCGTCATCTTCATCATCCTCATCATACTCATCAGCGTCATCTTCTTCATCATCATCATCATCATCTTCGTATCGTCATCATCATCATTGATGATGATGATGATGATGATGAGGACGACGAAGATGTTGTTGATGATGATGATGAGGAAGAGGGTGATGACGAAGATGATGATGATGATAGTGGATGATGATGAATATGAGTACGATGATGAATATGATGATGTTGTTGATGATCATCGTACTCATCATCAACATCATCATCATCATCTTCATCATCATCACCATCAATGTTGATGATGAGGATGATAATGATGATGATGATGACGTTGACGATGAAGATGATGACCTAAATGTTGACGAAGATGAGGAAGAAGGACGATGATGATGATGGTGTTGATGATGACGATGATGATGATGATGAAGATGATGATGATGATGGTGATGAGGATGAAGAAGATGATGATAATGGAGATGAAGATGTTGATGTTGATGACGATGGTGATGAAGATGATGATGATGATGATGAAGAAGGTGATGCTGATGAAGAAGATGACGATGGTGGAGATGTTGATGAGGAAGGGGGAGATGACAATGATGATGAAGATGTTGATGATGATGGTGATGGTGATGATGATGATGATGATCATCATCATCATATTCATCATGATCATCATCATCTTAATCACCATCATGATCATCATCCTCATCATCCTCATCATCATCTTCATCACCATTGTCATCATCATCATCACCATCACCATCACCATCATCTCATCATCATCATCATCAACATCTTCAACATATTCAAAATCATTTTCACCTCCCCCTTCCTCATCAACATCTCCATCATCGTCATCTTCTTCATCATCACATCTTCATCAACTTCATGTATCCCCTTGACAAAGGAAATTAAATAAACCATACAAAGGCATATAATAGCGCATACACGTAAGGATGCATGCGTGCTGTTATTAACGCGTGCACACTGTCCGTCAGGCGTGCACATAGTTGTGCGCACGCGTGCCTGAATTCAAATTGTTTTTGGCACCCTTGCAGGCTTGGAATTAGCTTCGGATTGCACCTTGAGGCTTGGTCTGATTTATGCCTGATTTATGGTAGAAAACATCAAATGCTGTAACTTTCAATTTTTCACAACTAGTTCCACATAAGCTCCATGAGTGCACTGCAGATGAAATTGCACATGCTTATCGAGCTCTGTGTGCAGATTCTAAATATATAATTTTTGAATAGATCTATTGTTGTTTTCTATTTTTATTTCATTTTTAACTGCACTCATGTCAAATTTGTAAAAAACATAGGTCGTTTATTTGGCCTATAACTTTTGATTGGCTTACCTATTTCTAAAACAGAAAAGAACTTGCACAAGAGCACGAAAATACCTACAACCTAAAAAAAAAAAAAAGTATTTTGATTATTTTTAGACCATGATATGGTGGCTCAACACTTGACCATGTCGTTTTAGGGATTCACTGACTTCGGTAATTTAAAAAAATATAAAATTGACTTTTAAAATTTTGGAAAAATAGCCCCGCACAAGGTTCTTCTGTTTCCTGCGCCTCTACATATTTGTTTTCTTGTAAATTGAAAATTTAGATAGCAAACAGGTGGCTCAACAAAAACATGTGCATTATGTTTGAGAAAAAAATAACATACCAATCTTCGAATAATGACATTTTGGGGTGGTTATACCACTTTTCCATAAATAAAAGTTATATATTCCGGAAGGTCATCCATTTTTCTACGTTGCATCTGTTTACACCTAATCCAAAAAAGTTTTGTAGGTACCTCTAATAATTCATTTTAATGATAAAATTTCTATTTTTCTGGAATGTCATTGCAACTAACGTGTCATGATTGGGTATCATTACCTTGCACCAGCCCCTATGTCATCATTCTCATAAGTGAAACTAATGCCATGATGATGCATAAGTGGAAGTATAATTGAGAATGAAGTTTATGATCTCTTAGTTATAGTGAGAGTTTAAAGGAAAAAAAAATGTTACACCGTATATCCCAATTAGATATTGAGGGTAATTTGGTATGTTTCAAGTACGATGTTGGGAAGTTTGAAGAAATGTGAGCTATATGCACTATATTATGAACTAACGGGGGCATATGTGGGGTTAAATGTATATGGTATGATCCTAAGGGATGCATATATGGGGTTAAACGTACGTAATATGACTCCAAGGGGGGCATATATGGGGGTATTATATTAAAGGAAAAAGTGATAAAAGACCAAGCACAAAGGATAGAGCATGCCATTATCTCTAAAAAGAAGACTGATGATATCGGTGTGCAGAAGGAAGAGAAACCATCAAATGTGAAACCATATCGACGTCCTCATTACCAAGAAAGCTTTCAAGAAACCACATAAAATTTTGAGGATCCATAATTTTCTTAAAGTGTAGAAACCTCATCAAATCACACTAATTGTCAAATTTCTAACCATGAAATGGTTTGTGATTTTTTTTTTTAAATTTCAAATTTCTAAGGGTTTTATGTAGTTTTTGAACAATCTTGGTGATTTTTAGAGTAAAAAAATTAATACTATGAAATTTGAGCAAATCATATTGCAAAAAAATGAAAAATGGTGAATATTTTTTGGAGAAAAACTTTGAAAAATATCCCTTGGGTTTTAGCCCTAAAATTTTCATTGCAAAAAAGATAAGAAAATACGCAACAATACTATCAAGGAAGATGATGAAATACTTAACAATATTCAAGGAACAGGGCCCATATATGCCCCCTTGGATTATATCACACCATGCAAGTCGCCAATCATTACTAAGAGCATCTTTGACAATAAATCGAGTCATACATTGTTTGATGGTTTTTTTTTCATTGAGAAATTCAAATGCTATGAATAATCCATATTTCATCCACTTCCTCAACCCAATGTCGTCAAATCAACATCCTCTCCATTAACAACGTGATCTAGACACTCTTTGTTAACAACACGTTTGCATTGGTAGTGCAAGTCGCATTATTTAATACGATGGATATTTCTTTTGGTCAAATTCAAATTATAATATTTCAGTTGATTGCCTCCCATCTTGTCTGGCACCTTTCAAAAAACACTTTGTTCAATCTGATACATGGGTTTTGGTGAGAAATATCCACATCAAGTTCATCACATAGGGTCCTCTATAGTTTGCATATACGAGGATTCGAAAACATTTAATGTACTGGCGGTTTCATTGTGTGGTCCTACAAATAAGCACAAATGAATTACAAGGTGCAATTGTGGGAGGGCATGAACTCTATGAGAAGTTTGATGATTCTAGGTTCGATTCAAGTAAGCTTTATCTCACAACGTATATCAATGTTCCTCTAATGTTGTCCCGGTTAAGCTCCATACCATTAGATAGGAATCAATAATTTAAATTAAAAAAGTTATGCTAATCATTAGTTCTACTAAGTTTGCATTTCCATATGGCTATCCTAATCCGAGTTAATGGAAGTATATGAATTTTGTTTATTTTGGGCTCCTCGATTGTTTTGGTCATTTCATCATGTTGGATCCAATAACTAGGTTGAAGGCTTGTTTTACTTTTGACATCTTGAATTCTAAGAATATCGAAATATTTTAAGTTGTTTAGAATTACTTGTAAATCCAATATTTCTTAACATAAGTAATGGTATTAATTAAAAAACAACACAATATATTGGAGTTTTGGGAATTCCTATGTGTTTTGTCATCTTATGTTGAGTTTCTTTTATCTATCAATGTATAGATACAAAATAATTAGGGTACAACTGAATTAGCTAACTAGTAATTAAATAAGCCATTTTAATGTTACTTGCAATTAGGATTGTTTTGGTCATTTCATCATGTTGGATCCTATAACTAGGTTGAAGGCTTGTTCTAATTTTGACATCTTGAATCCTTTAAGAGTATTGAAATATTTGATGGTGTTTAGAATGACTTGTCAATCCTATAGTTCTTCAGATAAGTAATGGTATTACTTAAAAAAAATAACACAGTATATGGGAGTTTCTGGAATTCCTATGTGTTTTGATGTGATTGGTCTATTTATGATAGTATAGGGATTGTGTTATGGAAGTTCAATGAGCTCCTCATGTTATCTTGAGATTCATTTATTTATCAATTTATCAATGTAGAGATACAAAAGAATTAGGCAGGGTAATTTTTAAGGGCGAAATTTCGTCAATTGACTATTTTTCGGGCTTTTTTTCAAAAAATAAATTCGCTATTTGGTCATTTTTAGTCTCTAATATCGCCTATATTTACAAAAAATATGTTTTTTTATCATAATATTCGTCAAAATTTACACATTTCAGTAGTGAATTGTATGTTTCATATTTAATATTCGTCTACCTATCTATATACATGTTTTTTTCAATCCAAAATAATCGCCTAAGATACTATACTTAAGTATAATATTAGAATCCTTAAAAAATACCCTGGAATTAGGGTACAAATGAATTAGCTAACTAGTAATAAAAGAAGCCATTTTAATGTTAATTGCAATTAATATATATAGATATGTTAAATGATGCATTATGTATATATGGATGTCGAGTTATGTATAATTATAGCTGGTTATAATGTACATGCCTTGTAAATATTGTGAACTTTGAGGGCTTATGTGTAACACACCCAAAAAATTCATAAATAAATAAAAAAAATATTTGTATGTAAAAGAATAACATCTAGTAATAATTATAAGACTTCATAACTTATCTATGTTTTTATTCTAGAAAATGGCCAGAGTAACAAAGATGTTCTAAAATGTTTATGACTGTGTGGTTAGGTTTTCAATTAAGAGGGATGTCTTACCATAACAAAGGGTGCATCGCTAACAAGGAAGAAGGTGATGTTTTCTTGTTTTACAAGCTCTTCCTTTATATAAAACTACTTGTGTAATTAAATTAGACTGGCCCTATGGCTAGGAAGGTCTTTGATCCTAGTGTAAGTATGTTCCATTTTTAATTAAAGATCATGCTAGAGAAGTAAAAGGGAAAAGTTTGAAGGTTTTTCCAAGGTCTCGCTTGAGCCAAAGAGTTATAATAAGGTTTGGCTTATGCTTCAGTTTTACTCCATGATCAGGAATTAATGGTCATGTGAAAATGAAGGTGGTAGATGGAAAATTTATTACGCCACCCTGGCTACGGGTTGACAGCGCAACCAGGCTTTATGGCTGTTCGCGGGAGTCAAAATCCATCGTCCATCTATACAGATGGATGGGAAAGGGTTTGACAAGGGTTTTAATGTCATTTCGTTATCTTAACCTCATTTATGAAATCTGGTTCTTTTGGCTGCAAGCTCTGCGTAACCATGGTGTTTTTGGAAACTGGGAGGACAAAAGAAATGCGAAGTAGTAATGGAAAATATTTGGTGTTGTATTTCGAGGTTTTCGAAGTTGGAGGACGCCATACACCCTTCTTCCCGGTAGCTGCGACAGGAGCTATTTTCAGGCTATCTCGAGTTACCCATAACAGGGTAGGAATTCCCAAAACCTTCGTATTCGAACACATTTTTCCTTCTTTGTTCTTTCCTCGAATTCAACATTTAATGTGAAGCTCCTCCATGCAGGTAACTGGGAGTGATAAGGGTTTACGAGGAGGAGACGACCCCAGGTTTTCAATGGTTACCGAGAGGGTAATAGGTTCTTTATAAAAATTATGCAACTTTTTTATTTTCTTTAAGATTAGAATGATACTGAAGATTTGTTTATGCATTTGATTCCAGGTTAAGGGTGCTGGCTAAGTAGAGCTAGGGTCATCGCCTCTGATGGTCGCGTTGTATGACGCCCAGGTAAAGCATTACCTTACTGTAATAACAAAATTTATGTACTCATTAAGAAAATAAAATAATACAGTGTGTATTAATTGCATTTCATAACCTTCCATGGTGTGCAACGGAATTTTAACAAGAGTTTTGGACAACAGAATAATTCGGGTCTCGGCTTCTTTAGAGATAAGTTCTAGGACTACCCAAAAAGGGTTTAATGTCGATCTGCTGTGGAACTCGTGTTCTCAGTTCCAGTATTAGTTTTTTTTTAATTAATTTTTTTATTATTTGTATAAAACCTTCGTAGAGGCTCATTCCATGTCTTAATATTCTTACTGTAGGGTTTTAACATACCGGCAATAGATGCCAAAAATCTGGTTTATACCGGTAGTTATGGGTTCCTTTCAACGTTGACTTGTGCGTGATGGTGATAACCATTCTACGCAGTCATATAAATTAGTTTTATGTTTATGAGAGCATCTAACGAAGGTGGAAAGAATCATATTTCTTCAATTCACTGTGTTTTACAATTGTTTAATTTTTTAAGTGAGCCACGGGTCTTTACTGGTTGGGGATATAATTCTACTAGATGAAGTAATCGTAAACATTCTTTTTAGATAACTCTAGTTAGAGCAAGATGTATTCGCTATTTTGATGATAAGGATTTACTGGTACTAAAAGAGTTTAGGGTTTTCTAATGTATTCATTACAAGATCTATATCATCGGTCCATCTTGATTTAATTCTTTTAGATATTAGTTACTCTAATTATTGACTATAAGTTTTTTAGATTTTTAAAAGTGAAATACTCAAACTGTATTGGTTTGTAATATATGAGATTTGGGTTCTAAAAATAAAATCTCTAACCCGTATTAAGTAAATCGAATTGTTTAAAAAGCTTTGGTTCTGACCTATCCAGTTCAATCTATTCGAAAGAGGGGAAACTTTTAGTTTCCATATCTATTTCAACGATCTGTTAGAAATAAAATAAGAAAAACAAATTTTATTTAAGAAGCTTCAGGATATTCTATAGTAAGATATAAGTCTCATTTTCAATGATTTTTAGTAGGTAAATATTTCGATGCTTTAAACTATGATTATCCTCTGACTATAAAAAGGAAACAAGTCGGAAACAGAGTTTATTTAATAAACGGGAAAAATGCTATAAATGATTTAATTTGTAAAAAAAGAGAATATCATATGGTAGAAACATTATATAGGGGTTATAATGAAATTTTAACTATAATCGTTATCTTTTAACTTTAAAAATCGAACGACAGTATATACAATTTCAGATCATAGTAGTATATATATTTTCGTACAGCATGTAAACAAACCATAGACTATTTCAGATGCAAAATAGAATTTTACTAGGGGTTAATTGCGGAAAATAGAAATAACATTCCTACAGTAAGATATCTAATCAATAGAAAAAATAAACAAGGAAACTCGCACAGTCGTTCCTCCCAACCATCTCCTAGAGCAGCCAAGCCTCGCTTGCTCTAGAACCCTTCAGACTGATCTCTAAACCACAAGAGCAAAAATCCCTAATGCCCCATCTCTTGCATTATCAGATTCAATTCCCCTCCATTTCTAGCCTCTTGTTGCTTATGGATATACTGTTATATAGTATTTTGCCTAGGACTTGGTCATTTATGAGCCTCCTTCTCTTTAGCACTCACTGAGAGTTGTGACCTGATTTTGGGGAAGATACCTCCTGCATCTTGAGTTCTCACTCAGTAGCTTCAACCACTTGTGGGTCATCAATCACTCATCCAACAACTATTTCATTTCTATCTCCCATTTTTAGTTTTTTTATAATAAAACAATAATCCATTACATTGTTTTATTTTTGACTTCTTGTCAAAAATATAAAATAAATTAAATATTCAAAAATGTAATTAATAATAAATTTATTTATTCCTTTTGTATTACATACACCTCCTCTTAAAGGAAAACACCATCCTCAGTGTTATTAGTTTTCTTCCTTTATTCTTCCATTTCTTCGTCCTGGAATAGGATTGGATATGCCTCCCGCATATCACTTTCCAATTCCCAAGTGGACTCTTCCGGACTAAGGTGATTCCATTGCACCTTGACTTGTCCAATGGTATGGTTCCGGAGTATGAGTTCTCTTCTGTCGAGGATACGCTTCGGTCCCCCCCTGGAACTATCCCTCGGGTTCAACCTGTACAACATCCCAATAAATCACATGACTGGTGTCGTGAACATATTTTTTTAGAATGGAAACATGAACAAAATCATGTACTTTAATATTAGGTGGTAGGGCTAACTGATATGATACCGACCCTACTTTGGCCAAAATTTTGAATGGGCCACAATACCTGGCTACCAACTTGGAGTACTTGCCCAACCTTAAGGAGCTATTCTTGGGTTTTACCTTTATGAACACATGCTCACCTACCCGGAACTCTTGATGAGTTCTTTTTAGGTCAACGTAATAGTTTTTCCTGTCTTGGGAAGCCTTCAAATTTTGTTGTACCTGTTTCACGGTTAGTTGCATATCTTTTAATAATTTAGGTCCTAACATTAATCGATCCACCAAACTTCTCCATGAAATAGGAGTACGACATTTACATCCATACAAAATTTCGAAAGGGCTCATGCCAGATGATACCTGAAAATGATTATTGTGAGCAAATTCTACTAGGTGTAGGTAGTCTTCCCACTTACCTGGTTTGTCCATTACGTACATTCTTAGAATGTCCTCTAGGACTTGGTTTACTCTTTCCATCTTCCCATCCGTTTGCGGATGAAATGCAGTACTGAAATTCAACTGAGTACCTAATCCTTTAAACAAAGCCTTCCATAAATTTCCTGTGAATTTTGTATCTCGGTGTGAGATTATTACCTTTGGTACGCCATGCAACCTAAAGATTTATTTCATAAATATGTCTGCAATGTTAACAACTTTATAAGAAGATTTTATTGGAATAAAGTGACTTGCTTTGCTTAATTTATCGACTATGACAATAATTGAGTAGTGTTGCCTAAAATTTTTAGGCAACCCGGTAATAAAATCCATGCTGATTATTTCCCATTTCCATTCTGGAATGGGCAGTGATTGTAGTAATCCAGCTGGATGTTGGTGTTCATCCTTGACTTGCTGGCATTCTATGCAACGAGCTAGGTATTTTGCTACCTCCTTCTTCATGTTTGGCCAAAAAAAATATTTCTTGATCATGGTGATCATCTTTTGATAACCTGGATGTCCTGAATACGATCATTTGTGTAACTCATTCATGGCTATCAATTTAACTTCTGAAGTATTTGGTAAATATAATCTGTTTTTATGCAATAGTAACCCTCTTTCATTTAGACAGAAATATGTTTTTATCTGTTTACTTTCGTTTTCAGCAGTCTTTTCCTTTAAAATTCGGTACTCTTTATCAGATTTTTCTGCATTTAAGATCTAATTTTCCAAATCAGATTCGTAACTACTGCTTGCAAATAATAAATTTGCATGACGACTTAAGGTGTCTGTGACTTTGTTTTCTTTACCTTTTATATGTTTTATCTCGAAGTCATATTCGCTTAAAAATGACAGCCACCTTGATTGTCTAACGTTTAAGTTCTATTGATCAAATAAGTATTTTAGACTTATGTTCTCACATCAGTAAAAAAAAAATTCCGATTAGGTAGTGTCGCCACATTTTTAACGCATATATAATTGCAGCGAGTTCCAAATCGTGCATAGCATAATTTTTCTCATGTTCTTTTAATTTTTTGGATTCATAAGCCACAACATGGTTTTCTTGAATTATTACTTCGCCCAGTCCTTCATTACATCTGTCAATGCATACGATGAAATCTTTAAATGGATCAACAATTTTCAGTATAGGAGCAGTGGTTAAAAGATGTTTTAGTTTATTGAAGCTTTCCACACATTTTTCATTCCAGTCAACCTTTTTACCTTTCTTTTGTAGTGAGGTTATGGGGTAAGCTATTTTCGAAAACCCTTCGATAAATTTTCGATAATAAACCGTAATCCCCATAAATGATCTTATGTCGGTTATATTCTTAGGAACTGGCCATTCAGTGATAGCTTTAATTTTTTCGAGGTCGAAAGATATTCCATCTTTAGACACTACGTGTCCTAGATATTGAATTCTGTCTTTATAGAAATTGCACTTGCTGAACTTAGCAAACAGTTGTTCTCTTAAAATTCTCAGGACTATTTTTAAGTATTCTTTGTGTTGTTGTTCATTCTTTGAATAAATCAGTATGTCGTTGATGAAGAAAACTATGAATTTATCTAAGAAGTTGCTAAAAATACTATTCATTAAACACATAAAAGCTGCAGGTGCATTTGTTAAACCAAAAGGCATTACGACGAACTCGTAATGTCCATAACGAGTTCTAAAGGCAATTTTAAAGATGTCTTCATCCTTGATCCGTACCTGATGGTATCCAGACCTTAAATCTATTTTAGAAAAGATTGTTTCCCCTTGAAATTGATCAAATAGGTCGTCTATCTGGGGTAAAGGATATCGATTTTTAATAGTCATTTTATTTAATTATCGATAATCTATGCATAATCTTAAGGTTCCGTCTCTCTTTTTTACAGATAAGACCAGTGCTCCCCAAGGGGAAACACTAGGTCAAATGTATATTTTGTCAATTTAATTCTTGTAACTGTGATTTAAGTTCAGTAAGTTCTATTATATTCATCATATATGGAGCTTTTGATGCTCGTACCGCTCTTGGTACCAGATCAATCGTAAAGTCTATATCTCTTTTCGAAGGTAGCCCAGGGACTTCTTCTGGAAAAATATCTTTAAAATATTTTAAGATAGGTATATCATCTACTTTAAGTTCATTATATTGCTCCTTATTATCTATTACATACACAGCAAAAACATTACACCCCTTACGTACTGATCTTTTCATTTGTAAGGCTGAGATTTCCCTGATGGTTGTTTTCCTAGGAATTCCTGTTACTTTAATTGTATTTCCAGTGTTATCCATGCATGTAAAAGTATTGTCAAAACTATTCAGCATAACTTTATGTTTCTCCAACCAATCCCTTCCAATCAGCATATCATACGAACCTAACGGTAAAATATTCAAATCAACATGCGTATTAAATTCATTGATCTGTACTTCACAATTTTTCACACAACTAGTGACCTTACGCTTAGTACCTGTAGCTAACTATACCAGCCAAGATTTTTCAAACTTTTCAGATACTAATTTACATAATTCAACAATCCTAGGTGATACATAGCTTAAACTTGCACCTGGATCAATTAATATGGAAATAGGTTGGATTTTTATCATAACTTCGATTTCAACCATTGAAGCTTGATGGTTTGCTTGTTGATTTTTGAGTGCAACATTGATTCGAGGCATACTTATTGCCATATATCCAACTGTAACAACTTTCTGAATGGAGTGGACTTTATTAAAAGTTTTATTTCTTTTAGGGTAGCCTTTGAAATAATGCGGTTCGCCGCATTCCCAAGATTTTAATATTTCTTTCTGAGCAGTGTTTTAAAAATTATGGGAGAGCTCTCTTTCTCTTGTTGCAGGGTGTTTCGGTTTAAAATTTCTCTAGTTGCTTCCCTGATACCCTCTATTATTATTCCTAGTATTTTTATGAAATCTATTGTTACCATTTTTAAAATTATCCCGCCTCTTAGTATTCCAATTAGGCATGTTTTCTCTTTTATTTTTATTCTGTTCAGAACAATAATTCGCCTTCCGCATTGCCTCTTCTAGTTTTTTTGGGTTGTCATACTCAATCCGTTCCTTAAATGGAGTAGGCAAGCAGCTGAGAAAACACTATATTTTTGGTTTTTCATCAATTATATAAGGTACATAACGAAGTAGACTTAGGAATTTACTGCAAAGTTCTTTGATGGTTAAAGCACCCAACCTTAATTTGTAGAATTATTTTTCTTTTTCCTCATAGTACTTTTCTGAAAGGTATTTTTATTTAAATAATTTCTTAAAGGTGTTCCAGGTTACTTGTCGTTCTTTTATACCTTTTCCCTTCTTGATGTCTTTCCACCAGATATCCGCCTTTCCACTTAATTTATAGATAGCCATTTTTGCTTTTAGTTCATTAGAGTAGTTGTAAATCTAGAAGTATTTCTTCATTCCAGACAACTCGGGTTCGGCCTCCTTGTTACTGGATAGTCTACCGAAAGCGGAATTAAGGCGTGAACTCCCTAGTTCAATGTGAATCTAGAGCAAGGAGGAAAAAATATAGAACTGCTTTCCTAGATCTAGTTAAAGATTGAGTGATTAGATGTCTTACCTTTAGATCGTAGATCTTTCTCCTTGATGTTGCTCCAAGCTTCACGGTTGTCAGATCTCAACTTTAAAACTTGTCAAGACATATAGAAAGAATACAATCCATAAAACATATCTAAATAGTAACATATCTAAGTAAATGGTTAAGCAAGTAAACTACACAAACATTTTCAAGACAACAACATTTGGTGGAAAGAGTTTATATTACTGTATTAAAAGAGGGTAATACAAAGTAGAGAGACGATTACAACCAAGACATAACGTTGCAGTCCTCCTCCAAAAATCCAATCCAAATCCTCCAAAGGAAGTATGGGTCTCCCAATAGATGAGTAGGGATCTCCTAAGCTAATGTCACCAACATGCAAGTACTATAGACTTCCTCCCTTTGCAATGGGAAAGAGATTCACATATATAGGACTAAGAGGATAGGATAGGTTGAGATATAGTGGGAGAGGACTAAGGGATCCTCCCAAAGGTCTAGGGAACCGAATGCCATCTCTCCTATAGGTTAGGGATAGAGATCCACATCACACACCTTCGAGAAATGGCTCAAAGATTCCCTTGATCCATTTTAACTAACATCGTCGAATATTGCATTAGGACAACCTGCGCCGTCGCATGCTGCACAAAGGTGACCTACAACGACCTTGAAAATAGGTCAGAATCTCTTCCATTTTGGTTTCTTAGTCATGGGAACTTCAGGGAGGTTTACATTGAGTCTTAAGGTGGCAAGATTTAGGTGTAAAAGAATTCCCCCCAAAGCATGAAGTTGTTGGAACTTGACAGGTGAAATGCTTTGATAGAAGGATGGTAAGGACTTGTCGGATGGAAGATGCTGTTGTAGTACAACTGAATCTGAGAACACAATTTGGCATGACTCATAACATGGCTACCGACCAATACATTGCATATCCATGGTAGTAAAGACTGACTGAACACAATCATGGCCACTAGACACAAGCGTAGATCCATGATGAGATGATAACACATCCACGACCAATACAAGAGTGGATCTGTGTAATATGACTCAAACAATCTCCATCAAAACCTGGGTAAAACATGACTCCCCAGGGTCTTCAATCTGAACCCACAATGATACGAATCTATCCATGTGATTACAAATGTCTTGACGTTGAACATGGTAGAAACCACTTGATTATTGGTCATTGATGTATACTGTTAACAAGTAGGAGGGAAATCACCATTAATGTCAATGATCCCCAAGGTATCATAGTACATATCATCAAGCGCGAATGAATGAGTTGAGGTCGAACGCTTAACGAAATATTTCAATCAAGAGTCAATGATGTAAACTCATGTCAAAAGCGAGGTAACCTACCATTTAGGCATGTAGGCCCAAGGTACTCGATTGGTTTCTAGATTCCATCCTCGGATGATGTCTTGAGGTCGACAAGGATGAAGCCGTCGAAGGAGGGCCTTGATGAATCCCCCATCATTGACACGAAACTTGATAACAGATGTTTGGAGTAGATCGGATGGTACAATAACATGCAAGAATAACTCAGAGTAGACCGACATGGTGGAGGGTGTATTGACTGCAAATGATGGGTGGTGAATGTATTCTTGAACATGAGCATGGCATGACTTGGAAGTATTGACATGATGAGAATGACACCAACTCCTAACATGACTGATAGTAGAAGCATTCTTTGGATGACCCAAAGGAGCAACACGACTCATGAAATCAACATAACTCGAAGAAAAACGGATTACCCAAGTATTGAATGCAAATGAAAAATGAGTGCCATGTTCAAGAGCGACTATGTACTTCCATAAATAAAGTGTAATACAAAATATTCCCTTTTTCCCCATCATGACCGATGAGTGCCTCACTTGTTTTTTAACGAGATTGAAGAGGGTAAACAGATGCTCAGTAAAGCTCATCCCATGGATGAGTCCAATCCCAAATTTTGTACGAACCTAGGAAAGGAGGGGTTCGTCCCATGATGGGCCCTTCAATGTTGAGTTTTAACGAGTCCATAGAAGGTAAACTCAGTGTCATTTCATGTTTAGAGAGTCTGAAAAGAACTAAAGAAGACTCCAAAGGCCCTTTTTCATAGGGTTAGTCTCTTCGCTTGGAAAAGGGTAAAACAATGCGAGAGAAAACTCTTCTAGTCATGATTGGCTGGAGTTCTCTTTTTTGGTAAATAATGCCCCCTAGCCCGAAAAAGGGGTAAACTATCACCAGGGAGATGATCATTCAAATTATTTTACAAGCGTGAATGAATCAATTTCGCTTGGCCATCTTTTCCTATTTTAGGATTCTGAAAAGAGATTAAAAAGGATTCATGAACAACTTTGTCATGGTTGATAACCGAGTACGACAAAGTAAAAAGTAAACTTGGCACAATTCCTTTTCTGTAAATAGTCTAGCGAGGCCGGATAAAGTGATAAGCCTATACTTGTTAGACACACCTTTTTACTCAAATTTTTAATGAGCATGATAATGGTATCAAAAGCACTCGGAATCTTTTTCATATTTAAACTAGAGCACGAAAAAGTAAAAACTAATCTCAAACCACTTTTCATGTTTTAACCAGAGCACGAAAAAAGTTAAAAGTAAGCTCAATACTATCTTACTATTTTTAACGAGCTTGAAGACAGGTGAAAATAATGTTCATGATCTCTTCTTAATTTTTTAACGAGCTTGTAACAAAAAATGAACTATGCTCGGGATAATGCCCATTGGCAGGTTTCTTCTCAACATGATGGCTAGAGGTTGTAAGGTTTGCCCCAAGCATAAGAAATTGATGGCTTACTTCTAGTATGATTTTTAGAGGTACTATTTCATTTTCATGGTTTAATGAGCTCGAAAACAAAAAAGGAAAGTATGCTTGAAAATATTCCCATTGGTGGACTTTTCCCATCATGATATCCAAAGGTTGGTACATACCCCCAGCATGATTGCTAGAAGTAAGTGACTTAGCTCCAACATGACGTGGAGAGGCGATTGAGTTGACTTCAACGTAACGTCCTGAGGTTGAAAACATGCCCCCCAAGCTTCATTTCATTCGCCTAAGGCATAGGCGGATGAAAAGAAGGTTCAGGTACTAAGTCTACGAGAAGACTCGACTCAAAGGGAATGGATTTGTTTCATTTTTTAACGAGATTGACACAAGAAAAGAACCATGCTCACAGGAACCTATTTCATTTTTTAATGAGCTTGACATAGAAAGGGAACTATGCTCATAGGATATTGTTTCATTTTTTAACGAGCTTGACACAAGAATATAACCATGCTTGCGGGGTACTGTTTCATTTTTTAACGAGCTTAAAACATAAAGAAATTATGCTCAAAGTTAAAGGCACTTCTCCAACATGACGTCCAAAGGTTAGTAGTGTGCCCCCCAACATGATGTCTAGAGGCTGGAGATATGCCCCTCATGCTTAAGGGGAAGAACCACTGATATGTGTGGAACGGTCAGGGAAGTTTGTTGAATGGAAGTCATGTGATGATTGGGTGTCACGAAGGAAAGCTTATCGATGGTCACAATCCTCCCATCATAGAAAAAATACATCACTCGAAAGAGTGTTGACACTACGACTTTCATAGCATAGACATAATCACGTCCAAGGAGAAGATTGAAATCTAAAGTACCTTGGACAACCATGACATCAACATAAACAGTTTTACCTCCCAAGGTGACATGTAACTACAGAAGAATCCCTAAGGGTCCAGTAGGCCTTCTATTAAAAGACAAAATCTGGCCAGTGACCGGCACAAGCTAAGGAGACCCTATAGCTTGCTAAGTAGTTGAGGATAAAATACTAACAGAAGCTCCCTCATCAACTATAGTGCGAAAGATTTCCTTATCAGAAACACCTACAGATATCTGAAAAGGAACATCTAAGGGGAGACAAGATTCTGCTACACTATTCCAATCAAATGAAATAACCTCAGTACTTGGAGGAGGTCCCATGGACGAGACTTCTCCTTTCCTAAAACTATCTGAACCAACCAGAAAGATATCAACGATTTCTAATTCACTTTCAGTTGTAAAAGAAAGATACGACGAATATTTTGTGATGGTGACTACTTCAATCTAGGAATTTTCCAATGAAAGAGTTCGGTGGACTGAGGATAAAACTAGGTCTACCGCTTGTGTTTCACTCTTCAAAGGGAGAGTGGGATCAACCGAGGGTGATGTTTGATTAATCGTTTTCATTTCACTCTTCAAAGGAGGAGTGGGGTTAGTTGAGAATGAGACTTGATTAATCGCTTGGGTATCATCCCTCAAGGGAGGAATGGGGTCAATCAAGGATAATGTTGAATCGACCGCTTCGTTTTCACTCTTGATGAAAGAGTGGGGTCAACCGAAAATGAGGTTGGATTGACCATCCTATCAACCAATGTAGGATCAAGAGACAACCTACACTATGCAGTTGGAAGGTGTTTATGGGATATGTCCATGTCTTCCAACAATTGAGAAGCTTCATCCATACGAGGACAAAGGTAAGTATGGTCCATTCCCTTGTATAACCAACAAGGGTCTGCAGCTCTACCTTTTCGACCCTTAATTACAATGTCACTAGTTGATGGGGTATCATTAGTATGACGTTGAAAGACTGATGACAAGGGTTGTTCAGAATGCGACCATATTTCTAATACCTTGGAGATACCAAGGGATCTCTTAAGAAAATGGGACCCTTTACAAAGTTTGCAAGGGAATTTCGGTATACGCAAATTCGAAATAGGTGTATCAGTTCCCCCAACATGATGATCAGTGGTTGGCGAGTCCCCAGCATGATGATTAGTGGCTGGAGTTGTGACCTTCTTATTAGTATTCTTCTTCTTAGTCTTCCCTTTCTTCTTCTTCTCACCTACCTTCTTACTAACATCAGATTTTTCAGTAGGAGAAGAGGAAGAGAGGGAATCCTATTCAACATTCGACGAAGAAGGAGAAGGGTCACCATGATATTGGTGTTCATGTGGTGAAGGACCTAGGTTCGACACAATTGGTGCACTTGGTGTAACTGGATTGGAGAATAACCATACCGGTAATCCTATCGTCAATCCAGGAAGACTCAATGTAGCCATAAAGGGATGACCAACAGTTCCACAAGGGGGAATAACAAATGGCATACCCTGGAGAGGGGTTTCTTGGTTGGTAGTCCCAGAAGAATATTCCATATCTAAACTTCCTAAGAGTCTCTGAAGTACCACACAAATCAAATGCTACTCAAGTCTAAAAGAAACAAGCAAAATGCGTGAATAGGAGTGGATAAGTAGTCAGGATCCTCATAGTATTTTCATGGCGCCACCACTCGCTATATATCGAAGGGTCCAATAGTAAAACGCGATGAGGATTGGGACTGTACCCTTGCCCGAATACCCGACTAACTGGACGACACGTGCGTAGTAATCTCCCCAAGTGTTGTTCTCGGTGTATTGTTATGCCAAGAAATCCAAACGGTTAACTCAGTTGGTCTCAGGAATCCTAATGGTGTCTCCCGATATACTCAAGGTACGTGGGAGCTCAAATACGTAGTGGTGCTGTCTGATGCACAACCGTATGGCATGAGACCTTCCAATATACTACCGAGTACATGAAACACCTTTCGATATATGCCAAGTACGTGAAGTGCCTTTCGATATACCCTAAGGTATGTGAAAGAGACTTTGATATACTAGATGGTACATGAAAGAGCTTCGATATACCGGTTGGTATGTGGAAGACTACAATACCCCCGGAATTCAGTGCAGGAAAATAACGACAGCTGCCACGTTTTACGACGTTGGAACATGTCACTAACTGACACATAGTTACTAAATGATTTTAACCTAAGCTATCATTAATTATATCTTGTGCGGTTAGGTGGATGCATGAGGTGTAGACAGGAAATGTAAAAATAACGCAAATCCTAACTACATGACAATGCACATTTTCCTTTGTCTTTCTATGAAACCTACTTAAGGTAAGGAGATATCTTTTTTATTTTCTTTTATAATCAAAATGAACTTAAGCATTAATGAAATTAAAAATTCTTATCTAGAATGCATACACTCTAGCTTTCTGCTATAATGGGCTAAAAAGGAAAGGAAATCAAAGATGCAACAAAACCTTTATTTGCAACAAAATATTGTCTTTGAAAACAAACTAATGAAGCACTTTGATTTTCATATGCATGTATCAAGATGAAATTTGATAACTAAGTACTTTTTAGATCAACAAGTAGAAAATGAGAGAATGTCTAATAACACTCGAATCACCCAAAAATTCCCAAAGAAAAAATGAGAGCACCCCCAAACTTTATGACACTTAAAGATCATTCAAAGCAAGCCAAATGCAAGCAGAACCTAAGAAAGAGAGGCTCAAAAAGACATGGATATCCCTAGTATGGTCACCAAATTTGTTACCGGACAATCTACCAAAAGAGGACTTAAGGTGTGATCTCCCTAGTTCAATGTGAATCTAGAACAAGTAGGACAGAATATAGAACTGCTTTCCTAGATCTAGTTAAAGATCGAGTGATTAGATGTCTTACCTTTAGATCGTAGATATTTCTCCTTGATGTTGCTCCAAGCTTCACAGATGTCCGATCTCAGCTGCAAAACTTGTCAAGAAATATAGAAACAATACAAGCAGTAAAACATATCTAAACATTAACAGATCTAAGTAAACGGTTAAGCAAGTAAACTACACAAACATTATCAACACAACAACATTTGGTGGAAAGAGTTTATATTACTGTATTAAAAGAGGGAAATACAAAGTAGAGAGATGATTACGAACAAGACTTAATGTCGCAATCCTTCTCCAACAAGCCAAGCCAAAGCCTCCAAAGGAAGTATGGGTTTCCCAATATATGAGTAGGGATCTCCTAAGCTAATTTCACCAGCATGCAAGTGTTATAGACTTCCTCCCTTTGGAATGGGAAAGAGATTCACATATATAGGACTGAGAGGATATGATAGGTTGAAATATAGTGGGAGAGGACTAAGGGATCCTCCCAAAAGGCTAGGGAACTCAATGCCAGCTCTCATATAGGTTAGGGATAGAGATCCACGTCACACACCTTCGAGAAACAGCTAGAAGATGTCCTTTATCCATTTTAACTGACACCGTCGTAGGCTACATTAGGACAACCTGCGTCGTCACATGCTGCACAAAGGTGACCTATGACGACCTTGAAAATAGGTCATAATTTCTTCCAGTTTGGTTTCTTAGTCATGGGAACTTCAGGGAGGTTTACATTGAGTCTTAAGGTGGCAAGATTTAGGTGTAACACTCCTCTCCTTTCTCAATTTCACTGTTAAACATAGGAGGTTTAATTTTTTTGAATTCTCCTGAAATTTCTTCATAGGGCCTGTACTTATTTTTATCCTTATCACTATTGCTACTTTGACTTGAATCTTGATTTTCTTGTTTTTGTTATTCTCCACTGGATGATTCAGCCCCATGGCTGGTAAATTCCATTTTTCTTCCCTTACGTTTATAAGGCATAGTTTTTGGCTTATCTTCCTTAGTTTCTTTATTTTTTTCTTTTTCATTACTGTGTATTTTAGCCAGTAGAATATTATTTAGTTCTTCTTGGGATTGCATAATTCGTTCGTTTTCATCCCTAGCCCTTTTTAATTTGGACCTCCATTCTTTTACAGTTTGTTGTAATTCTAACATATTGTCAGTTCTACTTTGGTTTAAGTTTACCTAAATTTCACCTCCTTCAGTGGTCATCGGTATTCTGGGGAGTGATTCGTCTCCTTCAGCCATTCTGAATTCCACCATAATTTTCCTGCAAGATACAGTTTTCTTCCTCTTCCTATTTAGTAAGAGAATTAAATCAGAAATGAAAATAAACCATTATTAGTTTCCTGTTTTTATTTTAACAGTTGTTTTAATATTAGGCCGATTTAGGCCAAGTGTTGTAACTTGGCTCTGATACCATAATGTAACACACCCAAAAATTTCATAAAGAAAAATAAAAATTATTTGTATGTAAAAGAATAACATCTAGTAATAATTATAAGACTTCATAACTTATCTATGTTTTTATTCCAGAAAATGGCCAGAGTAACAAAGATGTTCTAAAATGTTTATGATTTTGTGGTTAGGTTTTCAATTAAGCAAGATGTCTTACCATAACAAAGGGCACATCACTAACAAGGAAGAAGATGATGTTTTCTTTTTTTACAAGCTCTTCCTTTATATAAAACTACTTGTGTAATTAAATTAGTCTGGCCCTATGGTTAGGAAGGTCTTTGATCCTAGTCTAAGTATGTTCCCTTTTTAATTAAAGATCATGCTAGAGATGTAAAAGGGGAAAGTTTTAAGTTATTTCCAAGGTCTCACTTCATCAAAAGCCTTATAATAAGGTCTAGCTTATGCTTACATTTTACCCCATGATCGAGAATTAATGGTCATGTGAAAATGAAGGTGGTAGATGGAAAATTTATTATGCCACCCTGGCTGCGGGTTGACAGCGCAACTAAGATTTATGGATGTTCACAGGAGTCAATCTCCATTGTCCATCTGTACAGATGGATGGGAAAGGGTTTGATAAGGGTTTTAATGTCATTTCGTTTTCTTTACCTCATTTATTAAATCCGGTTCTTTTGGCTACAAGCTCTATGTAAACCATGGCGTTTGTGGAAATAGGGAGGACAAAAGAAATGCGAAGTAGTAATGGTAAATGTTTGGTGTTGTATTTCAACGTTTTCAAAGTTGGAGGCCTCCATCCACCCTTCTTCCTGGTAGCTACGATAGGAGATTTTTTCGGGTTGTCTCGAGTTACACATAACAAGGTAGGAATTCCCAAAACCTTCGTATTCGAATACATTTTTCCTTCTTTGTTATTTCCTCGAATTCAACATTTAATGTGAAGTTCCTCCATGTAGGTAACTGGGAGTGACAAGGGTTTACAAGGAGGAGACGACCCCAGGTTTTCAATGCTTACTGAGAGGGTAATAGGGTCTTTATCAAAATTCTGCAACTTTTTTATTTTCTTTGAGCTTAGAATGATACTGAAGATTTGTTTATGCACTTGATTCTTGGTTAAGGGCGCTGGCTAAGTCGAGCTAGGGTCATCACCTCCGATGCCTGCATCGTATGATGCCCAAGTAAAGCATTACCTTACTGTAATAACAAAATTTATGTACTCATTAAGAAAATACAATAATATAGTGTGTACTAATTGCATTTCGTAACCTTCCGTTGTGTGCAATGGACTTTTGACAGGATTTCTGGACAACAAAATAATTCTGATCTTGGCTTCTTTAGAGATAAGTTCCAGGACTACCCAAAAGGGGTTTAATGTCGATCTGCTGTGGAACTTTTGTTCTTGGTTCCATTATTAGTTTTTTTCTTATTAATTTTTTTCTTATTTGTATAAAGCCTTCACCAAGGCCTATTCCTTGTATTAAGCTTCTTAGTGTAGGGTTTTAACATACCGACAGTACATGCCAAAACTATGGTGTATACCAGTACTTATGGGTTCCTTTCAACGCTGACCTGTGCGTGATGGTGATAACCATTCTACGCGGTCATATAAATTAGTTTTCTGTTTATGAGAGGATCTAATAAAGGTGGAAAGAAATCATATTTCTTCAATTGACTGTGTTTTACAATTGTTTAACTTTTTAAGTGACCCACAGGGTCGTTACTGGTTGGGGATATAATTCTACTAGATGAAGTAATCGTAAACATTCTTTTGAGATAAATCTAGTTAGAGCAAGATGTATTCGCTATTTTGATGATAAGGATTGACTGGTACTAAAATATTTTAGGGTTTTCTAATGTATTCATTACAAGATCTATTTCACCGATCCATCTTGATTTAATACTTGATTTATTCTTCCATTTCTTCGTCCTAGAATAGGATTGGATATGCCTCCCGCATATCACTTTCCAATTCCCAATTGGACTCTTCTGGACTAAGGTGCTTCCATTGCACCTTGATTTGTCTGATGGTACGGTTCCAGAGTATGAGTTCTCTTCTGTCGAGGATACACTCTTGTCCCACCTGGAACTCTCCCTTGGGTTCCGCCTGTATAACATCCCAATCAATCACATGAGTAGTGTCGTGAACATATTTTTTTAGAATGGAAACGTGAAAAAAATCATGTACTTTAATATTAGGTGGTAGGGATAACTGATATGCTACCGGCCCTACTTTAGCCAAAATTTCGAATGGGCCACAATACCTGGCTTCCAACTTCGAGTACTTGACCAACCCTAAGGAGTTTTTCTTGGGTCTTACCTTTATCAACACATGATCACCAACCTAGAACTCTCGATGAGTTCTTTTTAGATTAGTGTAAATTTTTTGATTGTCTTGGGACGCCTTCAAATTTTGTTGTACCTGTTTCACGGTTAGTTCCATATCTTTTAATAATTCAGGTCCTAACATTAATCGATCCACCAGACTTCTCCATGAAATAGGAGTACTACATTTACATCCATACAAAATTTTGAAAGGGCTCATGCCAGCTGATACCTGAAAATGATTATTGTAGGCAAATTCTACTAGGTGTAGGTAGTCTTCCCACTTACTTGGTTTGTCCATTACGTACATTCCTAACATGTCCTCGAGGACTTGGTTTTCTCTTTCCATATTCCCATCCATTTGAGGATGAAATGCATTACTGAAATTCAACTGAGTACCTAATCCTTTAAACAAAGCCTTCCAGAAATTTCCTGTGAATTTTGTATCTCGGTCTGAGATTAGTACCTTTGGTACACCATGTAACCTGAAGATTTATTTCATAAATATGTCTGCAATGTTAACAGCTTGATAAGTAGATTTTACTGGAATAAAGTGAGCTGCTTTGCTTAATTTATGGACTATAACCATAATTGAGCCGCATTGCCTAAAATTTTTAGGCAACCCGGTAATAAAGTCCATGTTGATTATTTCCCATTTCCATTCTAGAATGGGTAGTGGTTGTAGTAATCCAGCTGGATGTTGGTGTTTAGCCTTGACTTGCTGGCAATCTAGGCAATGAACTAGGTATTCTGCTAGCTCCTTCTTCATGTTTGACCAAAAGAAATCTTTCCTGATCATGGTGATCATCTATTGATAACCTGTATGTCCCCAATACGATCGTTTGTGTAACTCATTCATGACTGTCAATTTAACTTCTGAAGTATTTGGTAAATATAATATGTTTTTATGCAATAGTAACCCTCTTTCATTTAGACGAAAATCTGTTTTTATCTGTTTACTTTCGTTTTCAACAGTCTTTTCCTTTAAAATTCGGTGCTCTTTATCAGATTTTTCTGCATTTAAGATCTGATTTTCCAAATCAGATTCGTAACTACTGCTTGCAAATAATAAATTTGCATGGTGGCTTAAGGCATTTGCGACGTTGTTTTCTTTACCATTTATATGTTTTTATCTCAAAGTCATATTTGCTTAAAATCACAGCCACCTTGCTTGTCTAGCGTTTAAGTTCGGTTGATCAAATAAGTATTTTAGACTTATGCTATCTGACATCAATAAAAAATTTCTTCCAATTAGGTAGTGTCACCACATTTTTAACGCATGTATAATTGCAACAAGTTCCAAATCGTGCGTAGCATAATTTTTCTCATGTTCTTTTAATTTTGTGTATTCATAAGCCATGACATGGTTTTATTGAATTAGTACTCCACCTAATCCTTCATTACATGCCTCGGTGCATACGACGAAATCTTTAAATGGATCAACAATTTTCAATGTAGGAGCGGTGGTTAAAAGATGTTTTAGTTTATTGAATCTTTCCACGCATTTTTCATTCCAGTCAAACTTTTTACCTTTCTTTTCCAGTGAGGTTATGGGGTAAGCTATTTTTGAAAACCCTTCAATAAATTTTCGATAATAACCTGTAATCCCCATAAATGATCTTATGTTGGCTACATTCTTAGGAACTGGCCATTCAGTGATAGCCTTAATTTTTCTGGGTTCGACATATATTCCATCTTTAGACACTATGTGTCCTAGATATTGAATTTTGTCTTTATAGAAATTGCACTTGCTGAACTTAGCAAACAGTTGTTGTTCTCTTAAAATTATCAAGACTATTTTTAATTGTTCTTCGTGTTCTTGTTCGTTCTTTGAATAAATCAGTATGTTGTCGATGAAAAAAACTACGAATGTATCTAAGTAGTTGCTAAAAGTACTATTCATTAAACACATAAAAGCTGCAGCTGCAAACTTGTTAAACCAAAAGGAATTACAACGAACTCATAATGTCCATAACGAGTTCTAAAGGTAGTTTTAAAGATGTCTTTGTCCTTGATCCGTAGCTGATGGTAGCCTAACCTTAAATCTATTTTAGAAAAGATTGTTTCCCCTTGAAATTGATCAAATAGATCGTCTATCCGGGTTAAAGGATATCGATTTTTAATAGTCATTTTATTTGATTGTTGATAATCTATGCATAATCTTAAGGTTTCGTCTTTCTTCTTTACAAATAAGACCAGTGCTCCCCAAGGGGAAACACTAGGTCGAATGTATATTTTGTCAATTAATTCTTGTAACTATGATTTAAGTTTAGTAAGTTGTATTATATTCATCCTATATGGAGCTTTTGATGCTGGTACCGCTCCTGGTACCAGATCAATTGTAAAGTCTATGTCTCTTTTCGAAGGTAGCCCAGGGACTTCTTCTTTTAAAATATATTTAAAATATTTTAAGATAGGTATATAATCTACTTTAAGTTCGTTATCTTGCTCCTTATTATCTATTACATACACAACAAAAAATTACACACCTTACGTACTGATATTTTCATTTGTAAGGATGAGATTTCCCTGATGGTTGTTCTCGTAGGAATTCCTGTTACTTTAATTGTATTTCTAGTGTTATCTATGCATATAAAAGTCTTGTCAAAAATATTCAGCATAACTTTATGTTTCTCCAACCAGTCCATTCCAATCAGCATATCATAAGAACCTAACGGTAAAATATTCAAATCAAAATGCGTACTAAATTCATTAATCAGTACTTCACAATTTTTCACACAACTAGTGACCTTATGCTTAGTACCTGTAGCTAACTGTACCGCCAAGATTTTTCAAAATTTTCAGATACTAATTTACATAATTCAACAATCCTAGGTGATACATAGCTTAAACTTGCACCTGGATCAATTAAAATGGAAATAGGTTGGCTTTTTATCATACCTTCGATTTCAACCATTGAAGCTTGATGGTATGCCTGTCAATTTTCCAATGCAACATTGATTTGGGGCATACTTCTCTCCATATCTCCAACTGTAACAGCTTCCTGAATGGAGTGGACTTTATTAAAAGTTTTATTTCTTTTAGGGCAGTCTTTGTAATAATGCGGTTCGTCACATTCCCAACATTTTAATGTTTCTTTCTGAGCAATGTTTCTAAAATTGTGGGATGGCTCTCTTTCTCTTGTTGCAGGGTGTTGTGGTTTAAAATTTCTGTAGTTTCTACCCTGATACCCTCTATTATTATTCCCATAATTTTTATGAAATATATTGTTACTATTTTAAAAAATTTCTTGCCTCTTAGTGCTCCAATTAGGCATGTTTTCTCTTTTATTTTTATTTTGTTCGTAACAGTAATTCGCTTTCCGCATTGCCAAATCCATCATTTTTGGGTTGTCATACTCAACCTGTTCCTTAAATGGAGTAGGCAAGCAGCTGAGAAAATGTTGTATTTTTGGTTTTTCATCAATTATATAAGTTACATAACGAAGCAGACTTAGGAATTTACTGCAAATTTCTTTCATGGTCAAAGCACCCAACCTTAATTCATAGAATTCTTTTTCTTTTTCCTCATAGTACTATTCTGAAAGGTATTTTTCTTTAAATATTTTCTTGAAGGTTTTCCAGGTTACTTGTCGTTCTTTTATACCTAAGTTTTACCTTCTTGATATCTTGCCACCAGATATCGGCCTTTCCACTTAAATTATAGATATCCATTTTTGCTTTTAGTTCATCAGAGTAGTTGTAAATATGGAAGTGTTTCCTCATTCCAAACAACCAGGCTTATGCCTCCTCTCCTTTCTCAATTTCATCGTTAAACATAGGAGGTTTAATTTTTTTGAATTCTCCTGAAATTTCTTGATAGGGTCTGTACTTCTTTTTATCCTTATGACCATCGCTACTTTCACTTGAATCTTGATTTTCTTGTTTTTGTGATTCTCCATTAGATGTTTCAGCCCCATGGCTGGAAAATTCCAGTTTTCTTCCCTTACATTTATAAGGCGTATTTTTTGGCTTATATTCCTTAGTTTCTTTGGTTTTATCCTTTTTATTACTATGTATTTTAGCCAGCAGAATATTATTTAGTTCTTCTTGGGCTTTCATAATTCGTTCATTTTCATCCCTAACCCTTTTTAATTCGGAGCTCAATTCTTTTATAGTTTGTTGTAATTCTAACGGATTGTCGGTTCTACTTTCGTTTAAGTTTACCCAAATTTCACTTCCTTCAGTGGTCATCGATATTCTGGGGGGTGATTCTTCTCCTTCAGGCATTCTGAATTCTGCCATAATTTTCCTGCAAGATACAATTTTCTTCCTCTTCCTATTTAGTAAGAGAATTAAACCAGAAATGAAAATAAACCATTATTAGTTTCCTGTTTTTATTTTAACAGTTGTTTTAATATTGGGTCGATTTAGGCCAAGTGTTGTAACCTGGCTCTGATATAATAATGTAACACACCCAAAAATTTCATAAATAAAAAAAATTATTTGTATGTAAAAGAATAACATCTAGTAATAATTATAAGACTTCATAACTTATCTATGTTTTTATTCCAAAAAATGGCCAGAGTAACAAAGATGTTCTAAAATATTTATGACTGTGTGGTTAGGTTTTCAATTAAGCAGGATGTCTTACCATAACAAAGGGCGCATCAATAACAAGGAAGAAGGTGATGTTTTATTTTTTTACAAGCTCTTCCTTTATATAAAACTACTTGTGTAATTAAATTAGTTTGGCCCTATGGTTAGGAAGGTCTTTGATTCTAGTCTAAGTATGTTTCCTTTTCAATTAAAGATCGTGCTAGAGATGTAAAAGGGGAAAGCTTGAAGGTTTTTCCAAGGTCTCGCTTGACCCAAAGCGTTATAATAAGGTCTGGCTTATGCTTAAGTTTTACCCCATGATCGGGAATTAATGGTCATGTGAAAACAAAGGTGGTAGATGGAAATTTATCACGCCACCCTGGCTGTGGGTTGACAGCGCAGCCAGGATTTATGGCTATTCGCAGTAGTCAATCTCCATTGTCCATCTGTACATATGGATGGGAAAGGGTTTGATAAGGGTTTTAATGTCATTTCGTTGTCTTAACCTCATTTATGAAATACGGTTCTTTTGGCTACAAGCTCTGTGAGAACAAGATCTGCATAACCATGGCATTTGTGGAAACTCGGAGGAAAAAAGAAATGTGAAGTAGTAATGGTAAATGTTTCGTGTTTTATTTCGAGGTTTTTGTAGTTGGAGGATGCCATCCACCCTTCTTCCTGGTAGCTGTGACATGATTTGTTTTCGAGCTATTTCGAGTTATCCATAACAAGGTAGGAATTCTCAAAACCTTCGTATTCAAATACATTTTTCCTTCTTTGTTCTTTCGTGGAATTCAACATTTAATGTGAAGCTCCTCCATGCAGGTAAGTGGGAGTGATAAGGGTTTACGAAGAGTAGACGACCCCAGGTTTTCAATGATTACTAAGAGGGTAATAGGGTCTTTATCAAAATTCTACAACTTTTTTATTTCTTTAAGCTTAGAATGATACTGATGATTTGTTTATGCATTTGATTCCAGTTTAAGGGCACGGGCTAAGTCAAGCTAGGGTCATCACCTCCGATGCCTGCATTGTATTATGCCCAGGTAAAGCATTACCTTACTGTAATGACAAAATTTATGTACTCATTAAGAAAATAAAATAATATAGAGTGTATTAATTTCATTTCGTAACCTTCCTTTGTGTGCAACGGAATTTTGACAGGAGTTCTGGACAACATAATAATTCCGGTCTCAACTTCTTTACAGATAAGTTCCAAGACTACCCAAAAATGGTTTAATGTCGATCTGTTGTCGAGCTTGTGTTCTTGGTTCCAATATTAGTTTGTTTTTTATTAATTTTTTTATTATTTGTATAAAGCCTTCGTAGAGGCTTATTCCTTGTATTAATATTCTTAGTGTAGGGTTTTAACATACCGACAATAGATGCCAAAACTCTGGTTTATACCGGTAGTTATGGGTTCCATTCAACGCTGACCTGTGCGTGATGGTGATAACCATTCTACGCGGTCATATAAATTAGTTTTATGTTAATGAGAGCATCTAACGAAGGTGGAAAAAATCGTATTTCTTCAATTGACTATGTTTTACAATTGTTTAACTTTTTAAGTGACCCACAAGGTCATTATTGGTTGGGGATAGAATTCTACTAGATGAAGTAATAGTAAACATTCTTTTTAGATAAATCTAGTTAGAGCAAGATGTATTTGCTATTTTGATGATAAGGATTTATTGGTACTAAAAGAGTTTAGGGTTTTCTAATGTATTCATTACCAGCATAGATCCATCTTAAACCCGTATCTATCAAGCACCGAGAGGGATCCAATTTCTTGAGGTGTATTTCTTTTTTTAAATTTAAACTCAAGAAATTTGATCTCTCTTGATTGATAGATCCAGGTTTAATTTTTAAGTTTTTATTTTATAAAAAAACATATATTTTTTAATTACTTTTCATAATATTTTATGTGATGAACCAACATGGATTTTTTTTAAATACTTTCATAATTTTTTATTTTATGAGCCGACATGAATTTTTTTAATTATTTTTTATTTTATCACTTTTTACTATTAGATGTAACGCTACATCACACATGTAACGCTACATCATACACGTTACAAGATCTCCCTCATATTATCACTTTTTACTATTAGATGTAACGCTACATCACACATGTAACACTACATCATACACGTTACAAGATCTCCCTCATATTATCATTTTTAACTATGAGATGTAACGCTACATCACACATGTAACACTACACATACACATTACAAGATGTCCCTCATAATGTGCTGTAGAGCGCCTCTCGGCGCAACAAGATCTATATCACCGGTCCATCTTGTTGGTTGTGGAGCCTGATCTCCAGATTTAGAGATATTGTTATTCAGCCATGTCCGTACCCCAGGTTTGGTTATGATCCCGGCACGATCCCCAGGGGGTCCAGGGGAAGAGCCCTTGAGGAAAATTTTTGGGGCTGTTTTCGGCACCAGTTTTTGGGCCCATGGTTTTGGGTAACCCGTGGTATTTTCCAATTGTATTTCCCTTATAAAAGAAATACATTGTAACACGGATAGGGTTGATGTATTAGGTTTTATGCATTGTAAATATCTCTGAGATCAAGAAGAGAGACTGTGAGAGAGTGAAGAGGAAGTGCAGCGGCTGTGCTGTAGGTTGTATCCCTTCAGCTTGTTGGATGGTATAATATAAGGACTGGAAAATTCAGTGTGGACATAGCCCAAGTTGAGTGAACCACGATATATCTGTGTCTCTCTTGTAATGTGTGTGTGATTATATTTTCATTTCTGTTTATTGTTATTGCTATGCGATCCTATTTGTCTAACACATCTTGATTTAATTCTTTAACTATTAGTTACTCTAATTATTGACTATCAATTTTTTAGATTTTTAAAAGTGAAATACTCGAACTCTATTGGTTTGTAATATATGAGATTTGGGTTTTAAAAATAAAAGCTCTAACTCGTATTAAGTAAATCGATTTGTTTAAAAAGCTTTGGTTCTTGACCTATCCAGTTCGATCTATTCGAAAGACGGGAAACGTTTAGTTCCTAGATCTGTTTCAACGATCGGTTAGAAATAAAATAAGAAAAACAAAGTTTATTTAAGAAGCTTCAGGATATTCTACAGTAAGATGGAAGTCTCGTTTTCGATGATTTTTAGTAGGTAAATATTTTGATGCTTTAAACTATGATTATCCTATGACTGTAAAAAGGAAACAAGTTGGAAATAGAGTTTATTTGATAAACGGGAAAAATGCTATAAATTATTTTAAAAAAAGAATATTGTATGGTAGAAACATTAGATAGGGGTTATAATGGAGTTTTAGCTATAATCATTATCCTTTAACATTAAAATTCAAACGACAGTATATACAATTTCATATCATAGCAGTATATATATTTTCTTGTAGTGTATAAACAAACCATAGACTATTTCAAATGCAGAATAGAATTTTACCAGGGGTTAATTGGGAAAAATAGAAATACATTCCTACACTAAGAGATCTAATCAATAGAAAAACTAAACAAGGAACCTGGCACTATTGTCGGGAAAACATAAATGGAACATCCGTTCCTCCCAACCAACTCCTAGAGCAGCCAAGCCTCGCTTGCTGCAGAACCCCCGAGCCTGATCGCTGAACCACAAGAGCAAAAATCCCTAATGCACCATCTCTTGCATTATCAGATTCAATTTTGCTCCATTGCTAGCCTCCTGCTGCTTATGGATATATTGTTATATAGTATTTTTCCTAGGACTTGGTCATTTATGAGCCTCCTACACTTTAGCACTCACTAAGAGTTGTGACTTGATTTTAGGGAAGATGCCTCCTGCATCTTGAGTTCTCACTTAGCAACTTCAACCACTTGGTTTTTTCCTCTTGTGGGTCAGCAATCACTCATGTACCAACTATTTCATTTATGTCTCCCCTTTTTAGTTTTTTATAATAAAATAATAATCCATTACATTGTTTTATTTTTGACTTCTTGTCAAAAATATAAAATAAATTAAATATTTAAAAATGTAATTAATAATAAATTTATTTATTCCTGGTGTATTACATTATGCATGTACGTGGATTGGAAAAGCCGCCCTATTTTGGTCCATTAGGGATCTAGGAGGTCTTAGGTTCAATTTCAAGTGTTGTCCATGTGAGTTTAAATGTGTTAGCTGGGATTTTTAGTAAGGTAAAGAGAGATTCATTGGGCCTCTCAACAAATTGCAATAGATTTACCACAATCATCCATCGTGGAGGACTGAGAGGAAGCTTGCAATAAGTCTTCCTCCGCAAACTTAACACCAATAATACAATGGAGGAGGTGATCCCTAGTGCTAAATACCATAATAACTGTCCGATATCCATTGAGAGTGGTTGGATTAGATGCAAGTAAACTAACGGAAATAAAAGTGCATATACTTTCCTGTAAATGAATTATAATATACCACATAAATAGATGAAAATAGGAAAATGAGTATCCCATAGGCCATAGTTACATCATAAAGTTTTGCACTTCGTTGAATGTTCAAGGAACGTCATCAATGACGTCTGATGTATAATCAATGCAATAATTGTTTGGCGTGTCATGCTATATTATATGAAGCATTTCATTTTAGGCCGTATTTTACTAGGAATCAATATGCAACAAGCAACAATTTTAATTAATGAAAAAAATATACTCATTAAGCAATATAAAGATAACTAGGATAACCATACTAATAATAACATGGTGCTATCCATGGTATTATTTAAGATTTGAAAAAGAATAATAATAGTTTGTATGTCAATCATATTATTATTAATATAAGTATGCTAGTTGATGGTCGAATTTAAAGTAATAAAACTATTATTTTAATAAAATTTAAATATAAATACAATAATAAAATCAATTATATTATTTATAGAGTAATATTGAAAGAAAAATATATATAAAAAATTATGAAATTATTATTATTATTATACTGTAATAATAGTAATCATTAATATCAATTATGTCGATATGCATCCCTATTTCAACTCCTTGCACGGTTAATCACAAAATTAATCATCAACGAACATGATTGCTCCTCCTCCATCGTCTAACGCTTATCTGTGGTGAGCATTCAACTAGGTAAATTTCGAGCGTTTCATAGCTGGTGATTAACAACTTAATTAAAAATTAATTAACACAATAATGACCACCATACTCCAATTGTGAAATGTTGGGGATTGTGATGCAGGATAGGATCATCTAAACCAATCCAATTTGCTATCCCAGGATTAATATGGTTCCAAAGTTAACAGAACCTCTGAACTTAGCAAAATCGGCTAAGTCTTTCTCCAAACGGTCAATGAAGGGCGGATCTCAAATTTGCGGTGAATTGGATTTAATAAGAATTTCGAGTCTCACTTGAATGCAGAGCATCGAGAAAGTATGCCTTCCTCAATTCTCTTCCGCAACTACCTTCCACAATTACCCTTCCGCAATCGCATTTCCGCAACGACCTTTCCTAATCGCCTTCCTTCCACAATTGCGGGGTTTCCTTCTCCATCTTCCTTCCGTAATAGCCTCCCGCAAAGTTCCTTCCTCAATTGCTTTGGATCGTCGAAACCATCCGAACCAATGATCTCTTCACGGATTCTCTCATCTGTTGATCTGTGATCAATGTAGGACATCCACTTTAGCGTTTCGGAGGTCTATAATCCACGTACTTCACCTCTGCGGAATACCACATGGGTCATCGACCATTTCGGTCTCGATCTCCATCGTACAATCTCTTCTTGTCCACAACTCTAACAAGCTTATACCTTGGTCTTCAAGAATCTATCTTAGACTGTCCATCCTCCTCCTCGGATCTTAACCGTCCAATACTCACTCTCACTGGTTGATCAAACTGTGATCTCGTAAATTAATCAGTGAAACGATCAATTTCACATTCCTTGTATTTGAATGAGGATGTCACAGAATTCAACTTATGGAGATCTCTGTTAATGACACTTTTTTCATTCATACACAGATAATTTATACATGTTTCTTGTTATTGAAAGAAGACAATGGATATGCAATCAAATGCAGAGTCTTAAAGCTCATTTCTTCATTTCATCAACAACCCTTTGATCAATTACATTCAGCGATTAAATAGGACTTCTCAAACCCGTGAGATCCGAATAAACAGGATCTAAACTCCTACATAAAGCAAATACACAACAAACCTATCCTCGAGCAACCTCTTGCAAGATACGAGGATATCAGTGGCAATTTTCCATTATTACAATCAAACTAATCCTATCTCAAAACAATTACAATTAAATCAATAACTAACCCTAGATTTCTAGAAACTATTACAAGGAAGTAGAAAATGGCATTTGCTGCTCATTCAGAAAATATAGACCTTTGGTTCGATGCTCCTATATCATACTCCAGGGGAGAAAAATAACTCTTCAATAGGTCTTCAGGGTCCACATTAAAATTTGAAAACTCCATTACTGTCATCCACACTGCATCTTCAGATGGATGATCTTTCCACTTGACTAAATACTGAAAACACTAGTACAAAATGAGAGATAAGTGACTAGGCGACTAAAAACATTAGTCACCACATTTTTTTCAGGAGATAAATGACCAAAATTGCTCAATTTCAAGTGAGCCGGCTATAAACGACTAAGATAAATGACTAATTTAGTCACGGGATAAAATATACCACTAGATAAAAAGTGGCTAAAATAAAAATGACTACGATAAACAACTAATTTAGTCAGAGGACTACTTGGTATGACTAAATAACAATGACTAAGAATATGAATAAGTCGTTTATGTTAGTGATTGCTAGTTGTGTTACCCTGACAATGGAAAATTACAAATTTGATAATGAATTTGTACATTTGACTAAATTTTAACATTGCAAATGGATTTAGAGACCCTCTTGAATCCATATGCAGTGTTAAAATTTAGTAAATTTTAATATTGCAGATGGATTTAGAGACCCGAAGGACGTTAATTGTGTCACTCAGTAATGGAAAATTCTAATTTTGAAAATGAATTGTGACAAACGAGGAGAGATTGAAGGAGAGGCTAGCTATCTGAGAATTTATTCGACCTTCACTTGGAAGATAAATTGGTAGAGACAAATGGGGTGAGGTTCCTATGCACATATATAGCTTGGTGTACATGACCAATACTTTCTATTTTTTTGTTCCCTATTATTATAGCCTTCTTTGGATAGAGTTTTGTTCAAGATCTCTCAAGGAAAGGTAGTAATTGCTGCAATGTAGGGTTCTCTCTCTCTCTCTCTTAATGTATTTTTGTATGGAGATTGACATGCAAAGTTATAAACATTTGGTGTTTTTCAAGAAAATTATTTATACACATTCTTTTTATTTTTATGGAGCAATTGTTTATGGCAAAGTGGTGTGGTAATGGCATTGGTGCTTTTGTGGGGTTTTGAGTAATCTATCATTTATTTAATTCGTTGTGTAGAGTGGAGTTGTGTAGTAATTTACCTTTTAACTTTCTCCATTTTTATAGAGTTATGCTATATATAGTTAAAAACACAACAAATTTGTATTAAAAAAAAAAATTGTATTACATTAGGCTATTTGCTACTAGAAATTATTTAGAATATCAAAGTTTGTGAAAGAATAGATTGGGCACATTGTAAATATAGCCTTATAAATATAAAAAAAACATCTTTAGTATATATAAAACTATAAATTTTGTTGTTTATTTTAACTATATATATAATAATAATAATAATAATACAGAAATTGATAGTTTTACATATAATATTAAATATAATAGTTAAAATAAACCGAAAAAACAAAAAACTCAAACAAAATAGAATTGCATTTTGTTAGTGAGCATTTGATGGACCAAGTGAACCAGTGACAATATGAAAACGCTCTTAGAAGGAAAAGTGGTGCACATTCACATTATCCAATGCGAATTCAAGGAAGAATGGAGGATGGAAGCCAAGTGTTTGACGAATCTGATCGCAGGCTATGCATAGAATGGATTTTCTACTTTCGCTAGATGTAGCATACAGGTATGAAGTCGAACTAGTTTACTTTTGAAGCTAGCCTTGATAGAGATGGGAGAAATCATTTTTGGAAACCTGATATTATAATAATACTGCATTGATCTCTAACGGGATATTTAAGAAAAATAAAAGGGATTTTCCATGGTTAATAAAAACAGCAAAGTCGAGTAAGAAGGTGTCCAGGGTGGAATTTAGGGCAGAAGATTCCCAGCCAGGTCCGTAAAACTAGGTATGCATCTTCATTGTTTGGGGTTCCTTATAGATACAGGTCAAGGGCTTCTCTGGTGGTTTGATAAATGATCCCTATACCTTAATATGAACATAAATATTTCACCCTTCAACCACATGCATTGGTGGCATGGCAATGTAGTAAGCTCAACTATATCAGTTATTAATTGAAGGCCAATTTGACATTGCATATGGAGAAACAACGTTCTCTATTCAAAATTCCAATCTTATGGTAGAACTGGATCGATGCTCACTTTACAGGGGTAGGTATACACATTCATTAAGAATCACTCACCAAATCACCAACAAATGGTATACAAAGAATCATTCACAGATAGATTATCTCTTTAAAGCCTCTTCTTTAAAACCTGAGTAAACCTCAACCTACGATCAATGGGATTATTGACTGAAGGAAAAGGGATGAATATTATTTCTCTTTTCAAAAGGGAATGAATAGATATTATTTATCTTTTCAATAGGGATTTGTTTATAATAAATATAGACGAGATCTAGGTAAGAAAAACCCACCCTAAAAAAATTCCCTTATGAGATAGTGTCCTTAAGGCCTGTTTGATGGAGAACATCTTGATCTGGGTTCAAAACCCCACTTAGTTTACCTAATTTTTCTAAATTCCTCTTTCAGAATGTATGGTTACAAGATTTATTTCTTGTAAAACCACTTGCAATGAGTAATCTGCAAAAACACCTACAATTTCTTAGATGTGGGTTTGAACCACTCCACTTTTGTTCAATTCGTAAATTTGTTAGATATGGTTAGAATCACTCCACTTTTGCAAGTTGTAATTACTATAAAGATCATATTTTTGTGACCATGTGAACAGGTTAAGCCATGGACTGAAAATATATTAAGTTCTTTGTTTTCTCCAACCTTTTTGTTCTTCAAGAGAGTCGTTGGTATAAGAACTCTATTGCCAGAATCTTTGTAGTGTTATATAAATGCAAGATTTTATTTAAACTCTCAGAGTTCTGTTGTTTTGATATGTAGTTGTATACAAAACTTCTTAAAACACTATTACAGTTTGTCAGAACTATCTAATAGTTTAATGACATATTATATAAACATTTGTTAATCATTGTATTAAATAATTGTCCTCTTTTACTCCTGAACTTGTATGTGCATATATATGGTTAATTTTGTCACTTCATGAAATTTAAAATAGCTAGAAGCAATCCCCGACCAGAAACACACCACGCTAGGTATTCTCATTTTTTTTGTTAAAACCCTCTACTTTTTCTAATTTACAAAATATTTTGTAAGAACAAAAACACTAAATCCTATGGACTGTAGAAATAAATTCAAGTGTAGACATCTTACTTCCCAAATTTGATATACCAGACGGTTTGAGAGGTGTTGAATAATTCATTTAAAAAAAAAATGCACATTGCACATGTAAACCTTTATGCTAATAGATTGTTGTGAAACTCCCATTTACACAATTTTCCTATCTAGATTGCATAATATTTATGAACAACAAATATCCATTCCAGTAGTCAAATCAACAAATTTCCCTGACGAATGGTGGGATTGATCTTCTATAATTTTGTGTAACCATTCATTTATGTCGTATTAGGCTAATTGGACTCTATGAAATTCATTACGATTACATCCATTGACACATAAATTTCAGCTTTTGGATGGCAGAAATGATCCAACAGCTTGAAGCAATCCCCCTGCCAGAAACACACCACACCAGGTATTCTCATATTTTTTCTTATTACAAAATATTTTATGAGAACCAAAACCATAAATCCTAAGGACCACATAAATAAATTCAAGTGTAGACATCTTCTTTCTGAGATTTGATACACAAGAAAGTTTGAGAGGGCATGATGCAGGAAAAAACAAGACTCTGATTGTATTAATCATAAATATTATGGAATCTTCCTTTCAACGAATTGAATCTGCATGGTAATACCCTGTGGTTGTAAACAATACCTATTATTATTTCAAGTGTTGTAATAATTCTTGTTGACCAATGATCGATTCCCTCTAAAGTTGTTCCATAATCATATTTTGTTGAAATGATTGCTCACTCTCCTTTCTTATTTTCCTTCACCATAAACCCTAGTTTTATATGATGCATGGTTTGGTTGTTGGGTTAGTGGTATTCCCTTAATCACTCATCGGGCCAGAATGGGTTATCTTACACCTAAGTAAAATTTCTTACCCAACATACTAAATGTAATAATTATCAATGACGAAATCCAAACATATGCTCCCCAATATCCACTCATGTAATAAGTCTTCCGTAGAAAAAATATGGCACCAATTGATTTGTACTCTATCATCTATCATAAAGACATATATACTATTGAGTTTAGGATTGCATAATTTAATTTTCCATTGGTGCTTCAGATTGATATGCATACAACAATGTGGTCAATTATTTTTAGTAATTAGTGCCTATAGATATTGTTAATTGTTAACATAGATCAGACATAAAACTTTTACTCTTAGATTTAGTAGCAGTAGATCATTGATAGTAAAAAATAAAGCATATAAATCATCCACAAGAACAAAAAATTTCTCGAGCAAAACCTTTCAAGGAATAAAACCCAAAACAACGATAATCTTCCTCAATATGAGATGACTGGAAGTTTACATGAGCTATCATAAGGGATAGAATTTTACATCAACCTTGCCTCTAGGGCATACATATCAAAATTGTATAAGCATGTATGTACAATATAACCACTTTTAGTAATTGCTAACCATGTCAACTATTGATCTTAGATGAAGTCTGAACAAAGAAGAAAACCCTGAAGCTTTCTTTGACTTATTTGACTTTATGAGTCTGATTTAGACTGAAATTATGTTGTTGTTGACTATTTGGCTGTGCTACAATCCTTCTAAGCCCTAACAGGGCTAATCTAAACTGATAGACCCCAACTAGGGGCTCGACTGCAAGTGATAGGGCCCTAGTTAGAGGTTGGTTGCATGGGATGGGTCTGGAGCAGAGCTCTACCTACTCCCTCACCTATGAATAGACCTTGGCCTGCTTCTACAACACTGAACAACCCTCGATCTAATCCCTCAACACTCAACAACCATCGATCTAATCCCTCAAGAAAACAACTCTTTGACCTGTAGTTATTAGAACTAGAAGCAATTTTTCATTGCAACAATTCCTAGGTGGGCATAAAGAATAAGTATCACTCATAAAAACACAATTACAAGATTGTCTGTTGCAAGATGAGGATTTTAAATGCTAGTAGAAACTTGCTTTGAGGTTTAGGGTTTCCATAGGGTAAACCAATTCCCAAGATCGAGATTCAATTTTTTTTTTCTTATTAAACTGTGAAGTTCTCGTAAAAATACTAGATTACGATCTAATGTTTGTACAAGTTCAGGGGAAATACCTGAGGTCAACTATAGTGTCTAGATGATTTACCTGATTACATTTATCCATGTCTGTCTTGCACATTTCCTAGGGATGAAAATGAAAATAGTAGGATAGTAACTTGATTTGTTGCTGCCCCAAAATATGAATCTCATCAGATGCATGGCAAATGTAACAAATGAGTTGAGGACAATGTGGGATTTATTTGGTGGTTTCTACCTATAATATGTCAATTATTCAAATCTTATGAAGTTGCATCGGTCCACAAACCACTAAGAAGGCCCAATTAACATTGGCTGATGTACCCTGTGATCAATATTCACCACGATGTAATGAGTGCGGTTGGGATGATTTCATTTTCATTCAAATTTAAATATGTGTAAGTTACACGAGGTCTAGTATAGAATTTAACATGAATTTCATTTGGTAGAATCGGTTAAACCGATCCGCTACACTCTTCATGAAGTCACTTTCTAGTCTTGTAAAAACAAGATTTGATTGATCATCCCATCTGGCTTTCTAACAATTAAAAAAGTGGCAAAAGAGAGAATTCATGACATCCTACTCCTTGCTAAAAAACCAATAGTTAGTTAATATACATTTTTCTAATGATAATGTTAATAGAGGACGTAGTTTGGGAAGTCATAATATGCATAGAAATATTCAAAAATTTTCCAAGTTAAAACCAGTTAGATACTTGGTTAGCAATATATGACTGGTTAGGGAAAGAACCATTATAGATCTTTAAATTCCTATGAATAACATTTGGACTTATGAAATCACTTGTAGACCTATAATAATGACACTAATAAACAAGAAAAAATGATGTAATACGAGATAACAAAGCCAATGTTCTTGTCTACAAAATTCCAAATCTATAAAAGTACCAACAACTACAAATGTTTTCTACTCATGTTGACTCTCATCTAACAGAGCCTATGATGAAAAACTCACATAGTTTTTTTGGAATTTCTTATGATTAGTGAAAAATGTAAAAAAAGGATTTCATGGAGTTTATTGAAGTTCCTATTGCATCCCTAAAGAGCTGTTAAGTCTCAAAACAAGTTTTGGTTGTCCAAAAGAAACAAAATGAGTATAGAGAAATCAAGGAGATCATCCCAAATTGCCCTGATTTCAATCTTTTCCTATCCTTAAATAAGCAATGGTGGAGACATTAGAGTTGAATTGGGCCACACCTTTCACATTACCAGATGTGTTCACACATGTATCATTATTTGCACTTTATCTCTCTTATATTTTATTCCACGTACATTTTTGTCTTTCATGGGTGGCCTAGTATCACTCACTTGACTTGTACTTCATGTGTGTATTTTCTATAGACTTGGTCAAGATGATCAGTCTCACCATTTTTCACCTATATAATATAATACAAAATAGTGTACAACATGTGTACAGTCTCGACAATATACCATTTGTTCTTTCCTACTTTCTCCCTTGTTTCCTTTCTTGTAAGTGAAAATTGTCATTGTTTGAACTCTTTTCCTTTCCTTAGTCCTCTGCCCCTTCTAAGGGTCAATCTAACAACATTAGTCATAACACAAGATTACCCAACACTATAGCTAGGACTCAGGAAAATAGAAACTATTGTTCTTATCACAAAAAGTATGGTCATTTTGATAATGAAATTCAGGTTCTATAAGTGAATGTCACCAATATGGCACACACCCTCAATTCTAAGAAACAACATCCAACTGGAGACATAAAATATGATGTCACCAACCCCACTTCCATCAATCCTTGACTTGTCTTAACGAACAAGGATCACAATGGTCATGATGAAAAAGCCTCATTTACACATAATTGTCTCAAGGGAAAACCCGCCTCCATCATTTTTTACAACAACAACCAAAAGAATCTAGTGAATCAACAATTAGTAGAAGCTTTGAAGCTACTAACCTTCGCTCATCTCAATCCAAAATAGCTTGGATGGATCAAATAATTTGGAAAAATACATATTGAACACACCAAAGGACTCCATTACCATTTCCCACTATGTCCTCTAAGATGGGATTATGTTGTTGCATAAAACACTAATGTTTTCCCTAAGATTTGGGGGGAGTGGTGTATCTTCACTCATCATATCCCCATAATTCATCCCATTTCATTTCCATCCCCCATCATCAAATCTTGGTGAATCATTGTATAAATTACATGTAAGAGCATGTAATTAGAGAAAGTCACTATCTATTTTTGCAAAATGCAATATCTCTAATGTTTGACCATTGTGTAGTTGCATGCATCTCTTACACATAGGTATACTGTTTCATTGCATATTTGATATTTTTTGAAAGGTATGTAATGGGTGCATATGTTGTGTCTAAACAACTCCCATTGTAAATTTTAACACATTCGTGTTGAATTCAAAGGGTTAGTGGAGATCCATTGGTGGCCACATTGGTGTAGAACAGAGGTCCTACTTATGCATATCAAAGGCACATTATTGGTTGTTTTCCCATTGGGATACATTGTTTGCACCTCATTTGTGGTAATTATTGAAATCCCATCTAATATGGGAGAAATCTAGTGTAAGTTGATGATAAAAGCTGCAGAACACAAGATTGAAGAAACTGAAGAGCTCACAGAGGTTTTTAGGTATTGACAACCTTCAAGGTATTAGTCTTGATTGTATTAATATGGATTCCATGCTCATCAACAATAAAGTCTGAGTATATTGTCTTCTTCATTGCAACTTTGCACTTGTTAATATTTTTTGGTAGTTTGTGGGAAAATAATGCTTGAAAATCTTGTTGAATATGTTTTGAATGTTCTTCCTCAATGTAAATGTAAATAAGAATGTCATCAAGATACAATACACCAAATATGTCAATGATAGGATACATTATGCTATTTATGAGTAAACATCAATGCAGTTGCAGCAATGGTGATTCCAAAAGCCATGGTCGACAATTTAAATAGGGCTTGTTTTATCTTGGAGGACATCTTCAACACATGCTTAGTTAGGATCGACAGTTGGTGATACCTTTACATAAGAACTGGTACTTGATGATTTAGGGAAATGGATGACGAATTTTAATTATAATTCTTTTAAGATCTTAATAGTAAATGCATATGTACCAATTACTATCCCTTTTCAAAACAAACATATACGGACTCTTGGTGAAGATATGGGTTGATTGTGATAAATGTGGTCTTTTTTATGGAGCTTTTGAATCTGGGGTTTCAATTCATTATTTTCTAGAAGTGATTCCTAGTAGAACAAACAGTTGGGAAAACACCAGTGGAGGAGTAAATTGATGGCATGTTGCACTTGACATTTTGATGGTATTCCTTGGGGCTTGTGAAACTCTTTGTAAACTTTGAGTAGGGTGTTTAGCTTTTTCATAATTAGGGTGAACAGAGGGAGGATATCTGGTATTATGGAACTTTGTTAAATTTTACTTCTTGGCAGACAATCAAGAACATAATCTTATGTGTACCCTTCATGATCTTGTAGGTTTGCTTGGCAAAAAGCAAGGTGTCCCACAGGGTTTGTTAAAATGATTGTAAAGTGATTGTTAAAATGATTGAGGAGGCATTCGGGGTTAGTACTGTGGGTTGAAAAGTGAATATGGGCACATTTTAGGGTTATCTATGTAGTCTAGATCAATTCTGAGTAAATTTGGAAGCTTGTACAATAGTTCTGGGCACTTTTCATTTTAAAAGAAGACTGTGGAGGAAATCTGGGTATTGTTCTGGAGATGTCTGGTGCATTGCAACAACAAGGGAGCCTAAAATCCAAGTCTAGGCCTATTTTAGGCAATTTCTAGGTGTGCTTGTAGCCTTGTTTAACCCAACACAACGATGAATATTAATTATGCGTAGTTCTGAGGACAATTTTGGGCATCCTATACCTTCCTGGGCACAAGAAAGAATAGTCTAGGAATGTGTGGGCACATAAACAACGCTAAATATCAGACCTGGGGTGCAAAACAAATTCTAGGAATTCATGACAATAGTAAACAACCTTAAAAGAGAAATTCTGGGAGGTCCCCTAAGTCACAAAAGCAATAATCAGAACTTAATCCTTAATTTTGGGAATTATTGTGTATTTTCCAGCTTGATTTTGATCTCCTATGCATAAAAATAACATTAAACTGAAATAAAATTGCATTCTGGGAATGAAATCACAAACATCCTTAGAAATTCATTGCTTGAACCTATACCAACACTTGAAGGTAGCGACCATCATCGTGGAGATTTTAGGGTCGCTTGGAAGAGGTTTCTCTGGTGGAGCAGCCATTTGTGAAGGGTTTTCTTGCCATTCCTAGAGAACATGACTCATGTGAAGGTTCATTAGGAGGGTTTTTTTGTAGGCTCTCATAATTTCAGGAAATGTGTTTGCTGATTCCTTACTCTTGACATATGGGTGCTCATTAGTGAAGGCCCTGCTGGTTGTGGTTATCTCATTGAGCAATGCTATGATGTAAGTTTAAATAAGGGTGAGAAGCCCCCATGATTTTACTAATAAATGAATTATACAATTTCCTAGAAGGGAAAAAATTAGGGGACATTTTTTGAGGTGAAATGACCTAATTCATCATATTTAATTGGAGGGTTTTTGAACTATTTCCAGAATTATGAGAAAAGTTGTTAAGGAATCTGTGGTGCTGTAATAAACAACTTGCTTCCTGTCTATCATTAACCAGAAGCTATATTTCTTAATCATTTACTTCCCTCCAATTATATCAACAAAAGTGAGAGTTGAGACTCGATTTAAAGAGGGGGATACAATAAGTGTACATCATGATCCAAATGATAACTGAAGAAACCAGAGTCCTCTTGCATATAAAGAGTTTTTTTGTTATGCAAACTTATGTTTTGAAGAACAGTTTTATAGTTTGAGGCGATCAAAGGAAAGATTAAGTCTAGGATTGAAGTCTGTTGCATTATCATAAAGAAATGTGTGCTCATATGATCTTAATAATCTCGTACAGGAATATGCACAAAAGAATGAGCCTACCACTTCCTAATCTTTTCAATGTAGAGTCGGGAAAGATTCATTTGCCAATTTTTATATGCATTCTCTGGGGTTCAGTATACAGGAGGCATTGCACACAGTATATGAATAAAAGAGAAGAGGTAGAGACGACAAGGTTGTGATTCTGACATTTAGGACAACACCAACTCTCTGTGTACCATAGTGTACCACATGATCTTTAATTTTTTTTTCATGTTTATTTTAGTAGATATATTTCTTCTTTTTAAGATATTGACCATGTGATGAAATGAGCAAGAGTGGCTCAGTGCTACTTGTGAAACAGTGAGTCATTAGATTGATTCCTATGGCAGAGTCATGTTAGTGGGATGTACATTAATGCCATGGGAGAATGTTTGGTAGAAGAAGAAAATGTGGAATGCAATTGTAATTGGAGCCTGGAACTCTGTGTGGGTTTCTTTTTTTATTTCGAGCATTTATATTTGTTTTATAATAGTAAAATGGATTTATGATGTGATCAATCATACTCACTGATTGCAATTCTAATTTATCATGTTCAATACTATATATTTGAAACTTAACTTGTAGTATGGATAGGTGTCATCCTTTTGTTTGATTAATATACATTTTTTATTTTCTTTATACAATATTAACCTTTCAGCCTACCGCAATCTTTTGGTATGCTTATTTTGATTACCAGGTAATCATTTTTCATTTTTGGTTTGATCTCAGGTTCAATATTTTGAGCCATTTGCAATTCTTGGATTGGATCCTGCAGCTCTTGATGTAGATATCAAGAAGGATTATCGAAGACTTTCCATTCGATACCACCCAGATAAAAATCTAGATCCGAGTATACATTATTGCTTTTTGCTTGTCTATATGGATTTTCTTGGGCTTCTATGCCACTGAATACCTTCAACCCTTTTTTAATTTGTTTATAGCTATGTTGTATTTATCCACTGAATACCTTCAACCTTTTCTTAATTTGCTTATAGCTATGTTGTATTTTCTGTATGATTCCCTAAAATTTTAAAAAATCATCCTGCATGTAATTTTAGTCTGTTGCTCCTTTAATTGATGAATGCTTACTTTTATGTTTTCAGAGGCCAACAAGTATTTTGTAGAGTATATATCAAAGGCCTATCAAGCTATTACTGACCCTGCAACTCGAACGAATTTTACATGCTTACATCCTACATGTAATTTTAGTTTGTTGCTCCTTTAATTGATGAATGCTTAGTTTTATGTTTTCAGAGGCCAACAAGTATTTTGTAGAGTATATATCAAAGGCCTATCAGGCTATTACTGACCCTGCAGCTCGAGCGAATTTTACAAAGTATGGTCATCCAGATGGTAGACAGGTTTGTCTCTAAACCGTTTTCTCTGTTTTTGTACTGAACATGTTTATCAATTATAAGCTTGCAAGATGATATAAATTGTTTATTGCTTTTCAAAGTTTAGCTTTCTCTCTGAATGTTGAATCTCTTTAAGATCTCTGATATGATTCTTGTTCATTATGTATTAATGTCAAAACTGTTGACATGACATGGAATTCAAATGGTAATAGCCCTACCTGATTTTTTGCTAAATGTTCATGGAGCTTCTGGAGGGATTCTCTTGCTTGGGATTGTTGGTGTGTGTATTTTACTGCCCTGTCTGATAGTAGTCATATATCTATCTCATTCCTCAAAATATACTTGTAATCATGTGATGCATCATACGCTTTCAAGCTATTATTACTTCATGAAGCCCTCTCTTGCACCCAGGTTTGTTTGCTGATTCCCCTAGATAAGTTCCCCGAGATTTATTTTCCTCATAGGTTGTATGTATTTTCCTCAAGTAAAATTGTACGAGTCATAGTAAGCATCAGGAAACAACAAAATTTGTTTCTCAAAATTGTTAATGAAAATAGAATGTGGTTCGCAAAATAGTTCATATCATGGAAGCTATTTATTAATTTTTTTACATAGTTGTCCTTTGGAAAAAAACTAAGTTGTCATCTAGAAAAAAAACTAAGCCGTCATCCGGAAAAAGAAAACTAATTTTTGTCAACACATTCGTGTGCTTCTACTAATTCATGTTTCTACCAATTAACTTACTTTGAAAAAGATCTATTCAACTTGTGGAAAAACCAATAAGAAATCAATATTATAGTAAGCTAATGCTGAAATGTTTTATCTGTGTGAATATTTTATTATTTTACTTAAAAATAGTTGCTAAACAAAACTCAGAACTATAAATATTTAAATTTTAATCTTATCCTTTCCCTAATCAATAGTCAAACATCTTTTGTATTTCAAGGAAACTTTGTTTCTATTGCTTGAGCTAAATGGATTTGTGATAATACTTTTATTATGTAAATTTTTCATCAGTACTATTTGTTTGGATCTAGTACTTAGCATTGAGTTATCTAGTTTATTGTTTTCTTGTTTTTATTCAACCTTAAACCTAAATATTTAGTAAATCTTATTGCGGAAGATGTCCCATTTTAATGTAGCTTTGGAGTAGCTTTAGAGCACCTAAGAGGTCTCTTCATATGATCATCTGCGATAACTCCATTTTTAATGTCATGGTCACCCATTTTGATGACATTTGGAGATGAAATGTTGTATCTTATAACCATTGTCTCATTTGGAGATAAGATAAGATAATTTTATTAATTCCTAACAAATGACTATAAAAGTAAGTCAATGGCACTGTGTGGTACCCGGATGTCAATACAAAGTGGGAGTGCTAATGGCTCCTATTTAAAGCAAAATATGAAACTCTATCCTAAAACCAAAAAGAGCTAAATCCAAAGATGGAGAGCTGACCCAAACGATACAAGTACAAAGAGAGTCAATATAGAAGAGAAATGTACAAGGAGAGTGGATCTGGGAACTGTGATACAAAAATGGTGAATATGTAATGGCACACTGGAAACACTGGAAGCCCTAGAAGCGTCTCTCCTAACATCCAAAGCCGAATAAAGGAATCTTGAAATATCAATCTGCCGGAAGAAGAATTGGAAGAACTTGAAGAAGAGCTATATTGGGTAGTGTGTCGCCGCCGGGAGTGGGAACATGCTGTTGTGATCTGGATGTAGTTGACAGGCTACTGGGATGGGGCCGAGGATGGCCACGCCGCTGGGGTCAGGTGGATGTAGAACTACTCTGTTGTGTCCCTAAGGCCTCCATATGCTTTTGTAACCTATCTCAGTTGGTACCAGGAGATGAAATGTTGTAACTTCTAATGATTTAGGGGTTGAGCTTTCTAGTGCTCAATGAGGTGCTCTACAGTTTAGGTGCTTTGCAGTCTAGGGGTTGAGCTTTCTAGTGCTCAATGAGCTATGTTAGATGATTGGACTTAACATGCTCTCAATAAAAGCTTTACTTGGAATCATCTAATACAATAGTATTTTTTTAGCCAAGAGTTCACATTTTCAACCTAATTAAACATACCACTTGAGTTTGTGAAGATTTGTAATATTTCAAAGTTCATGTGTTGTTTGAAAATTTATGAAACGTATGTGGGGATCAAAGTTCATAAATTTAGTCTATGTTTCCAGTTGCAAGTAATCAGGGAGTATTTATATTTATTTGAATAGTTAGTAGAATTGGTTTGATTGATCTTGTAGATTTGTGACCTTCTAAAGTATTATTGTTGGGTTTGGACAATATTGAAATTTCTATAGAGATCGACCTTTGGAACATTACAATTAGCAAGATTGGTCTGATTGTATTTTTATGCATTATGTCACCATTGGTTCTTCTGTGATCTGAAGCTTGGTTATATCAGTGAAAGGCTTATGCATTTTTAAGTATTTTACAGGAGTAGCTGAAAATATCTTTACTCTTTCTACTTTCTATTATATCTTTTCTAATCATTGAGCAAGATGATTATATTTTCTAACCAGTGTTAATGCTAGGATTTGTCATGCTTTGTGTGCTGATATTGCTTGGTGTCTAAAACTCTTATGCAGTTTCCAAGCATGGGATCATTGCAAGATGCTTTGCCAAATTCTAATACAACTCCTTTGGCTGCATATGGTTCTGGGCCAGGGGATTTTAATACCTAATGGACGCCATCTCTAGCACCAACTCCTTATCAACTAGTTGCTCCTGGTAGGTTATCTCCCTGTCAATTGGTTCTCTTGTCAAATATTCAAATCTGTCGTTGACTTACCATAAAAAGTAACTTCGTCCGCCAAACTGTATCATTGTCAATATTCTAATGGCTAATTTGTTAAGAAGATAGATACTCAAGTATGCACTGCAATTGTATGGTAACTTTTCAATCAAATCTTAAAGTCAAGAGGGCTTTAGGCAGTTCTATTAATTTAATATTTCTCCAAGCTTTGCCTTTTCTATTCAACCAATTGCAAGATCGTTCCTGGGTTTGAATTTGTATGCAAAAAATAGTATATCCTTCTATTATTTTTGTGACCTTTCTACTTTATTGAAAAGTTTGTTCTAGTTCTTTGTATTTTACAAGTTTACAATTTTTTGGAGTTCTAATTCATGACAAATTGTTTTACTCCCACCATATATTGAGATATAGAATACACTAGATTATATTATTATATGATGATAATTCATTTCATTCTGGGCCTATTTTTCCTGATTATTTCTTGAAACCCATGGTAAATAATTGGAGTCGCATCCTCTACTCTTTTAAATGTTACTTGAAGACTATGGCAATTTATTACAGTGGCATCCTCCTCTCTTTTCAAGTTTGAATGGAAAACTATTCATGTTATATCTTAGAAACTATGTTAATATGAACTTAGGATACCCATCCATTAATTGTGGTTGTAAAGTCAATGAAGAGAGAGACTTCTTTCACCTGTTGTCTTATCCACTGCACCTCATACAAATATGGACATGGACAATTATTTTTCATCAAATAATAAGGTTAACTAATGGCATGCCCTCTCCTCAATTATGCAGAGATATACTAATGGGCCTTCCCACTCCTCAGGCATGCACCACTGTACTAATGGACTTCTAATGTTTATCTACTTGCAAGTACCTTTCTACACAGTTGTTGTGGACCTTCCAAGCCATTGTGGATGTCAGTTTCTAAGGAGTGTGGAGTTATGTTTTAGGCTTGCATCTAACATGCTTAAATAAAAATTGAAAATCCTTATTGAGTTGTATTGTAATGTCCCCAGTTTGGCCCCATGGCATTAACACTATAAATGATGTAATATTGTTAGGAAATCATGGTGAGGAGCTCAAGGCCAAGGCCCCGCCATCGATTTCGTGATGCATATGGTTTGCGTGCTAGCAATGCACAGTGGAAATTCAAATAGCATGTAATATGCATTTTAATAAAAAATACCCACAACTAGCTATGCAATGCAACAAAGAGATGGGGGCATGATTTCACAAGGAATTGGGAGGGAAAACATTCAAACCCTTGAGCCAATAGAGTCAATCCAAGTGTCAATGAGGGAACCCATCAAACCCTCAACTACCGATGTTGACTTTTGTACCCAACCATTGATTTCTCCCAAGAGTTGGTTGGGGAAGTTATTGCCTTGGGAATGGGAAGGTATGGCTGTCCAAAATCGGGTATGGGCAAGCCACCCTTCATGGAAAAACATGTTGGTCTTTTTGGGCAAGAATAGAGCCACGAAATGGCTGCCTATAGCCATTATTCACCATGGCCTTGCTCTCTCACACAACTCAAGCTGCCTGGGCGTTTTCCTCCCTCGTTTTTCTGTGTCTCCCTTCATCTTTTAGCTGGGAAGGGGCGTTTTTGTGTTGGTTACCCGTGGGGAAAGAGAGCAGAACGTTTTGGGTCTTACTGGGGGTCGTTTAGGCCATTGGAAGGGATCCTAACTAGTGGAGAGAAATCGGTTTTGCTCCCTGGGGTTGAAATCGAAATTCCACAATTCGTTTGGGTGAACCACGAGTTGGGAGAACCAATGTGGACCCTGTTTTGTGAACACCTCTGTTGTAAATGTGTAACCCTGTCAATAATCGTTTTTGCTGTGAGAAAGAAGAGTATGATGGGCATGGGTGATGGGTAATCCCTGGTTCTGGCTTGAGATTGGGAATGAGCATCCATTGTGCAAGTGCAGCCTGATAAACCCAGTTAGACTGGCTTGGCTAAAATAAAATGGTTAATAGACTGTGTGTGAGCGTGAATGTCCCCTTTGTCCTTGTGAGAATCATGCCCAGCTCGGGGGTGGCCTTCGGACGGACTCAGTATAAGCTTTCGAAGAGCCTACGGTTGGGTGGAACGTTGCAGCGACATAGCTAGTTGCTTGGGACAATTGAAATGAAGATAAGTGTTTCTGCCTATGTATTTACTTCTGCTGTGTTTGCTTAGATGTGTACATCTGCATGCCTGTCTTTCTATATATGGGGTTGTTTTTATTTAGTAGTTATTGGGGCCAATTGCCCAGTTTTAGCATCACGATCCTCTCCATTGCACTGGCATGATGGGTGGGGATGTTACATTGGGACGTTACATGTATCTATATGTTTTCCATTTAGTGGGAGTCTCCAACATGGCACATGTATATGATCCTATAAAGTGTAAGGAATTTTCACCACTTAAAACAATTACCATTAAATGACAAACATCTTTCTCTTGTGTTAAAGCAGACATGTTAAAGTGTTAACATTGTTTTTCCTTTGAATAGTTTATCATGATGAAACAAATATTTTCTATTCATTTCTAACATTTGTCTAGGCAATATGGAAAGATAAAGGCAATTCTAGATTACAATGTTGTTGAGATATTTACTTAAATAATACTTAGTATAGGAAATATAGAGTTTAATCATTCAACCATATTATTTACTCAACAATTATTTGTAAGTAATTAGACAAGATTGTGCTTGTATAGTTTGATATGCAAAGCCTTCCAATCCAATCATTTCCATGTTTGAGATCATGGTAAAACAACATAATAACAACTCTTTGGTCATTATACTGATGAGTAAACCTCAAAAATGCTAGATCTACTCTCCTTTGACACTTGCGAGAAAATCAATCATAACCCTTTAAACCTTATCCCTAAGAAAATCATTCTGTTTTCAACAATTCCTCTCTAGGCCTAGTAATAAAAAAACAAATAGTCCCAAAAATTTATTCACACTTTGAATTTATGGTATTCCTAACTTTCAAGGAGTTCTCCTAGATCCATTATAAATACCATTAATTCCCCCACACATGCCCAGGCCAGTTTCCTTGTCAGACAACTGGAATTTTAAGTCAGTCATACCTGATCAAGATTTGTCTTCAATCCAATTTATTCGATTCTAGAGGTGAAATATATGAACAAATTGAGGGCCCTACTATGGGTAATCCCTTATCCCTTGTTGATGCTAACCTATTCATGGAACACTTTGAAGCAGAAGCCATTGGCAACTTCCCATTGAAACTAAAATGTTGTTTTTTGTTTGGGGACAACATCCCATGGACAATGTTTGTTCGGGTACACAGGGTACTACCAAAGGACCTAACACTAAGAGAAACCACTTCACACAAACAGATCAAAGATCAACACACCGATGTTTTGACGTGGTTTAAACCCTCTTGAGGGAAACACTCCACGGCCCCGGCCAAATAGCTTCTACGGGACAATTTATTATGCAGAGAAAGAGAGTTACAAATGAGCTTTTCATAATCAATCAACTAAACAATGACCCTCCATGCTCTTTAAATAGAGATCATGGACCAATCGGGTGTTAAGCCACGAATCAAGGTTAGGTTTGATCTAAGAGAAGTTGAGCTGTCGGATCACTCTATGTCAGGAACATATCGTGACCGTCATATTAAGTATTTACAAATGCATACTAATGCATACTAAAGAAACACACTATCCCTAACGGATATATTACACAAGTTGATCTTAACTAACTCCTAAGTGTCTAAATATCCTAACATCCCCCCTTAAGAACAACTTGGGATAGGATTGAAGGATTTACAAAAGTGACACTATTAGGAGAAGGAAGGAGGCATTAGAGCCTATCCCCCCTTAATGACAAGTTCCTGAACTCCTAACATAGATCGAAGTTTAGAAAACTTCGCTTCTGTAAGAGACTTGGTGAAGATGTCTGCAACTTGATTATCTGTAGGGCAAAAGAGCACTTCAAAAACATGATCATGAACAAGATTTCTGATGAAGTTCATATGTAGCTCAATGTGTTTGCTGCGTTGATGTAGAACTGGATCTTTGGAAAGCTTGATGGCACTTTGATTGTCGCACCAAAGTGGAGTAGGCTGCTACTACTCAAATCCAAACTCTGAAAGGATCTATCAAAGCCATAAAGCTTCCTGACTGGCATTAAATGCTGCTCGATATTCTGCCTCTGTTGAATAAAGAGCAAGAGCTTGTTGTTTCTTACAAGCCCAAGCAATAGGTCCAGATCCTAGACTGAAAACACAACCTGCAGTAGACTTTCGATCATCAGGATCGCCGGCCCAATCTGAATCAGTGAAACCAACCAACAAAGGTTTCCCCCCTGTAATGTAATGAATCCCAAACTAAACTGTACCTCGAATATATCAAAGTATTCTTTTAGTTGCTTTCCAGTGACTTTCATGAGGTGTCTGCATATAACGGGAAACACGACCAATGGCAAAGGAAAGGTCAGGACGGGAATGAGTCAAGTATAAGAGACTACGAACAAGCTGATGATACAAAGTGGCATCGACTTCAGGTGAAGTACAAGTGGCAGAAAGTTTGACTCCAGACTGGAAGGGAGAAGGGGCTGGTGTACAATCTTCCATGTGAAAGTGACGAAGAAGGTCACAAGCATACTTAGACTGAGAAAGAAAGATTCCTTCTTTGGTTTACAGGACTTGGAGACCAAGAAAATAATGCAAATGTCCTAAGTCTGACATTTCAAAATTTTGTTTAAGACTAGATTTCACATGGGTTATAAGCTTAGGGACACTACCAGTAAGAATAAGGTCATCAACATATAGAACAAGTATGATGAGATGGTTTCCTACTTTCTCGGTATAGACATTGGGGTAAGAATGGGATCTAGAAAAACCAGTGTCAAGGAGAAAGTTATCCATTTTGGCATACCAAGCTCTAGGAGCTTGCTTAAGGCCATATAAGGATTTCTTAAGGTGACAGACAAGGCTAGAGTTATTCTGAACATAGCCAGGAGGTTGTTCCATGTAAATTTCCTCCTGTAAATCACCATGCAAGAAGGCAGACTTGACATCCATTTGATGGATTTCCCAGTTTTGTAAGGCTGCAAGGGAAAGAACAAGGCGGATGGAGTTCATTTTTGCGACGGGAGCAAAGGTTTCATTGTAGTCAATCCCTTCAACTTGGGAAAAACCTTTGGCAACTAACCTTGCCTTAAGTCTTTCAACACTTCCATCTGATGCATACTTAGTTCTGTAGACCCATTTAAATATGACAAGTTTTCTTCCTTTTGGAAGAGGTACAAGATCCCAAGTATCGTTCGCCATTAACGAACGATATTCTTCATCCATGGCTGCATCCCAATCTGGATTCCCTGAAGCTTGAATCTGCAAAAGTTTCTGGATCATGATTCTCGGAGACTTGAGCCAAAAGAGAAGAGGCTCGCTGAAACTGAGAACGTGTTCGACATTGATCTCTAGGATCACCGGCAAGATCACCAGCTGCTTCACATGTTGAACGGACCCATCGAGGAAGCACATGTGTTGGTGCAACTTGAGGAACATGAGCAGGCGGAGGTGGATTTTCATCCTCACTGTCATCATTAGAAACTAGAGTTGGAAACCTGTCAAGGAAGTTGGAAGAAGAAGAAGAAGGCACAAACACCGAATCAGGCTTGCAGGCCAAAAATGGCACAATCACTAAGTTAGGCTCGAAGGCCAAGAGATTTTCATCAAATTCAACATCTCTTCTAATGATTATATCATGAGAATGTGGTTGAACAAGTCTATAACCTTTTACATCTTTAGAATATCCAACAAATATGCACTTTTCACTTTTAGGCTGCAATGCTTTTCGTTTTTCATCCGGAATGTGAGCATATGCTTCGCTACCAAACATACGGAAGTGACTTACATCAGGTTTAGTTTTACTCCATGCTTCTTCTGGTGTTATACCTTGTAATGCTTTAGTGGGGGTGCGATTAACTATGTAATTTGCACAATTTATGGCTTCAGCCCAAAATTGAAGACTTAGTCCCTTAGATTGGATCATACAATTAGCCATTTCTTTTAAAGTGCGGTTCTTCCGCTCCGCTACACCATTTTGTTGTGGTGTATATGGAAGAGTGTGTTGTTTTTGGATGCCTTGTTCAGTGCAGAAAGTAGTGAATTGTTTGTTAACATATTCTCCTCCATTGTCAGATCTTAACTTAATAATTTGATGACCAGATTGTTTTTCAACAAGGGCCTTGTAGGCCAAGAACATGTTAAATACTTTGCTCTTAAGTTTTAGGAAATAAACCCAAGTGCGTCTAGTGTAATCATCAATTAAAGTTAAGAAATATTTGAAACCAGAAAAGGAAGCAGATGGAAGAGGACCACACAAGTCACTATGCACAAGCTCCAAGGGAACCGAGGCGTGCCAAGAGGCACGTTTGTCAAAACTGTCCCGATGATGTTTTCCAAGTACAAAACTGGAGCAAACACCATCCCTGCAAGATACCATCGGAAGACCTGTCACCATATTTTCTTTACATAGTTGTTGCAATGAGCGATAATTTAAGTGACCAAATCGCTCATGCCAAAGTTTGCTCAAGTTATCACTATGAGAAACAAAAACTGAAGAGAAAGGTTATGACCCAAAGCTGTTAAACTTGTACAACCTGGTAATATCATCAACAATTCCAGTCGCTAGGACCTATTGAGGATCTTTAAAATCCTTGATTACAACTTGGTGAGGTGTAAAGCTCACAGTTTTACCTTCACCAGAATGAGTGATCTGATAGACTGATAACAAATTGTAGGAAATTCTTGAAACACATAGTACATCACTAAAATGACCATTATCTACTGGAACTGCTCCAACTCCTACAACACTTAGAGATCTATCATCACCAACAAATATTTGTTTGGTGTTACATTCATGCATAGTAGAAAATATGGCTTGATCCTTAGCCATATGATAAGATGCTCCAGAATCAATGAGCCATTCATTTGAAGTAGAAGAAGAATATGCGTTATAAGAATAACCAAAAGCACAAAGTGCATGTCCATGAGAGGCAGATTCTGAAGGCGAATCTAGGCTGATTTGGTGCTTCTTCATTGCTGCTTCCAAGGCTTCCATCTTCTTGAAACACTTAGATTCATCATGCTTATCTTTCCCGCAATAGTTGCAATGACGCTCAGTATTCTTGCCTTTTGGCTTGGATCCTTTGTCATTTTTTAAAGAAGGATCTGACTGAGAGGGTTTGGGACCCTTGTTTGACTTATTATTGCAAAAATTTTGTTTCTTGGGAGACTTGGACTTTTCTTTTTGTTGGAACAATAAGGCTTTCCTAGATGTATCTGCATTGTTGATTATTCCAAGATGAATGAGTTTATCTTGTTCTCTAATTAAGGAATCACAAAAGGATTCAAGACTAGGTTCTTGATAGCTAGCTGCATTCAAGGATGCTTTCATGGAGTAAAATGTAGATACAAAAACAGAATATGTAGGTCCAAGTTTGGAAAGAATATGATAAATGCATTGTTTGTCTTCCCTCTCAATCTTACATTCTGCACATAAGAGTTTAAGAGTTTTGTACTTAGATAAATAATCTTGAATGCATGAAAAGTCACTTGGATTTAAAGAAATCAACTCATTTTCGAGTTGGTGATCTCAAATTTCATTGTGTTTACTAAACACAGATTCCAACTTGTCCCAAGTAGCATTAGGTTCATCAATTCCAGATATGTGGAATCGCAAATGAGTAGATATTGACATCCCAATCAATCTACGAGCTTCATCACATCTATTTACCCATTTTATATTCTTATTATCATCAGTGGGTTCTTTTTCTTTCCCTGAGGTAATTCTGAAAAGTCGCCTACTTTGTAGAACATCCTCCATACGAGATTTCCATGAGAAATAGTTGGAACTGTTAAGTAGAATATCACAAGGGGTAGCCATATTTGTAAATTAATGGCCGTAAAATTAAAAACCAATAGTCTGGATGTGAAAAGCTCGAAAAAATAGGCGGTTTAAAAAAAAATGGCACTGAAAACTGACTCTGTATGATGAAGTTATACTTGAACAAAGAAACTATTGAAGATGTCCCCAATAATGATGTGGCAGTTAGAGAATGTCCAGTAAAAAAAAAGAACCCCCCTCTTCCCAAGATGAACCTTTTGACAATCACTGTACAAGAAAGTTGCTTTAAGTGAACCAATTTTGTAAATTAAGTGATTTCACTTTTACAATGATATTACTTTTAAATAGTGCAACAATATATAAATAAAAACTTAAGTGACTCACTTGTATTTTTATTTTTTATTATTTAAGTGAGATGCACTTTTACAATAAAGTAACTTGAAAATAGAAATTGCATGCACTATTTCTTTTAAAAGTAACTTCCTAAGACTTGAACTCAAGACCTATTAAGGAATAAAGCAACTTTGAACCAAGTGAGCTAGATTAAAAGGTATGTAAAATATGGGAATGAGGAAGGGGTTTTTTTTTTCGGTTTGCGTGCTTGCCCTTTTTCCTGCAAAACACACCACAAATCAAAAGAAAAAAACTTTTCCACACTTGTGGAGTTAGATCTCGTTAGCTTGCCCGGAAAGTCTACGTTTTCTCTCTGTTTCTGATTTGCCGAGATCGTGCAAGGTGCACGGCAAAGAGCATACGCAGCCGAGAAAAACCCTTTCCCTTTCTGTTTCTAATTTGTCGAGATCGCTCAAGGTGCACGGCAAAGAGCATACACAGATGGGAAAGCAACAATCCAAACCCAAAAAAAAATCTAACAGTAAAAAAATGATGAAATATGAGATTTTTTTCTTTTAAAAAAGAGAAAAAAAAATGTGTCACTGTAACATTATACCTTCAGATCTGATGAAATACGCGTTTCTGGAGCAACCGGGAACTGTTTTCGATCAAACAAAAAATATTTCCCAATGGAAATGACGCTCTAGACGAAATGGAACACCTCCCACAGCCCAGAAATGCATAGAAATACTAGAACTAGAAACCATTTCGAGTTTCGGCAACAGCAGTTCAAGATCTAGATCATAACCGGAAGCGACACTTCATAAAAGCTCTGATACCATGTTTGGGTACATAGGGTACTACCAAAGGACTGAACACCAAGAGAAACCACTTCACACAAACAGATCACAAATCAACACACTGATGTTTTGACGTGGTTTAAACCCTCTTGAGGGAAACACTCCACGGCCCCAGCCAAATAGATTCTACGGGACAATTTATTATGCAAAGAAAGAGAGTTACAAATGAGCTTCTCATAATCGATCAACTAAACAATGACCCTCCATTCTCTTTAAATAGAGATCATGGACCAATCGGGTGTTAATCCACGGATCAAGGTTAGGTTTTATCTAAGAGAAGTTGAGCCGTCAGATCACTCTATGTCAGGAACATATTGTGACCATCGGATTAAGTATTTACAAATGCATACTAATGCATACTAAAGAAACACACTATCCCTAATGGATATATTACACAAGTTGATCTTAACTAACTCCTAAGTGTCTAAATATCCTAACAATGTTAAAACTTAAGATTGGATATGTTGAAGTTAGTAGGAGGAGAGTGAGAACATTCTGCTATGAGGGTTTTCCCTAGCAGTGGTGAATAGAATTCCTCTGGATTGACTTAATTCCACGATATTACCAAAATTGACTGATATGAACTTTCTATTTAATAAAATCTTGGAGTCCCCAATACATGATATTTGATATACCTAACTTGTCCTCTATAACCAATCCTTGATATAATACTAGTGATTCTACAAGATTTTTGGTAGTCACACCCTAGTTCTTTCATGTAACTTGCAGTTGCTACCATCCCCTCTTCCGGGTTTCAATAATGAGCAGCACCCTGGCCCAGGCCCTGCTTCAATTTTCTTTTGCTGCCCATCAATGAAAATCCTATATTAGATTTTTTCATTTCTAGACATAGTTAGAGCTGAATTCAGTCTACACATTTGCTTTCCACCATAGATTTTAATTCCCATATTTCAATTTTCTACCCATCGTACTAAAGGATCTATAAGATGTATAATGGTGAGTTTCGTGGGATTTACCTATTTTAGCTTTTGTCCTTTTCCTAAACAAGGAAATCACCTTCATACTTCTATTTCTTCTTACAACTTTCATCATAAAATGTTTTGTTTATGATTTTCCCAGATTTTGCAGTGTTAGATATTGTGGGCCCATTTTCCAGATCTGAGCCGAGTATGACTTGCATGCGAATGAACCTGAGTATTTTTCCTTCTATTGGAGAACTATGTCCTATGGGGAGTTAAGTCTGGAGTAAATGCTGCATCATTTAACATCCTAGACCAAGATATCTTGACACATTGCAAAACAATAATATAAGTGTTTGGGCACCTGATAGGTTCCTCCATAACTATTTTTCTTAGAGTTTCAGCATTCAAGGCCATGACAATAACAAGAAAAAAATGTTTATTTTGCATAGGTAGTGCTTCAAACTTTTGTTGAATTGCTATCTGCTTCGTTCACTGTGTAAAATCCCTTACCAGAGGGATGCCCCAGATCATTTCATCCTATAGTTTATATTTTAAAGGAGTCACTGGGCCAAGTTATTTAAGGGCTATATAAAATGGGGTTATATTTTTTGGGGACTCGTCAAAATTTAGGTCTGTCTTCCAACCTAACCAGGATAAGCTAGATGAATCATTTCAGTTGCAGAGATCTACAATATTTCAAGTACCATTAGGTGTTAGCCAATTCCTTAAATGTTGATACTTAGATTGATCTTCTTTAATTGTTGATACTCAGTTTTATCTACTTAGTGAGTGATCAAGTATTGTGTTGGCGCAAAATGGACAGAAGGAAGGATAAATAATAAATCGTGCTATCTAAAAAACTAGACATCTACTATATAAATATCTTTAGCTTTCCTATATACAATAACTTTGGCTACGAGTCCTTTGTATAAAATCTAATCTCAAAATGTTTAAATTTCTTTTAAGAATTCACATCCAAATTTATTGTGACTCTCTTCACAATTCATGACTTTCTCAGAGCTTCCAGCTATTAATTCATGTTGTTAAATTCATAAAAATACTGAAAAGATGTAGCCCTTTGGTTGAAGATCTCTTCACAATTCATGACTATCTCAGGGCTTCCACTTATTAATTCAATTGCACAACAAACCCTATATGGATGTTTTAGTTGGAGTTGGAAATGAAATGTCATGCATTCATGTTGTTAAATTCATAAAAATACTGAAAAGAAGTATCCCTTTGGCTGAAGAATAATTGACCTATCCTCCACTGATAAACTGATGAAATTCAAGTTAGGCTGAAATGACAATTTTTTAGATTTTAAATTTGATGGTGGAAGACATTTCAATTTATGAGGACACGAACCATGGTGGAAGAGGTTTCCGTTTATGAGGACTTGAACACAAGGAAAAATACAAAAAGTTACTTTTGTTGAGCACGAGTTACCTGAATCAATTGTGTTGCTGATGTTGTGGAAAAAGGCATGCATATAAAAGTTGGATAGGAATTGGAATCCTTGGGAAGAATAATGGGGAAAATGGGATATGGAAGAAGTAAATGGGTAGGAGATAGAGAAAGAAGATAGCAGGAGGTAAAAATAGAAAACTTGGAGATGGTAGGAGACTTGAGATAATAAGATAAGATAATTTTATTGATGTAAAACAAACGACCGCAAAAGGTCAATGGGACTAAAAGATACAACCCGTGTGAATACAATGTGGGAGTGCAAAAGCAAATCCTAGCTAATACATAAAGCAAGAGGAAGGAATTAAAAGACAGTGCAGCAGAGACAAGTGCCTAGATAAGCTAATTGTCAGGTCTAATTCAAATATGTATAACTGTATCATGGGTGTAGTGATACAATGTGAGGCCTGAGACTGAAACTGGACATCTGAGTGCTGATCAAGAAAGGGAGAAATGGGGATGATGTCAAGGTCTCCCGCTTGTGATAACCGAGGGAAAGTGGGGGGGACTTTGGTACTGGCTCACTATCGTAGTTCGTGGAAACTATAGTGGGATCCAGTTGTACGATCATTGGGTGATGTAAGAGTGAGGGAGGCCTGTTCTTCTACTATCCAAGGTTGAAGGAAACAAGTTCTAGGTATAACCCTGGCTACATAATACATTTATGCCATTCTAAAGGGAGCAACTAAGGTTCCCTTCTCATGATAGTACGATAAGCCATCATGGATGCATATCTTTGCCTTAACATTTAACTGCTGGGATTTTAGTAGGTATGAATTTCTGATTTGAATATTTCTACTCATGATTTAACTAAAATATTAATAATTAGTCATTGAGCCTTTTTCTTGACTACTTTCCAAAACTTGAGTGTTTTCCTTGTACATGTTGGACCATTCATTTGTTCATAAAATGTACCCCTTCTTAGTGAAGAGGGGAAACAAAGAGAATAGTATATTAGTAGCAGCATAATCCCAAAGGGCTCTAGCCACTTTCAAACTTGGCTTAACATGTTTAATAATTTCAGCTTAGTGACAATCCATGCAACAACCATCTGTAAATCTGTAATACTTGAGCGATGTGGGCATTTTATTTTTTGGAAAAGGTGATGTTGTCTAACCTCTTTAAGGGGTGACTTGTCTATTCTATTTGCAAGAAGTTGCAACATTTAGAACAAAGTTGGTTGTATGGTTCTCATCCATAATTGACATTTTCTTGGAAAGATGTAGTTTCTCTTGATATTGAAGCCAAAGATGACATGATAGTTGATTAAGTGTAGCTACAGGTATTCAACGCACAAACTCACTGACTTCCTCTAACCAGGCCATTTTTGGTTCCTAATTCCTCGTAGGGTTCAAGGTACAATGCCCCTTTTGGGTTCCAAGGTCCAATCCTTTGTTCCCACTCCAGCTTTGCACACACACCTATAGCTAGGACCATCATGGAAACCCAACCGATGCGCCTCCAATCAAGAACCTGAATAGTCACCCCATTGATAGTTATGGAAGCAAATTGATTATAGAAACCGAATATACAATGTTGTAATTGAAGTGTATTCCTATGTATGATACACAATAGAGCATAGGGTATAGAATAGCTAGTGATCCTTTCTTTTTCTCGCTCTATCATATAGCATTGAAAAAAACATTACAGGGAAATAAAAACAATGTCAAGTTCAAATTTTCTTTGTGCCCTTCTTATTAATTTGTTGCTAAATGTAATATGCTAAATTTTATTTAAGCATGCCATGTTGTCTTGTTAACTTTAATAGATTGCCAACCATGACTGTATATTGCAGATACAAGCAGTAGTTTGATATCATGGACCTATTTGTTATTAGATTTCACTGTGATCAAGATCTCATTTCTGTAGCGAGGGAGGTGGCTTGGCCCGCATTGGAGGAAGATTAGTTTGGGACACCATTTGCTCATCCTTTGCTTCTATATAAACTGAAATTCTCCTTTCCATGGCATCATCCACCATTATCTTCAAGTTACTTATAAATTTTCAGTCAAATTTAGCTGAGTCATTAATATGTTATCATCTAGTAGTTTATTTAATCGTATATTTGGTCATTAATTGTTGCAATCAATGACTAAATCAGTGACTATCAATGACTAAATCAGTGACTAAATCAATGACTAATAAGTCAACCAATTAATGACTAGTGAAATACGACTAGCTATAAGATAGTGGAAATTCGCTACTATTAGTCACCGACTAAAAAATAGTCGTTTATAGTCGAATTTTAGTGATTTTTTTAGTCATTAATTCCTCATTATGTACTAGTGAAATAATCCTTGTTCCTAGTTTTCTTTTAAATCCTCTTGTCAAGTATAGCTTCAATCTATGGCTGCTCCTTCTGAGGTAACTGTTCTTTCCAATATACCATTTGACCATCCTTACCTGAAATCATTTCTTCTGTCTGAACACCTGAATATTTAAAAGGATACAGATCTGAAACATAAAAAATTGGAGAAATTCCAAGGTCAGAAGGAAGTTCTATTTCATATGCATTTGCAAAAAACTTCCTCAAAATATTACAAGGTCCAATTTTCTTGAGTTTCAATTTATTGTAGGTTCCATTAGGAAACCTCTCTTTCCTAAGATATGCAATCACTAAATCTACAACCTGAAGATTAAATTCCCTTCTCTTCAAATATGCTCTCTGTTTGTACTTTTTAGCACTCTCCTACAATTTCTTTTTGACTTTTTCCTGTAGCTCCTGCATACTATATGAAAATTCTTCACCATCTACACTCCTCATTCCTAACTCTCCCAAATTTATGATTTCCTACACCCCTCTTGGATGCATCCCATACATAATCTGAAATGGGCTCATACCTATACTCATGTTAGGTGAATCATTATAAGCAAACTCATCTTGAGCAAGAGCTAAATCTCACCGCTTTGGATTCTCATAAACAAGACTTCTCAATATATCCCCCAAGCTTCTATTTACCACTTCACTCTGATCATGAGTCTGATGATGATAAGTAGAGCTAAAACTAATATTGGTTCCTAATTTCTTCCATAAAGTTCTCCAAAAATGACCAACAAATTTAGTGTCCCTATCTGATACAATGCTCAAAGGCATACCATGTAACTTAACAACTTCTGAGAAGAACAAATTAGCAATATTTGTTGCATCATTGGTCTTTTTACAAGCAATACAATCAGACATTTTTGAAAATCTATCCACTACTGCATACATAGAACCATCCCCCCTCTAAGTTCTAGGCAATCCCATAACAAAATGCATACTGATGGAATCCCAAGGCCTAGTTAGAATAGGTAGGGGTTGATACAGTCCATTGTTTTGTCTCCTCCCTTTGGCATGTTGACATATCCTACATGTCTCAACAAACTTATTTGCATCTTGATGCATCCCTAGCCAAAAATAAAAATCACTTACCTGAGCAAATGTTTTGTCCTGTCCAAAGTGACCTGAAAAACCTCCACACTGCTTCTCCTTTATCAATTTTTCCCTCATAGAACATTTAGGAATGCACAATTTATTGTTTTTGAACAATAATCCTTCTTGTAGCTTGTTGTCCAACCATTGACTTCTATTGTGGGAAACTGGATTCTCACATGCTGCATATATATCCTTGAAATCTACATCCTCCTTCAACATATTAATCAAATCTTCAAATCCCAAAGTGCTGACACTAATTTCCTACAAGATTAAATTTACTCTGCTTAAGGAATCAACCACCTTATTAGATTTTCCAATTGTATGCTTGATCACAAAATTTAAGTTCTGCAAAAATTCCACCAACTTAGCATGTTTCTTATTCAATTTAGGTTGACTATTTATGAATTTCAAAGCATGATTATCTGAAAATAATATAAATTCTTTGGGCATCAAGTAATTCCTCCACTTCTTAAGAGCTTGCACAAAAACATACAATTCTTTGTCATATGAGGAATACTTTTGTTTTTCTTCATTTAACTTCTCACTGAAATATGCTACTCGTCTCTGTTCTTGACTCAGAACAACTCCTATTGTTGTCCCACTAGCATCTGTCTCCACTTGAAAAACTTTCTCAAAACTTGGTAAATCCAAAATAGGCTTCTCAGTGATATTCTTTTTCAATAGATTGAAATTTGTATCAGTTGATTCTGTCCACTTGAAAGGTTTTCCAATTTCCATGAAGGTGTCTATTATGGGTGCAAAAATTTGACTAAACTTCCTAATGAATTTTCTATAAAAACTTGCAAGACCATGAAAATCTTTGGCCTCAAAAGTACTCTTCGGGATTGGCCAATTGAGAATTGCTAGTATCTTTTCTGGATCCATCTTTAACCCTTCTCCTGAGAGTACAAAAACCAAATAAATCAACTCTTTCTTCATGAAACTACACGTTTTCAAATTTATCAATAGTTTCTCCTTCTATAGAGTATCCAACACCAATTTGAGATGAATCAGATGTTCTTCCTTACTCTGACTGAAGATCAGAATATCATCTAGGTACACTATCACAAACTTTCCAGTGTATTCCTTCAAGACCTCATTCATTAATCTCATAAAAGTACTAGGTGGATTAGTAATTCCAAAGGTAATTAGTAACCATTCATACAATCCATTATTAGTCTTGAATGCAATTTTCCATTCATCCGCTTCTCTGATTCTTATTTGATGATAACCACTCTTCAACTCTATCTCTGGAAAATACTTGGACCCACTCAAACAATCCATCAAATCATCAATGCGAGGTAAGGGAAATATGTACCCGATAGTAATCTTATTGATTGCTCGGGAATCAAGACACATATGCCATGCACCATCTTTCTTTTGGCTAAGCACTGTGGGCACTGCACAATGACACAAACCTTCTTGCACCAAACCTTTATCCATTAACTCCTGTACCTGTTGGTTAATATCTCCATTCTCTTGAAGAGTCAGTCTATAGGCTGCCTTATTGGGTAAGCTTGCACTAGGTATTAATTGAATATGATGAATAATTTACTTCCCACGTGAGGTAAAGCATTAGGTATCTCATCCACAATAATATTAGCAAAATCATCAAGCAAAATCCTAACTTCATTAGGAAGATCATCTAAATTTGTAGAATTCAAAATTACATTTGGTTTTCCAATGAGGGGAAAATGTAGCTCCTCTTCCTTCTTGACTTCTTGTAGCATCTCTTTCCCAGTCATCAACAAAATATTAGATCATGTATCTTCTTGAGCTGCTTCATCTTGCAAAGGTAGCAGCACATGTTCCTTTTCCATCCTTTTTCAGAGAATAAGTGTTTCTCCTTCCATCATGAACAACCTTTCTATCATATTACCATGGCCTTCCTAAGAGTATATGGAAAACATCCATAAGCATTACATCACACAATACCACATCTTTGTAAGTACCAATATGTAATTCCACCTTGCACTGCTCATTCACTAAGAGATGATGTCCTTTCAGCAGCCAAGACACTTTATAAGGAGTGGGATGTTTCATCCTCTTCAATACCATCTTCTCTAGCATCTCAGTGGAGACCAAATTTTTTGTACTACCACTATCAATGATCACCTTGAAACACTTCCCTTGTGCCTTGGACTTAGTCCTAAATAGACTCTTCCTTTGTGCTGGTTCATATACTTATTTTTCTGTTTTTACCAAAACTCTCTTCATCATAAGAGACTCTCCTTCCTCAGGAGGATTTCCCATCTCTGATCTCTCGTTGGAATCCTCTCGAGCCTCAACAATGTTTGCATTCCTCTGAGCTGTTGGTTTGTTCCTTGGGCACTCCCATGACATGTGTCCAATCTCACCACATGCATATCATTTCATTTCTCTGTTTCCGCATCTTCCTCTAGCACCAAATATTCCTCCCCTAAATCCTCCTCTTTGGGGTATTTGGCTGCTGGAACCTTCTGCTTCATTCCTAGAATCCTGAAACTTTTCTCCTCTGTTTGAAGATCCTTTTCCTCTTGCTGTACTGCTTCCTCTATTCTTCTAGTTCTATTTTCTTAGTAGCTTATCTTCTACCCTAGAGGCCTCCTAATAATCATCTTCAACAGTCATGAAATTCAATAAGATGATCTCATCTTGTATTTCATATATTAGTCCATTTAGATACCTAACCACTCTTTCTATCTATCCTTGTATATGTCCATCTCTAATACTCAGCCTAAAGAACTCTTTTGTGTATTCTTTAACAGTCATACCTTTTTGTCTAAGATTCTACAACTGCCTAATGAGAGTTAACTGATAATACTTTGGCATAAATTGAATTTTAATTTTACCCAACATTTTATCCCATTTTTATTTATTTTGGACTTACCTTTTCTTTCCCTATGGATCTGTAGTTCATCCCAACAAATGGATGCATATCCTTTCAGTCTGATGGTTGCATATTTCACCTTCTTTTTATCTTCAATTTATTTGAAGTCAAAATAATTTTCTAAAGCAATCATCGAGTCCATGAGCTCTTCAACATTCAGGTTACCTTCATACATGGGGACATCCACTTTAGGCCTGCTACTAGCCTTTACCAGCATCCTTAATACCTTCACTTCTTCAGCAATCTTCTCTGGTTCCTCTTCAGAGGATTCTTCTTCATCACTAACATCTACAATCCCTGAATTTATTCTCTCCATAGATTCCATCCTAGTTTGGGGTTGTCTCAATTCTCTTTGTGTATATGCATTTGCATCTGCAACTTGTCTTCCTCGGCCACCTCCAATTAGAAATCCACATGTTCGGCCTTGTCTTGGTGGCATCCTTCTCCTTGCTATGAACTATGCTCTGATACCAATTGATGCAGGATAGGATCAACTAAACCAATCCAATCTGCTATCCCAGGATTAGTCTGGTTCCAAAGTTAGCAGAATTGGCTAAGTATTTTTCCAAACCATCACTGAAGGGCATATCTCAAATTTGCGGTGAACTGAATTTCATAAGAATTTCAGGTCTCACTTGAATGCAGAGCGTCAAGCAAGTATTCCTTCCACAATCTCTTCCGCAATTACTTTCCGCAATTACCATTCTGCAGTTACCTTTCGGCAATCACCTTTCCACAACGACCTTCTGCAATCGCCTTCCTTCCGCGATTGCGGGGTTTCCTTCCGCAACTTCCTTCCTCAATTGGATTCCGCAATAGCCTCCCACAAAGTTCCTTCCGCAATCGCTTTGGACCGTCATAACTGTCCAAACCGTTTATCTCTTCCTGGCTTCTCTCGTCCGTTGATCTGTGATCAATGCAAAACATCCACGTTAGAGTTTCAGAGGTCTATAGTCCACGTACTTCACCTATGTGGAATACCACATGGGTTGTCGATCATTTCGGTCTCGATCTCCACCGTACGATCTCTACTTGTCCACAGCTCTAACAAGCTTATACTTTGGCCTTCTAGAATCTATCTTAGACTGTCGATCCTCCTCCTCAGATCTTAATCGTCCAATACTCACTCTTACTTGTTGATCAAAATGTGATCTCGTAAATTGATCAGTGAAACAATCAATTTCACACACCTTGTATTCGAATGAAGATGTCACAAACTTCGGCTTCTGGGGATCTTTGTTAATGACACTCTGTTCATTCATACGCAGAGAATTTATATGTGTTTCTAGTTATTGAAAGAAGACAGTGAATATGCAATCAAACGTAGCGTCTTAAATCTCTGTTCTTCATTTCATCAACAACCCTTTGATCAATTACATTTAGTGATTAAATAAGACTTCTCAAACCTGCAAATCTGAATAAATAGGATTTGGACTCCTATAGAAATCAAATACACAACAAACCTATCCTCGAGCAACCTCTTGCAAGATACGAGGACATGAGTGAAAAATTTCCATTATTACAATCAAACTTACTAATCCTATCTCAAAACCAATTACAATTAAACCAATAACTAACCATAGACTTCTAGAAACTATTACAAGGAAGAAGAAAATAACATTGGCTGCTCATTGAGAAAATATAGAACTTTGTTCGATGCTCCTACATGAGGTTTCCAGGTGTGAAGTGACGGCTACCAAGTGTAGAGAAAATCCTAACATTTTCCTCTCTACTCCCGACGTCATTTCAATTTTCAATACTTCCAAGAGTCAAATCTCTTTGTACAGATCACCCACTTGTTTACAGCTGAATGCATTTACATTGTGGCGCTTTATTGAATTCTTCCCATATAATATTCATGACCTGCATGCAATATTGAATCCCATTACTATTTGAATGCTCTAGTTATTTGTCTGATTTTCTGTGGGTATTTGCATCAAGCCAAAAGAGAAAAATAATTGATGGTAAATACAAATGAATGGATCGAGAAATCCCTAAAGGGCTAACGTTTTGCAAAAGGTGTTGTGAATAATTGTGTTCTTAAAGCCCGAGAGAATTATTGCTTTTGTGGGTGGACATTGTTAACTTTTTGCAAAGGGTGCTGTGAGTAATTGTGTTCTTCTGCCCCGACAAAATTATTGCTCTCCTGGTGAACACTGTTGGTATGAATGCGAATGCTTCACAACATTATTAAATTTAAAATCAATTTATGTTTTTGCGCATATTTTTTTAGGCATATTTGGAAATTCTCTACATACTGCAATTCAAAATTTTGGCTAGGATGGTGCATCTAGGAGGAGGAAGACGAGAGGCAGTCGATGCTAAAAAACGGTGTAGATCTTCCCCTCTCTCTATAGACCTTCTGCACACCTAGGATTAATATCCTTCTCCACATGCATAGAATGAAAGTGATACATATTTTCTTTGATAAACATCCTTTTGTGCATGGATGTGCATTACTAACTTCTTGGTTTTTTGTATTGGCATTCGCATTTCCTGAGTTATTCTTCATTCTTAAGTCTATATATGTTTTTACCAGTGTTATAATTATACTCTAAATATTGTACTCGAATTATACATTATCTTCTTCTGGTCAAAATTGTGTCACAGCCATTTAGTGTACAATTTTACTTTGTCTGAGGAATCATCGAAATTGCGAAACGTTTTTTCCAAACACAATTTATATTTAGTTATTCATTCTTTTGTTTTGTTCTATCCCCGTGCCTCTCTTTTAATATTATGTGGAGAATCCTGTTACACGTATGGGGAATATCCATTGGTTTCAAACTCTTGACTGGTAATTGTATAACCATAAGTGTCTATGCATGTTCAGGAATTACCATTTTTAGTGCATGTTCATGAATTAACATTTTTAGGATTTGTTCTTCTACATAAACATGATTCTGAAATTCATCTCTTTGCACAAAAAGAAAGGTCGATATGATCAAATATGAATTGGTATTTCAAAGCTCAAACTATACGAAGTTTGATGATTTTCATATTTATAAGTTGACCTAAATTGTTTTAATCACAAACGTATGGTTCATGTATTCTTATTTTGTAATTGTTTCATTAAAACTCGTCTAAAACCAAATTCTTCAATCTCTACAACCAAATATAAAATATATTAATTAATAATATGTTTAATATAGCCTATGGGCAACATTATTATTCTTTTCCCCACCTTAAATAACACCACTAATCAATGTATATCAAACATATTATTAATTAATATGTTGGGCTACTTGACGACAGACTTTGGAGCAATAAAACTAATATTTTAATAAAAATTAAATATAAATACAATAATACAAACAATTGTATTATTTATATAGTAATATTGAAAGAAATATATATATATATATATATATATATATATAATTATTATTATTATGCTTTAATAATAATGATCATTAATATTAATCTTAAACTTATTATATTAGTAATCATATTAAATATTAAAAATAATTATTATTATTTATATAATAATTTTGAAATGTATAAATAGTAAAATTAATTACTTTTTATGTTTATATTCAATGTTGTTAATCATATTTCATAATATTAATATCAACGTTAATATAAAGGTAATAATATAAATATGGTTATGTTAACAATATAAAATATGATTATGTTCACAATATAAAATTGGTACATTGATCAATAGTTATGTTTCATTGAGATGTTAACGGCTTATTTTTCATTTCAAAATTCTAGGTTATGTTCATGGCAATGGTTCCCAATGGATCTATTGTGCTATGTTATTCATGTAAGTTGAGTTATGTAGGGTGGCTATGCTCTTTAATAGTTATGTCACATTGCAAACATTGTAAAGGGTTACATTCTAATGTGACATTATTTAATATTATTAGAAATTAATTTAAATGTTAAAATGCCAAAAATTAAAAATAATAACTATGGTTGATTATGGAGGGCCATGTATGATTATGATTGAGTTCGGCTGACCAAAAGATGTGCATGTATTGCCATGTTTGTCATGATTCTATATGGCTAAATAAGGTTTTCGATGGTTAATCATGTTTAACAATGAATGACCATGTTTGAGCACTATTGACTATGGGTGACTGTGAAGTATGGTTTTACCATGCTTGATGATGGTTGACAATGATTGGCCACATTTAAGATTTGTTTGAACAATGTTAAGACCATAGTTGAATTTGTTTTACGATGGTTGACTTGGTTGGGCTATAATTGACCATGGTTGACCATGTTTGACAATGCTTGATGTGGTTTACTATGGTTGACTTTTCACAATTGTCTCTATATTCCAACCATGGTTGACTCATGGGGTCTTCACTCAATGAAACTAATCCATAACACCTCCGTTCATGGGATACTAAAGAAACTATACCCCTAATTTCACTAGATATTGATAAATACCTACCAAAATATTTTTGTGCAGCCCCCCTCCCAATACATTTTTCCAATTTATAAAACCCTATTTTTATGAGATATTCCTATTTTTACTAGATACCCCTTTTATACTTTCTGAATACCTATAAATCCCCCATACTCTACTCCCCTCCCTCAATACCTACAAATATTGAACTTATTTTTCACAATTTAAAAACCCCGCTTATGAATTAACATGATAAGATATTGGTCAATAAGGTGAATCCTCTGTGGGTTGACTATGGGTGACTATTGGTTAACTTTTGACTATTAGTGGACTATGTCAACCATGCTTGATGATGGTTAACCAAGGATGATTTTAAGGACCCCCTATATTTATATGCATAATAATTGGGCGAATCCCCATGATACATAGGAAACATTAAGGGATATTTTATCAAGAATATAATATGTATATATAATTTTTTTACAATTTTTTTCATAAAATTATGTAATCCTGTAAAATAAATTAGCAAATCTTTCATAAAATTATAAAATCTTGGAGAATCTTTCATTGAGTTATTAAACCTTATAAAATATTGGCAAATCTCGGTGAATCTTTCTTTGAATTATAAAACCTTGTAAATTCTTGGCGAATCTTTCATAAAATTCTAAAATCTTGGAGACTTCATTTAATTATATACTTTGTGCCTCTTTTGTAGTGCTTATGTGTTATATGGAAATGCTACTCGATATATAATATATAAAATATCTATTTGTAATAGCTAATATAACATCATGGAGCTCGGGTAACACCTTTTAGGACAAACCCTTCAAAAATTTGATCGGGGTCGAGGAGAAAGGGGTTGGATCTGGTTGTGATAAGGTTTTTGAGAATTAATAAAGGATGATGATAAGTTTCCAATGTCATTTTTAGTAGTTTACCTTGTAATCATCTTTTAACCTAATTTAAAAGTAACTTGGTGGGAAACAGGATGGAAAGGCGTAGATCAGGTAGGTCTCTAGAATGAGCTAGTAGATACAGACATTGATGAAGAAAACAACATAACAAAGGTTTTCATGGCACCTAAAACCTACAATGTTTAACGATGGCATATCTCAATGGTGATTGAATCCATGTTTTGCTTTTTCCCATGCCTCCTAATTCAATTGGCATGCAACAAATATCCCAATTGATTTTGTGAAATCCTTTACCCTAGCTAGAGGTTGTCTAGAGAAAGCTTCTAATGGATTTTTAAGGTTTTTGTAAGCCACTTTCAATGAGACCCAAAAGAAAGAGTAGTAAACACTAGTGGCTAAAATACTTTTGTATGCCTGAAACTTGGAAGCCAAAGCCAAGACTTTGTTATCAATTTGTCAATTTTCTTCTTTTCCCTCTCCAAAACAACCTCCCACAACTCTTTGGGAAAAATCTAAAAGGAAAAGGACTTTCCAAAAAAATTGAACAAATAGCCTAGTTGAATCAATGCCTAATCTGATAACAATTAGAATAAAACCTTTTCCATGCCTAATTCTATAACTAGTTTGTAATTAGATTAAAACGTTTCGGATAATAAAATGTCAAGACAAATATTTACTAAACTCAATTTTATAATATCGTATAGTAAATAATATGAAATGATATAACAACTTTAAAAAAATGAACTTATATACATTTAATGTAAGTTAAAAAGTACTTTTATTTAAATAAACCATTACTCTATTTTCTATTAATTATTATTTTTTTCAAAAAAAACAACCAATTTCTTGATATTCCATTAGAGTCAAATATAACCTATTACAAAACATATAATGTCTTGGAACTGTCAACATAGTTCATGAAGCCTCATCACATCAAAATTACAAACATAAATAGTATTGTCAAACATAGTTCATGAAGCCTCATCACATCAAAATTACAAACATAAATAGTATTCGACACCTTAGTAAGCTTTTATAAAACCACTAGACACCATAAAAGTGTCCTTAGATTCTATTAATTAAAATTAATGTGTAGAACATTATACCTATTTACCATTTTCTTTGTATATTTAATTTACATATAAAATTTTGATTATAATTTTGATTAAAATAAAAATAATATAACAATATAATAATGATTATAATGAAAATATATACTAATATTATAATATCAATTTTAATAATGTGATTTTGGTCTTAATAACTGTTCGTTATTATTTTAACTAAAACTCATTAAAAGTCAATTCAGAAAATAAAAAAATAAACAATTTTCAAATAGAAAAGAACTTAAAAACAAATAAAAAATGTGATATATCACATAGGAATATAATCATACAAATAGTTTGTAAAATAGTTTACATAAGTGGTAAGCATTTTTTATTAAAATGACACTGTTATACACATTGTTTATTTTACTTAATATCTAGAGATTATACCCTTCTTCATTGGTGGAGATCTTTATTTTTATTTTTAGAAAAACAAATAATAATAATTTATTCATTAATAAATACAAAAGTTGGAGCTTCTATGTAATAACTACTTATTTTATTCATTTGGTGAATAACTTCACCAAATTGGTTTGTAATGGTTTAGTCTACATTTGAAGAAAGGTGTGAATCCCCATCTGAATAAGAATAATCCAAAAATTTTATTCTGAAATAATTCGAAATTTTTATTTCGGTACAATCCTTCCAAGGAAGGTGTGAACCATAATCCAAAAAATCGCTTCAAAAATTCCATGTAAAGCATGAAAATTTTATGAGGTTCAACCCAACCCAGTTTCAAGTCAAAATATTAGAGAGTTTAATGCCCAACCCAATTTACATTAGAGCTGGAAAAATTCATATAACATTTTCAGACTTAGAAAAACAAACTGGACATCAATATTAATGGCATAAAATTTAATAATAAATGCACACCATGAAATTTTCAAGACTCATAATTTTTTGGCAAATGCCCAAGAAAAACCCACAAGGGGAAAACCTGTTAGAGAGCGTTCTTTATTTTATTTCTTCAGCAAAATAAAAAAAAAAAAAATTTGCAACAACAGTATTCCAACTTATCTCCACAACAGAAAACATAAATTCTGTCTTCGAATTTGTGCCAAACCAACAGTGTACGGACTATACAGACCTCCAAATTCGTGCCCAGAAATTAATTTCCTGCCTCGAAAATCATGTTTACCACAAACCTCAATTTTCGTGCCATTGTATGGACTGTATAGAATTATATGGACTATACGGAATTGTATGGACTGTACGAAATTTATTTTCTGTACCTTCCTTGAAATTCGTGCCTCTACCTAGAAATTCATGTCACTGATTTTTTCCTCGAAAATTGTGCCCAAAATTGTTGTACGGACCTGCTGTACGAAATCTTGAAATTCATGCCATTGTACTTCTCCTCCCTCTTGCAAATTTTCTTCTTCTCCTCTCAAGAAGTTCAATTGCTCTCAACTTTCTCAACTCTCTCATCTCTCTCAAATATCATGAAAGAATGAATGGTGAAAGGCCTTTCCCTTGCCTTTTTGTTTGGATGCTAGGGTGAGTGAACAGACATCTAATCCAAGGCCCCACATTGATTTAGATGGATGGATGAGATTAAAAGCTAATTTAATTCTCTCCAGAATTAATTTCACTCACTTTACTTAAATTTATCAAAAAGTCACTTTAATCTCTAAAGTGGAATGAAATGCTCATCTCAAGTCATTTAATGCATGGGACATGTTATTTTCCCCTTTTGTGACTTAGGCTAATTTCACTAGGGGAACACTTTCCTAGGTAGAAAATCAACACTTGCTCTTATCGAGGAAGGTATTATGAACCACTCCCAACTTGTCCCTGAAGAAGACAAACTTGCCTCGCCCCAAGGATTTTGTCAGAATGTCTGCTACCTGCTCATCAGTGGAAATGTACTGTCACTCCACAACCCTTATCTGAACATAGTCTCGGGTGAATTGGTATCTGAGCTCTATGTGATTTGACCTATCATGGAAAACTATATTCTCAGAGAGTTGGATGCAACTCTGATTGTCATAGTTTAACACCGTGGGGCTCAGCTCCTGATCGAATAGATCCACCAATAATTTGCGAAGCCACAGTGCCTCACAAATATCCTGACTGGATGCCATGTAATCAACCTCAACAAAACTCAAAGCAACAAACTTTTGCTTCTGACTGAACCACGACACTACTGCTGAGCCCAAACTAAAGCAGAAATCGGAAGTGCTCTTCTGGTCCATCACACTCCCTGCCCAATCTAAATCTGTGAAGCTAACCAAGCTAACTCCACTCGAACTCATATAGTCCAAACCATAATCCACTGTCCCTACAAGGTATCTCAACACATGTTTCGCGGCTAACTAGTGCACTCTCCTAGGATCCACCATGAACTGACTGAGAGTGTTCACCGCAAAACACAAGTTTGACCTGGTGTTGACCAGATACATCAGTGAACCAACGAGCTGACGATATAAAGTGGGATATACCAACTCTCCCTCAAAAGCATGAAGATTCTTCTAGTTGGTGATTGTCGGTGTGGTCATCGGCCTGCAATACTCCATCCAAAATATCCTCAGAATATCTGTAGCATATTTTCCTTATCCCAGGAAAATATGAGCAGGCTCCTGCCAAATCTCCATCCCCAAATAATAATGCATCAACCTAATATCATTCATGTCATACTATGAAGGAAGATCTCTATTGCAAGCTGCAATGCGATGCTCCTCCCCTATGATAAAAAAATCATTAACATATAATAGAAGAATGACTGGATCACCACCAACCACAATGTAGTAAAGGTTGGGATCAGCCTCACTCTTCTGAAATCCCATCGACATCAAGTAAGCATCACTCCTGGAATACCAAGCTCAAGGAGCTTGCTTCAGACCATACAAGGCCTTCTTCAGCCTGCACACATGAGAATTTCTCCAATGGAACTCAAATCCCTGAGGCTTCTCCAAATAATCCTCCTATAGAAGACCATTGAGAAATGCGGTCTTAACATCCATCTGGTGGATCTTCCAACCCATCTTTGCTGCTATGGAAATCACTGCTCTAATAGAGGAATATCAGGAAACTGGCGCAAAGGTCTCATTATAATAAACTCCCTCAACCTAAGAAAACCCCCGTGCCACAAATCAAGATTTGAACTTCTCCACACTGCCATCTGCAGCATGCTTCACCTTGTAAATCCACTTGGAAGTCATTATAGATTTCCCCGCTGGTATCGGTACAATCTCCCATACATCATTCTTCATGATGGAATGGTACTCTTCCATCATGGCATCTCTCCAAACCTCATGTTGAGAGGCCTCCTCAGAGGCGGATGGCTTTGAATCATGAAGACTAGAAACCAATGCCATACCTAGTCTATCTGGCATCACAACTATCCTAATTGGTTCCTTGGTATTACCAAAAGAATTTGCTTCCTTCAAGGTTTCACGAAGCCACATGGGCTTCCTCTTCCCTTAAGGTGGCTCCCAAACTGGTCTCTCAGCCTATGAAGAACTTCCAGAAGTAGATGGCCCAGAAACCTATGAATCAGTATCTGGTGAACTAGCCACTAGTGAGCTCAGTGATCCATAAGCTGCAACTAATGAACCAATGACCTGAGAACCAAAACCTGTCACCGAAATACTTGATGGATGAACCACTGAACCTATAGAACCTGTGCCTGTAATATGTGGTCCAGTCACTCCGGAAACCTGTGATCCTGTACTTTGAACTGGTGGTACCTGTATAACTTCCTGAGTTGTGGAAACCTGTGACTCCTCCTGCTCCAACTCTATGGACTTCCTGAAAGCTCGCTCCTCCTCAAATATCACTTCCCGCCTCACAACAAACTTCCTCTAGGTAGGAAGATAATTGAGGAAGGCCTTCAAAGTCTCATCATAGCCCACAAAGATACTCTTCTCTACGTTGGGCTCCAACTTTATCGTATTCTCAGAAGGGACATGAGAGTAATTCAAGCAACCAAATATGCGAAAATGACCAACCTCGGGATTATTTCCTGTGAACATCTCCTCAGGAGTCTTTCTTCCCAAGGCATGGTGGGAACTCCTATTCTGAAGGTATATAACTGTACTACAAGCCCTGACCCAAAGGAATAAAGGAATACTCTGATCATGAAGCATGGCTCTCGCTGCTCCCACAATAGATTTGTTCTTCCTTTCAGCTACTCCATTCTGCTCAGGAGTATATGGTACTGTGAACTATCTCTGTACGCCCTCCTGTATGCAAAACTCATCAAACCCCTTGGAGGTATATTCACCTCCATTGTCTGATCTAAGTGCATGAATCCTCCTCCCAGCCTGGTTCTCCACAAGAGATTTAAACTCTTGGAAACTCTGTAGGACCTCATCATATTTCTTGCTCCTCAGGAAGTAGATCCAGGTCTTCCTGAAATAGTCATCGATGAATGTGACATAGGGCGACACAAATCTGAATGAATCAAATCAAGCACTCCTGCTGACCTGCTGTCACTGCTAAGAAAAGCAGTCTTGGTGTACTTTCCCAAAGCACACCCTCTGCAAACATCACTGTTCTTCGTGCTAAACTTTGGCATACCTGTAACCATGTCCCTCAACAATCTCAGAGATGAATGATACAAATGAACCATCCTTCGATGCCAAATCTCACAAATATCACTACTGCTGCTATGTGCCAAAGCATGTTGGGGCTGAAACGAGAGCTTGTACAACTTCCCACATCTTAATCCAATGACAAAAGAGGCTGATGATCCTACAGTCTTGGGGAAAACACACACACGTCCATCCAGGAAATAAACCCCTAGTCCTATGTCCTCGATAGTGGAAACTGATATCAAGTTCTTCTTCATCTCAGGGACAAACAACACATCCCTCAAAGCCATGGGTCTCATGGACTCCCTCTGAAATGTAACGGTCCCACGACCAACATCTCTGACAGCAGTGTCATCCCCCAACACAACCTCCACATCTAGGTCCGCCTGTGAAAGCTTGGAAAACATCTCTCGAGCACCTGTCATGTGGCTCGAGGATCCACTATCAATGTACCAAGTGCTAGTGGTGAATTCGCCCATGGGATGCCTAGTCAACAAGGAATGCTCCCTCTCAATCTCTATATCGGTGTTGGTGATGATAGAATCTCTCTCTCTCTCAACATGTCCAACATAGAGAGAAAAATATCTCTCGAACATAGCTGCATAATCCTCAATCTCAGCCGAAGCTGTTGTCTGCTTCTTCTTCTTCTTCTTCTTGTTTGGACACTATGAGGCATCATGCCCAAACCCCTAACAAGCAAAGCACTTGACTTTGCTTAAATCCTTCGTCTGTCCACCCTGATGTTGTTGCTTCTTAGCCCCACCCTGCTTGGGACCCTTCTTGGACTTTTTCTTCCCTCTCGACGTCAAAGCCACATTTTCTTCATCCTCCCTACTATATGAAGAGATGCTCTGCACAATACCTCTCTGGGTCTCCTCTTGCACAAAGTCATCCCAAATTCGATCCCAGGTAGGTAAGTTCTCCCTGCCAACTATAGACTCCACAAAAACATCCCATGGTTTGGTCACACCACTCACAGCTGTCCGCACTATCTCACTACCAGAAACAACCTCCCCAACTGCTGCAAGCTCATCTCTCACCTAAGATATCCTAGTAAGGTAAGATGTTACTCCCTATGCTTTGTTGATTTTTACACTTTTCAATTCACTCTGAAGACCATCTTCCAGTTCTCATTTGAGCTCTGGTATCAATTGGTCAAAACATCCCACATTTTAAATGCACGGCCTTTGACTGTAATATGTGGAATAACATGGTCCTTAATTGCATTTAGAATAATCCTTCTAGATTTAATGTCCTTTTTGTTGAAAGCTGCTAATGCTTGTGCATCAGTGGATGTGAGAACTTGAATTGGATTTGCTTGTGTACCATTTACAGCTTCATTCCAAAGTTCATTTTCTTCCAAAATAAGCACTATCCTAGCCTTCCATGGAAAAAAATTCCCTTCTCCATCTAGCCTATCTTCCAACCTAAGTCCTGTAGCCATTTCAATGTCGGTTCAAACTTCAACAACGTGTTGCTCACTGACAAAAGAAGACCAACTGTAAATCTGAAAATTTCACTTCACTGTTCTTCCCCCAAGCTCTGATACCATGAAAGTTTTCTGAGGTTCAACCCAACCTGGTTTCAAGTCAAAATATTAGAGAGTTTAATGCACAACCCAGTTTACATTAGAGATGGAAAAACTCATATAACATTTTCAGAATTAGAAACACATAATGAACATCATTGTTAATGGCATAAAATTTAATAATAAATGCACACCATGAAATTTTCAAGACTCGGAAATTTTTGGCAAATGCCCAGGAAAAACCCAAAAGGGGAAAACCTGCCTGAGAGGTTTCTTTATTTTATTTCTTTAGCAAAATTAAAAAAAAATTGCAACAACAAGATTCCAAGTTATCTTAACAGCAAAAAGCATAAATTATGTCTTGGAATTTGTGTCAAACCAATAGTGTACGGATTGACTGTATGGACCTCAAAATTCATGCCCAAAAATTAATTTCCTTCCTCGAAAATCATGTTTACCACAGACCTCGATTTTCATTCCACTGTATGGAATTGTATGGACTGTACGGAATTTGTTTTTTGTACCTGCCTTGAAATTTGTGCCTTTTCCTGGAAATTCATGTCACTGATTTTCTCCTCGAAAACTGTGCCCAATATTGTTGTACGAACATGTTCTATGAATTCTTGAAATTTGTGCCACTGTACTTCTCCTCCCTCCTACAAATTTAATTCTTCTCCTCTCAAGAAGTTGAATTGCTCTCAGCTTTCTCATCTCTCTCAGCTCTCTCAAATCTCATGAAAGAATGAATGGTGAAAATCCTTTCCCTTTCCTTTTTGTTTGGATGCTAGGGTGAGTGAAGAGACCTCTAATCCAAGGGCCCACATTGATTTAAATGGATGGATGAGATTAAAAGCTAATTTAATTCTCTCCAAAATTAATTTCACCCACTTTACTTAAATTTATCAAAAAGTCACTTTAATCTCTAAAGTGGAATTAAATGCTCATCTCAAGTCATTTAATGCAAGGGTCATGTTATTTTCTCCTTTTGTGACTTAGGTTAATTTTCAATAGGGTAACACTTTCCTATGTACAAAATCAACAAAGTAGGCTCGTTGCCTCAGCTGTTTCTCTTCTTACTCTTCCAACTTCAGTTTTTGACATCCTACTATGATAAGCAACTGTAACAACCTACAATGTTCAACACTTGGCAACCCATCTAACTTAGTACAATAATAAATATCTACTTGCTGAATTTTTTCAAGAGCACGAAGCCCTTGTATTTTCTTCAAATTATCACAAAACTGGATTTTATGAAGATGAAGGTTGGGGAAAATATCTTCACCAAATGATATCTCTGATATTCCTGTCGTTTTCATGTGGAAGTGTTGGAGCTAAGGCGGGAATTCCTAAAAGGAATATTTTGCTGATGTTTCTCTCCATCCTTCAATATTTCTCAATGTGAGTTCGTGAAATGGACATATCATAACCAACTTGGTCAAGTTCTTTAGATCACAAATCCAAGGCGACTGAGAGTGCATTTGAGGACTTCCAAACTCCAGAAATTCCAAATCGCTTAGATTTCCCATTGCACTTTGCAATTCTTTAAGTTTGTGCCCCACAAATTTAATTTTATCAGTGACCTTTGGTGTGCCACTTGCGGAGGCGATACTTCCATTCGTTTACAATGGAAAATATTTAGGTGTTCAAGCATTCCGATGTTTCCCATTGTTTGTGCACACATGGATAAATTTTCCCACCCCTTCAAACAAATATATTTAAGTCTAATTAACTTCTCAAAGGAATTTGGAAGCATATCCAATCTCCAGGAATTAGTCAAATTGAGGTGTTCCAAATTTACTAAAACCCCGAAGGAATGTGGTAGTGACTTCATTTTTTAGCAACTTCTTAACATCAAGACCTTCAATGACCGCAACTCACAAAATTCTTCTGGGAAGTTTATCATATGACTCGCATGTGTTAAAATTATAACAATCCATTCGAGATTACTCAGCTGCCCTATCATTAGATAAATTTTGAGGTCTAAAATGGGCCTCCTAAGGAAAATTATAAAATAATAGTGGAAATCAAAACATAATATTACCATACCTCATCAAATTTTGGAGGAAAAAAAATAAAACTAATTCTTCAACTTGTATTTTTAACTTATATCCATGTTTATTCACTCAAATTTCGATCATGAGCAGTCATTGGATGGGGAATTAAATTCCACATCCAATGAGTATCCACTCGGCATACTTTTGATGGACCCCACTACCCCAAAAACAAGAAATACATGGAAAAATGTGATGATGATGTCATCATCATGTTTTTCATGTATTTCTTTTTTGGGGGGTAGCGAGTTCCATCAAACATATGTCGAGTGGATACTAGTTGGATGCGGAATTGAATTCCCCATCCAACGACTGCTTTTGATCGAAATTTGAGTGAATAAATAGGGAGATAAGTTGAAAATACGAGTCGAAGAAGTAGTTTTTCACTTTGACCTTTCTACCTTTTTAACCAAAAAATGACAATTCATCCCCCATGGTTGAAATCATCACCTTGAATCCCATTGGTTGATTTTTATAGTACATTTCTTTTGTTTTGAGGTCCATTTTTTACCACAAACTTTCGCTAATGGGACTTTGGAATGTTCGAGAAGGAAGCATAAATAAGTAACTTCATCAACTGCAAAGGAGGATGCATAATTTACATGTGTTCCAACGATGAAAAATATATATGATTCTCATCAAGGGAACCCTAAGAATTCCTAAGAATTCGTTGGAGATGCTATGATGCAATATAACATCAATAATGATAAAAACAAATGACTTTAACTCAGAATTCCAATTTACCTACAATTGGCCTTGCCACAATGTTTCTAGTATGTCCCCGCCCACCTCCAAAAACGTTAAATTCTTCATTGGAACCCACAAAGGAAACAGAGAATAGGGACACTTGTACCAACGAAGCCATATTACATTTGGTGACTGCACCTTCCCCAAAATGTGTTACAGGTCACCGCCTTCAGTAGCAAGGAGATCAACACCAACAAAAAGATGATGTGTATTAAGCAGTCTATTGTGAAGCTTCATCACGTGGTTTCCGAACATCTCATGAATTTTCCTTTTGAACCTCAACATGTTCCTTTTGAACCTTGACATGTTTGAGTACAAGCACGGTAAAAAAAATCAAATTCAGTGTAACAATCATCATCACGATAATTGGGATGACGTGTAATAGGACATTGGCACCCCAACAACCCCTCTAAAAAATATCCTTGTGATATTTTAGGGGCCCCCATTCTAAATTTTGTAAATAGTGCTTTTGATAGATGTTCATTTGTTTGTTTGACTTTGCTGCTTGGTTTGATGGCATCCATTGATAGTGCATGCTTGATCTTATGTTCCCTATCAATTTTTGGGATCACGTGATGCGGTTTTCGTGACTTGGTTGATATATGCCATGCTGGTCTTTTTGCTTCTTATGATTTCATGTTGATGTTGAGTATGATATGATATTTTCCTAACGCCCTTAATGATCTCATTTTAAGGTATTTTCATTAATTATATAAAATCTTCATTACGCAAATTGAATCATAAATTGTAATAAGAAACTTAACATACATTTGTATTTCTTGTGGAAAATATGAGAAGCAAATAAACTTACTTTACAATTAAGCTTTAAAAAGTTATATATATATTTTTTTTTTCAAGAGCCTTCCTGCTATTCCGAAGGAATAAGGAAAGCTAACAACGTGCTATTCCGAAGGAATAAGGAAAGCTAACAACGTGCGGGAAATCTCAACAAACTTCCTCACATATCGTGGATGGTAGGTTGAGAAAACCGTGAACCGATAATCCAAGCCAGAAGATGTCTCAACAGAATTGAACCTAGGTGGATGGAATGAAATGCATCTAACCCCACCAACGGACCACCATATCCTTGACTAAAAAGTTATATATATAGATATAGATATAGATAGATAGATAGATAGATATAACTTTTTGATAAAATTATAATATTTTATTAAAGTTTATTGTTTTGATTTTTGCATAAGATTAATTAACGAACAAAAATTCCAAGTTTCTTGTAATACAAATATTTTATTTTTCATATACTTTAAAAGATAAATTTTTGTCCAATCAATTCATTTCCGTTTTTTGGTTTGAGGTGAAAGTCTCACAACATTTTGAAATAATATTTCCTACGTTGAGTGATGAAATGGTAAGTTAATTATGGAATAAATACTATCGTGGAGACTTAGTAAATTTGTTATGTTGCTATATCGCAACATGAATATATTAATATTTTTTTTTAACAAAGTCACGTGCTTTGATGAAGAGGAACTATAAAATAAACATATTTACCAAGTGTTGCCAATTACAATTAAACATAGGGCGATGATTTTTATGATAGCTATTTCATTAAAGCCATCGAAATTTTCACAAGCATTTAATAAAACTAATGCAAAATCTCAGAGGCATTTGGCCAAGCCAAGGAGTTAAGTAACATTTAATAAAACTAATGCAAAATCTCAGAGGCATTTGGCCAAGCCAAGGAGTTAAGACACAGTAAGTGTGAACGTATACATTGAGTGACAATCCCTTAAATGAGTGTAGGTGGGATCAGTAAGTGGCGGCCATGGAATGATTTGGGGTAGTGCGCTATAGTAAATTTCATGTGCTTGGGTCGGTAGAATGAGTCCTCATCTGGCCTACATATGGTTTACTTATTTGATGGTTTACTTATTTTTAACTCTTGAAATAAAAGGGTGCCATGAACAAAGAATTGAGGGAAACTTTATAGAAAAGAGATTCTCGAAGTTCACTTATTTATTACTGGGCAGCATACAGAACAATTGGTTTCTTTAGCGGTTGCATGCTTTATTGGTTTATCGGTTGACAATCAATTTTTTGTTGCACTCGCTTCAATTCACCTCTTTGGTGAAGAACCAAGGAATGTAACCCAAAAACAGTACTATATTAAAATAAAGGGTTAGCAGCACAGTTATCATCATATTGTTTCCACAGAAGTCGTTGCAGCTAAAATAAAAGGGAGATATCATTTATCACGCCACACAGAGTTTTAACACATCTACATGGAACTGTGCCAATATTCCTCCGTCAAATGTGTTGAGACCGCTCCAAATCAACATGCAAAGGGAGATAATAGTTGTAATCACTAGTTCATGAGAGGTGGCCATGCCGCAAGATGAGAATAATTGTGTCCACCTGGATGATACAAAATGTATGCACTAAGGTCAACATAGGAACAACCATAATTCCGCGCACTGCTGCCTCTAGAATCTTTAAAAACATAACAATCAAGAATTAAAGAGTAAGCACAGATATATATTAATAATTTACAAAGGTTTGAATGATTAACGACTTACATATGATTAGGCAACAAAACATCAGCAAACACAACCAGGCAATTTCAATTTTGAATCCTTTGCAATAGCTCTTCCCATATCTCTGAGATGATCATGCATATGTATTTTATTTTTGTTGTCCAACTCCAGAAGGCACTTTTTGTGTAAATTTTGAAACCCTAAAAGATCTTTACAACCTGATCCGTCCCATAATCTTAAGGCCTTATCCATGTTCTCCCCAATGAAAAACATGCAATATATACGAATATCTTATGTTCCTCTTCATCCAGTTTATCGCAACTAATTTTTAGTCTGCCTTGTATGTCACTAGGAAGTATTTGTTGAAAGACTATCTAGTTGGTTTTTCCATTCAGATAGGTTATCTTTCTCGGAAAGAAGCGCTCTGAACACTTTCAAAGACAAAGGAAAACCATTACAGGCTTTCATGAATTTTTCTACCACAGATTCAAATCCTTGGAGTGGGTAAGGCCCGTTGAAGGCATGGGAGCAGAAGAGCTCTCATGAGTGTCCTGCCTCAAGGCCATTTAACTTGTAAATTAATGTCTCTTCCACCCAACTTCTGAGAACAACTTTGTTTCTAGATGTAATTAATATTAAGCTATGAGAGCCGAGAACATTTTGACTCGACCAAAACGCATCCAATTGATTTGCATTATCTACATCATCTAAAATTACAGAATCCTGCCTTCATCAATGTTGTCTATTGCCTTATCTAATCCAGTCAAGCTCTTCACAAGTTCGCTCTGCAATGACTTTAAACAGCCTTTAGTTGCATTATCTCTCACATCAAATAAGAAGAAGAAGCAAGAGCTATCATACTATGAATTCTTCCTATTGAAGAGTTCTTTTGCGAGTGTTGTCTTTCCAACTCCTACCAAGGTCTTACACTACGAGACTCTGGGCTTTGTTCTGACTATCTTAGAAACAGCTTGTCTCAACGTGACATGGGATGACAAATATGACTACCAATAGTATAATTATATTTCAATTCATTTTATTTTTTAATGAAGCGGCTTTATCAGGAGCAATCTTTCAGTGTTTGGACATATTGTTTCTTTGATATAAAACATTGTAAAGTTTTTGTTTCCATTATTACTTAAAACATCAATTTAATATGAAAATCCTTTTAGAATTGAATTGATGTAAAAACATTGAAGCTTGACTTTGAAACATGAGTATACAAACATACCCAGCCGCCATTTGGATTGTTCTCTACCACTCCTATCATTTACATGTCATTTAGATCCAGAGCATATACATGTAGTAAGTGATTATCAATAGAGAACAAAATCACATGCTACGATACAGATGTGCCTCAACGCTACCTTGTACTACAATGCATAACACACAAATATAATGATTTAAAATTATGAAATGGAACGCAGTAAAGACATTTAACTCTCCTTTACTTATAGTTTTAAGTAAAGGCTATTGGGAAGAAAAATTGACAAAGTAGAGAATACTCTTTGGAGAACCTCATTTCCAGTCAAATAGCCAAAATTCTGCCAATTACAGCACCCAGAACAAGTTAATTTCCATAAATTTTGAATTTCTTAAGAGATTATAATTGTACTGAAAATAAAATATATCCACAAAAAAGAGCTCTAAAGATTTTTTACCATAGTATTTTCCACAGCTTCACATATTTTGTTCGACCTTTGGATTAGATAATCCTTTTGATGCTCGTCGAACTCTGTACTAGTCTTCTTTTTAAAACGAGAGCATAAAAGACGAAAATGATGGCATGTGTAAATGCCGGCACCCTGGAGCTTCTTGACATTGTCTCCTGCGTTTATCTTCAGTTGTGTAACTGTAAAATTAAAACGCAAGCGGCCAAGAACGAGTAAAAATTAACACGATTAATATTGAGATGAGCTACAAAGATTGTGGTAACATTTAAATTTTGAAGAATTCCTATGCTTCTCTGTAGCTTCAAAATAGTCGTCTTCGTCTATATCCTGATCCGGTTCCACAAGCTCAAGTTGTTGATTCGCCCAATAACATTAGCAAGAGCCTAACAACTCCAGAATAACCCGATTATCCCAAATTGAAACCCTATTAAGCTTTGAAAACACATTATGTCAATATATAGGGACGAAATTGGTCCCATTCTACCGTTATGCCACGATTTATGGACTAATTTCTATTAAAAAATTCTCGAGTAAGAAAATCAGGGGGTTATTGAGACTGGTATTTGGATTTACAAGCAAAATATCGGACTAAATTTCTATTGTAAACCTTCATGCCCAATAAATTAGGGGCAAATGGAGAATTTTACGTGAATTTCTAGAGGCGAAAACTATGTTTCCCCAAATTTCTTAGTAAATACAACTTGGCTAACTTCTTTTGACTTTTTTGGGGGTAAATAAATTGTGGGCTAAATTTTAATAATGAAAAAAAGGGTTTAATATAAAAAATCCGCCCACTCAATTTTCAAAACATCCTAAAATTCGTCCCTAAAATCATCTATGTGGTTGACAATGATTGGCCATGCTTAAGAATTGTCTCAACATGCTTGACCATACTTGAGATTGTTAGACAATGGGTGTCTTTGTTTGAGCATAATTAACACTTGGTTGACCATCACTGAATATGGTGGACTATGGTTTTTCATGGTTGATTTTGGTTGACTTTTGTTAACTTTGGTTGACTTTGGTTGACTTTGGTTGAGAATCGCTGACCAAGGTTGACTATGGTTGACTTTTTTTGCCATAATTGATTATTGGTTGACTTTGTTTCTTGATGACTATGGTTGACTTTGGTTAATGTTAGTTGACTTTGGTTCACTATGGTTGACTTTGTTTAACTATAGTTGATTTAGGTTGACTAATTGACTATGTTTGACTTTGGTTAGCCATAATTGACTATTGGTTTACCTTGTTTAAGTTTTGACTTTGGTTGACTTTGGTTGGCTATGGTTGACTATGGTTGTCTCTAATTAATATGGTTGACTTTGATTGAATATGGATGGATTTGGTCGACTTTGCTTTACCATGGTTTAATATGGTTGACTTTGTTTAATTGTAGTTGAATATGCTTGACTAATTCACTATGGTCGATTATGGTTGACCCTAATTGACTATGATTGACCATTGTTGGCAATGGTTGGACACAGTTGACGATGGTTGACTTTTGTTGACTTTGGTTGAACATGTTTGACTTAATTTGACCATATTTGACTATTAGTTGACCATTGTTGACTATGGTTGACATAGTTTGGCCATAATTGACTATTGGTTAATCATGGTTGACTAGGGTTGATCATGGTGTAATATGGTTGACTATGGTTGACCTTAGCTGCCCATGGTTGGATATGGTTGAATTTATTTGACTATGAATGACTTTGGTTGGCTAATTGAATATGGATTACTATGGTTGACCATGGTTGACTATTGTTAACTTTGGTTGGCCATAATTGACTGTGGTTGACAATGGTTGACCATGGGTGACTATGGTTGACTTTTGTCGACTAATTAACTATAATTGACTATGGTTTCCAATGCTTGGCTATGGATGAATTTGTTTGGTCGTAATTAACTGTTGGTTGACCTTATTTAACTTTTGATTATGGTTGACTATGGTTTACTAATTCACTATGGTTGGCTATAGTTGACCATGGTTGATTACAATCGACTATGGTTGACATTATGTGTCCATAAGACCATGGTTTACCTTATTTTACTATTGACTTTGGTTCATTACGATTGAATTTGGTTAGCTTTGGTTGACTATGGTTGACCACAGTTGACTATGGGTGATTGTGATTAAGTTTGGTTGACTAATTCACTATGGTTGACTGTGGTTACCAATGGTGACTATCACTGACCATGGTTGATTATGGTTGAATATGGTTGGGCATGGTTGACTTTGGTTGTTTTAATATCATATGGTTGACTATGATTGAATTGTTGGCTTGATTATGGGTGGCACAAGGGTTGAATTTAAAACCATATGGTTGATTATATTTCCATTATTGTTTGACTATGGTTGACAAAAGGGTTGACTTTAAAATCATACACATGATTATAATTCTACTATGGTTGACTTTGGTTGAATATGGTTAACCATGGTTGAATTTGGTTAACTTTGGTTTACCATGGTTAACCATATATATATATATATATATACATATATATTTGAAAAAGCAACATATTTTGACTTAAAAATACAGATATTTATTAAAATGCTAAATTAATGTTATTTTTACTTTGGTTGATCTTGGTTGAATATGGATGACCATGGTTGAATATGATTAACTTTGTTTCTCCATAATTTATTATTGATTGACCTTGTTTGTTTATGATTATTGTTAACTATGGCTAACTTTGATTATAATCAGTTGACTTTGGTTTCCAACTATTGTGTATGGTTATGGATGAACATTTTGGGCCGTAATTGACTATTGGTTGACCTTGTTTAACTTTTGAATATGGTTGACTAATTGACTATGGTTGACTACGATCAACTATGGTTGACTACGATTAACTATGGATGACTTTGTTTAGCCATAATTGACCATGGTTGACCTTCTTTGAGTGTTTAATTTGGTTGACTACTATTGACTTTGATTGGATTTGGTTGACTATGGTTGATTACAGTTGACTATGGGTGACTGTGGTTGAATTTGGATGACTAATTGACTATGGTTGAATATAGTTGACCATGGTTGACAATGGTGGCTATTGTCGACCATGGTTGGGAACTATTGACATTGTCAAATTCTATATGTTTCACAAGTGGATCTAGATTACTAGAACAATCTTCACTTCGAATTTACCAAACATTGACACGAAAACCTAAGAAATATGAAGAAAATATGAACTCGAACACAAGAGAAAAACACTCATGTGGATTAATCTTCCATTGCATTATTATTCAACAAAATGTGTACAATATATAGATTCTCTCAAAAGGAAAAATCGAGAGACTTAGTGGCAAGCTGAGTAGCTCACAATAACGCTAGGCTTAGTGGAGTAATCCCCTTAATCTATGACATTGTCCCAAGTGTAACTCCTGAATTGGGCCATATAATGAGGTCCAATTGACTTATGATGACCATGAGGAAGTTAGGCAAGTCAATTAATGTGGATGGAATCATTATGAGGACGAATTAGGTGGTTTAGGGCTTTGGTAGTATCCATTAATGAGAAATTTGACCAAATCTAGTGCATTAGCTCCCTTGGCCTAACCTTATCCCATAAAACATGTAAGTTTTAGGGACTCCTTTGTTTTGTCTATTGTCATTTATTTTATTTTATTTTTTAAAAACCAAAATAAACAATAATCAATTCTAATTTGGAGAAGTATAACATCCTTACTATGTTGTGTTATTAGAAATGATTATATAGTTTCAAGCAATGGTTTTAGAATTGGTTTTTCTATTCTACCGACACTTGAACATAAGTAGTTTATTCATATATACAACCCATCCTACTATATAAGTAATTCTTATATAATGGAACCATCATTTTTATTATACCCCTTTCATTCTGGCCATTAAATTAAATACACCTATCTCAATACAACCATGCATGCTAATATAATTCTTCAACCATTTAAAATTAAATATAACTCTCTGAATACAACCGTGCATGCTAATATACTTCTTCAACCATTTAAAATTAAATACAACTATCTCAATGCAACTGTTCATGCTAATATATTTCTTCAACCATTTAAAATTAAATACAACTATCTCAATGCAAATGTGCATGCTAATATATTTCTTCAACCATTTAAAATTAAAGACAACTATCTCAATCTAACCATGCATGTTAATATAGTTCTCCAATCATTATTATTCTCATTTTATTCCAACTAAAGTATTAATAATTAAACCACTCAAGAAATATCTATATTTTTATAACAACATAATTGTGAGTATGAAGGAGTGTAATTATTCTTGTATAAGCATCATATGTTCATTTTGAATTTGAATATTTATAATTTGTGCATTTATACAACCTAAATCATACTTATGTAGATATGTGCACTTATATTCTCTCTTCGTAATTACCAGGAATGACACGGATTCTTAACTATCCTATCACGTTAAGTATTTTTAAAAGACATATGTGATAAGGGGAAGTTATCTCCTTTATAAGTGCACAAAGTTCAAGCGAATATCAAATAGCGGAACTATCTTTGATCAAGAAGAATTGGGTAACGTAGACAACCTATAGGATTCCGCTATTCTGCAATTCAGATGATGGTTACCATAAGAATTGTACAATAGTCACGTTATATATCACTATATCAATCTTAAGGCGACATGTCCACGACTCAAGGCTAAATCCCAACTATTAAATTCATTCGACTACTTTTACTTTGACACATAATTCAGATCGAGGGTAGCTGTCATTACAGTGTTTGCAGAGGAGCGTGTTAACATATAGTTAACTCGAGTTCGCAATTGATCGACGGTGATATCTCTAAGGCTTAAATTCAGGAGACGGTGATGGATCTATCAATTGAACAGCATAGAAGGTGGGGTTAACAACTGAACTACTACTCAGTAATATAAACCATGGTGACATCCTATTTATTAGATATTCGTAATATACTAACGTATATCATGATACAAAAACTCCTTTTTTTTCAAAATTAATTAAAACAATGACGGGGAAGATGGATTAACTAGGGATGGGAAATATTAAAAGATATGGAAGGATGGAAGGCTCTGATATTTTATGATAACTATGCATAATGTACAGAGACCATTTATGTTTCAATATCATCAAGGGTGCATTTTACTCCAAAGCTTTTGGGCCCCTCAGCATATGCAAACTAGTATAGGTGCAAAATTGGAATGGAGTTTGGGGATGGATATTTATGAATCTTATAGGTTAATATCAATTAATAACAATAATTTAATGGTAAAAAAAAATTCAGAAAGTTTCAAAGAGATTTGAGCAAGTCTCACATAAACACACATAAAATTGCCTTCCAAGACAACTCAACTAGTGTGATTTTTGAACTCCCAAACAATATTCAAATGACTACTAATTTATGAAATAAGACTTTTATCATGACATATGACATGTTAATAAACTCCTGAAACAAGAATGAATTCATTTGGATTCATTCTCATTCATTTATGAAATGCACTCTGGAAACTAATCAAATTCTAGCTAAATCTAGAAGGGGTGGAGAAATAGGAGAAGAAATCAGATTTCTGTAATTTTTTTTTATCAGAATGATAACGGAATATTACATACTTTGTAAGTGCAGCATAAATAGGCCAATATGCCTCTCAAAAAAATATGGAAAGATCTCTCTTCTTCTACATAAGAAACTAGCTCCATAAACTAATAGAAATCTTGAAGATTCGAACTCTGAACTGGATGATGAAGCTTATGAAATTCAGATTCGAGTTTATAATATACAAGACCTTCAAATAAAATCAATGACAATGGTTCAATTCCATCATTCTCTCACAGAAAGCTAAGGCACATCTCCTAAACTTGACTGGGGCACATATCCCAAGTCTTTGAGGCAAAATTGCACCCATACAAATTCTCAAATTGACAAAAGATGTGAAATGGAGTTGTAATCATTCTTTTATATATTTAGGTGACTTGTTGGGCAAGTAATATGGAGTGGATAAGGTTGCTTCGCTTTCTGCTTTAGCTTTTGCCTTGCTTTGTGCTTTAGTTTTTATCTTGCTTTCTACTTTGCTTTACTTTGCTTTCTGCTTTTGCTTTTGATTTTGCTTTATCCTGCTTTTGTTTTTCTATCTTGATTTTTCTTGTTTTTCTACCTTGCCCTGCTTTTCTGCTTTATCTTTCTTTTTCCCTGCTTTTCTTCCTTACCCTGTTTTTCTGCTTTGTCTTGCTTTTCTCTGCTTTTTTGGTTTTTTTCTGCTTTTCTGGAATTTCCTTCTTTTCTGAGCATTCCTACTTTTCTGAACTTTCCTACTTTTCTGAGCATTCCTACTTTTTTGAACTTTCCTACTTTTCTGATTTTTCCTGCTTTATGCTTCTTTTGTTGAACTTTTGTTGTTTTTCTGATTTGCTCCACTTTCTTTCATTTTCACTGATTTTCCTAACTTTGGAATCTTTTTCTTTGCTCCTTCCTCAAGCTAACTCCAAGTCAACCTTATCCTCTCATGCACCCTAGTGGAGAATTATCCTCATTTATTCCACATAAAAATATTAAATGCATGAAAAATAAATATTCCAAGTGCATAATAAACTTTGGATACAAATGAATTCAAACTCCTAATTTATTAAATGCCTAAACTTAACCCCTCATTAATTAATTAATTCAATTTGTCACTAGGATCCATGGGGTTCGATCTGCTTCATGGTGCTGGCAAGATGTGAACATGGCAGTCCTCCCTTCCCAAGATTGCTTGTCCTCAAGCAAGAAACCAACTCCAACTATCTATGAAGCCAATCACCGACCTCACTCCTCAAAATATGCTACTGGATGTCTAGAATCAAAATCCTCAATTCCAATCAAAATACCAAAAGTCCATCATGTTTCTGTTGCACCACTCTAATTATATATGGATCTTCAATATTGATCCCAGGGTCCCATTACCTATGTTTCATTCCTCTAGACATCAATGCAAACTGAAATGACTCATTATTTCCTGGATCCCACTGCGATTGCTGCATGTCTCGCAATAACACTGTTGCTTGTGGAAAAATATCATCCGAAAGAATTCCAGGGTCCCATTGTCATAACTGCATCCTCCCAAACATCAATATCAACAAAAATAATATCTCCTCACGGAGGATGTCTAAAACACTGCACCAAACTAAAATTTCATCACACCCAAAGGAGTATTGAATCTCCTCATAAGCCATGTGCAAACTAACACTGCAATCCCCATTCCTAAGACAGAGATGGAAATCCCATGTCCAACCAAGAATAATAAAGACAACACATAGAAGCCATAAATTCCTATACAACTTATCACAAACTATGGATGATGTGCCCATAAAATTTCCACTAATGCAATCAACAAACTTACCTCTTGGGGTACTCAACTCCCTCATGTAACTACCCACCCAATCAGTGGATGAATGCATACTCCAACTTAGTGAGCTGGATGTAGAATGGTGAATGAACTCTCTATAATAGTCATCCATCATGGTTGGTTCAACTGAAGGGAGATCATGTGCCTCCTTGACCTCAAACTCCCCAAGCTCATGAAAATCAGATTGTACTTCATATCCCCAATGCACACAAGTACCAAAAATTAAAACATTGTTGTTCTAATGACAAGGGGGAAAGTCCCATGTCCAACCACAAAGAGGAAAGGCATCATCACAAGTGCATGTAGGCCCTTGTTGCTCACAAAAGGTGAAAAATGTATCCAATAATTCTCCATATCTACAATAAAGAATATCACTCATGTTTCTTTTCTCCAAAATAGGAAAAAAAGAGACACTCCAACCCAATGCTCCAACTAGAAAGCAAGATGCTTCCCTATGTGAGTGCTTCCAATGGCTCAACTCTTTGCCATTGGTCCCAAGATGAAACAAATTTATGCAACAATTTTCCACCAAATATGTGGATGCATCAACTCCATCAAAGGATGGTTCATCAACCATGAGCTCCTTTGACTCCTAATTGGAGGAATGACTCACTCCAGGAAGAAGCTCAGTTTGGCTCTGGAAGGTATCATGTGTTTGGAGCTGATCATCTGTATCTCTAAAACCCTCATGCACATGCATGTAAACATGAATCTCATGAACCACCATATAATGAGGTTCCTCCATAGAACTCTAAATGTCATCAACTGAAAGAGGATGGATGATTTGAATGTAGGAGGGAGTATGAGATTTCTACAATTCTTGGTGAAAGTGTTCCATCTCCATCTTGGATTCCAAGAGGGCACTTTGACTACTTCTAAAAGAATTTTGCGTGGCCATTAATTCATTATTGGTCCTACAAATATCTTCATCATCCTTCAAGTATGCTTCCTGCAACATATGAAGAAGATCATGCAAGTAATATCTGCCAGAAAGCATATGTGAAAATTTACCTTGGTTTGTAGTCTTTGCTTTCTAAATTCTCTCCTTGTTAAGGACTTTGTTCCTTATGCACATGTACTCTATTCTGAACTTCATCTTCACTAATCCCATAAGAAATGCAAGAGGACTTGGTTTTATGTGTCTCCATTCAAGGAAACCCTTGAGGTACCTTTCATCTCCTTCCTTGAACCTTTTCAACTGCTTATAATGAAAGATATTGATGGGTGGCACATCCATCATCAATTCAGCCTCATGCTTCTTCACCCTGTTAGGTGGTCTACCCGGTGGGTGTTATTCAAGAATCTTATCATCTTGTTGTGGTGACTTCCATACGAACTCAATTTGATGTAAGTAACCCATACTTGTGCTTTGAATGGTGGCAAGGCCCTCAATAGCCCCCACAATGTCACCAGCTTTACTATGGATATCATGCCATGGGATAACTCTTCATCTTCTATGTAATTTTTCCTCCCAAGTATGAATGAATATTTATGGTAAGTATCATGTTGCAACCATATATGCCTTGCATGATTCTCATTGGTCATAACAAATTTAAATGCAACAATAGATTCATTACTAATGCAAAAATAACTCTTACCCATGTGAGCTAGTCTTGCACAATCTGTAGTCTCCATCTCGGTGATGTAGTTATCCATCCAATTCAATGATGAATAGGACTTGTTAAGTCAATAAATTTTTCTGCATTTTTAGTTTTTCCTCTCCAAATTTTGATTTGATTTTTGAGTTTATCTTAGTTAATTGTTGGTTTTCAGTTTTGGTTTTCTGCCTTCTTAAGAATCTTATGAATGCTTGAATAAAGTTTGAGCCCAGTCTTCACATTTCATTTGATTTTGGTCATTTTTATGTTGGAAGTGGGTCAATATGAGTTATATATTCAAAAGGAGAATCAATTTTGACTTTAGAGAGTAGCTAAACTAGTGACCTAAACCAAAAAGCTGCTAAAATCTCCGATAAATTTGGCAAAAGTTAGAAAATCTGCTAAATTTTGGTTTAAAGATATTCTTGTAGCGCTACACCAAAGTTTAACACAGAGTGCGCTACAGGAATATCGTGGCATGAGTTTTTCGTAAAATCTCGATCTGATTTCAATCATCATGAAGAGTGTGAGAGTCTAATCGCATTTTGTGAAGTGTTTAACACGTGTATGCAGCATTTTCAGCATGATGTTTGTTGTTTGATAATCACGAAGAGAGGCAAGGGCATCATTACAAGTTATGCGGGTTTTAGTTGCACAGATACCAGCCAGTTCCGGGTTTCGCTGTCAAATCTCCCTCGTCACACGCATAATCACTAAGGATTTAGTGTTTTGGGAGGAGTCTTCATCGTTGAACATTAGATTACATTGCTGTGGAAGGAGACACCTGTGATTCCGGCGCCAGCAGAAATTAGGGCTTTGAATTCGTGTCACCTGCAGCCAAGAAAACGTTAGAAGGACACCTGTGCTCGAAGAGTAACGTTATTGACACCTCAATTTGAAGACATTACGCCACGATGCAGGAGTAATTGACAGGTATTACGTAAACCCTCATAACTGAAGAATTTGGGGTTTTTGCTGCTGCATGTCCTTCTGAAAAAATTGGTCGCTGAGAAAGGTGTAATAGAATGAAAGGATGAAGAATTCATCACTGAAATGGTTAGCTGAAGTATGATAGGAGGAATTAGCATGACTGTTCTTTTTATGACCTAATCTGAATAGGGCGTGGAAAAACTCACAGAATTGCCTGTAGAATTCAGTTTGTTTAAACAGAGGGAAGTCTGCTAGTTTGATACGGGTGTTACACAGAGAGGTTTGTAGATTTGTGCATGAGTTAAATTGTTATAACCTGCAGTACTATTTGCCCAGAAAGCAGCTTATAAAACACTTCTAAAACCTAAAGCTATACTGTTCCAGTTCCTTGACAAGAAAGAGATGGGAAAAAACAGTAAAAGTGGTAAGATTAATAGGGCTGAACCCACAGATTTGACATGGATCCAAAAGCTTCCAGATTGTGCAGAGCTGTTCCAACAGGCAGGATGGTTGAAATTCTTCAAGAAGATAGATGGCTTTAATGCCCAAGTATCATGCAATTTTGCCAAAGGACTTAAGAATGAGATGATCATAATAGGTCCTTTAAGATTCAAATTGACTGTAGATTTAATTTCAGAAGCCACTGAAATTGATAATGAAGGCGAGCTTTGGTTTAAGAAATCTCCTTTTGAGTTTGACCCTCAAAGATACTTATTGCCCAATGTTGTTCCTGACTGGAACAAAGGTATCATCATTCATAATTTCAAGAGGGAATGGATTGAACCTTTAAGAATTCTTCAGAGCTATATAACTTGTGAAGGGAGGTACTCATTAGTTTTCAAATACCATCTCAGGTTTTTGCAGCACATGGCAGGGGTGTCAAAAATGAATTTGCCATTCTTTTTCTTCAAAAGCTTGCAGAAAATGTCTAGCAAAATTAAACAGCAGGATGATCAAACTTCTCAATCATTGTTTCATCATGGTCTCATCAAGTTGATTATCTCTACAGTGTTGCAGAAGGAAGAAAAAACTTGGGACTTCTTTCTATTTTGGTCAGGGATTCATTCCAAAGGAGAAGAACAGCAACCCAAAAGGCAAACTGATAAGGGAAGAGTAATGGTACAAAAGTTGGGGTATTCAATTAAACCTGCAAACAAACATGGCATTAAAGTTAAAAAGGAAACAAAGCAGGTGGCAGATGAAGGACAGACTGACAGTCAGCCTCAGGAAATTCCACAGCACAGTGAAGTCAAATTCTCATTATTTGATGACAAAAAGGAAAAGGAAATTCCTGAAAATAAGTCATCATCTATAACAGTAGTTCATGAAGAGAGGAAAATTGATATCAAGGTTATTCCTGTAGCAAAAGAGGAAGTCCAGAATCTCCCCAAAAGCCCTATCACAGTCCTCTCAGATGATGAGGGCTATATGTTAGAGGATGAGCAGTTCATTCCAGAGATCAAGGTTAAAGCTGAGACTAAAGAAAATCAAGCTGTAGAGGACAAAACTACCAAGCCTAAGAAGAAGATAAAAAAGATAGAAGTGGTAGAGTTATCATCTGTCCAATATCAAGGGAAGACACTAAAAATGATGGGAGAGCCAGCTTCTTTATGGAGACCTAAAACTAGGTCTAAAAACAAATTAAGACTAAATATGAAAAAGTTGTTGAATCCGAAATTGAAGACTGATAAGGTAGACATTTCTGATGAAGAATCCATGGAGGAGCAGTCAAAGAAAAATGAATTGCAGTCAGCTAAAAAAGAGGATGTTGGGTCTGTAAATGTAACAGGTGAAGAAAGCTCTAAATCCATCGTTGAAAACAATTCTGGGAAATTGTTAACAGAAGATATTAAATCATCACAGGTAATAGGTGTTTCAAACCCCATCATTGAAGATATTGCTGTAAGACCATTGACAGAGGAATTGATGTTTAAGAAGTATAACATGTTTTGGAAACCAAGTGAAGATCAGGATGCTGCAATAGAAAAGCTGGTAAATTCTGACAAGGATAATTTGAAGAAGACTGTGAAACAGTACAAGCATCAAATGAACTATATGCAAGAAGTAAACGATAGTTTAATGCTAGCAAATAGAAGATTGAGGGAAGATCTTCAAGATACTCATGACAATTTTCAGGAGTTGGTGATTGATGCAAAGGAGGCACTCAGGAGGAAAAGGATGGCTGACAGGAATTGCTCAGAATTAGAAAGGACAGTTCAGACCTTGCAGCATGAAAATGAACACCTACACATAAGAATAGCTGAGCTGGAGCAAAAGCACAAAAAGATGAAGAAAAGATCCTCAAGTCCAGATGGCATAGCTTTGCTAGTGGAGGCATCGAAAGAGATCTAAGGCAGTTAGGTTCATTTAAAGCTTTTTGTTAAGGATTTGCTATTTTTAGCAAAATTGTAATTTGTAAAAAAGTAAATGTTATTTTGCCTAATCTAGTCATTCGATGGAGGATTAATAGGAGAAACCCTAACTGTTTTGGGGGAATGAAAAACTATTTAGAGAGGGAGAAAAGACATTGTAAGGGTTCGAATTTTTGGAGAGCTAGAGGAGGTCTGCAAACTGTACTTTCATCCAGACTTGTTCACTGCTAAGTATTGCAAACTCTCATATTGCATTTTTGATGAAACTATGAATATATGACTCCTTATTCCACTTCTGATATGTGTTGGCTTCATTTTAGACTTATACAGTTTCTTGATTGACAATTTCATTTCTGGTTTTATGTATGATTTCCAGTAAGTGCTTGTCTTTTATTGAATGAATTTCAGTGCAATCTTTTGGTGAATTTCTGAGATATATATACATCTTCATGGACAAATGTATGTGAATTAGTTTTTACTTATTGTTGAATGTATTCCCTTATGCTCTTGAAGTTTTCTTACCAAAACCTACAAAACAAAACCCTAAAAACCTAGTTTGGATTGATTTTTATTCTTGAGATTGTGTTGGCTTGTTACCCTAGCCTTAGTAACAATTTCTGACACAAACATCTTTGGCGCCGTTGCCGGGGACGAAGCTGAAGCATATCTTCCCTGGGATACTCATCATTTTTCCTGGTTTAAGAGGTGGACTTGAACCAGAACTTTGAAGGCTATATTTTCACCAAAAAAGTCACACTGGCTTCTAAAGGCATTGGGACCAGGAATAAGCCTGTTTCTCCAATAAATCTGGGTGTGACAGACCCTGAGCAGATTCTGAAAACAGCTAACAAACTCAGAAAATCCAAATCTTTGCCAACTTGTTGTGATTCTCATTAGTTAAGTGAATCACTAGACCCAGCTGACATTTCACCGGGTATAAAACCTATCCTCTCTGAGAGCAGTTTTCAGGTTTTCACTAATCCCAAAAGTTTCTTGAAGGCTAAAACCTCTTCTCCTGATAGAATACCAATATTTCAGCTGAAGCTAGGAAAGAATACCTTTCAAAAAGGACCCAGTCAAACTCCTTCCTTTTCAAACCCTAATTTGAAACTTCAGTCTACACTTCAGTCCACAATGGCAGCTCAAAATCCACCTATGGATATGATGGACAGAATGGTAGCAGCTAGGTATGCACCATTAGTTTTACCTCAGCCTCTACATCCTTTGCCCGGAGGTGATTATCAGAAGTATATGCCTAGATTTAATGGTCAAGGGGAAAATACTGCTGAGGAATATTGGGAAGCTTTTATGAGTTATGCTGACAATCAGAATATTGAAATGAAAGATGTGTGGATGAGGGTTTTTGTTCAGAGTTTAGATGGGGATGTAAGAAAATGGTTTAGGGAGTTGCCTGCTAACTCCATTACTATTATTGAAGAACTCCATCAGCTTTTCATGAGACAGTGGGGAGACACTAAAGATCACACATACTACATAACTGAGTTTGGAGCTCTCAGAAGAAAGAAAGATGAGACTGTTGCAGATTTTTCCAAGAGGTTTAATAAGATGTACAGTAGAATTCCAGCAGAAATTAAACCTACTGAAACATCAGCTAAGTTGACATATGCCAATGCTTTTGATCATGAATTTTCTTTATTACTCAGAGAGAGGAGACCTATCACCCTGCTGAACATGCAAGATGCAGCCCTAGAGGTAGAGTCTAATTTGTTAGCTTCAAATAGACTTAAGAATGAAACATCTCAGCAGCTTTATGAAAGAAAAGGAAAGAAAGAAGCTGTCACAGCAGGCTCTGCTTCTCAAACTGCTGAAGCCAAAATAGATGAGATGGCCAAAATGGTTAAGATCCTCACTGTAAAGTTAAATAAACTCGAGCTTGAAAAGAATTCTGCCAAACCTGCTCCAGAAGCTCAGAGGAATCCAAATAACCAAAATCAGTTTAGAAGACAATTTGCCCCTAGATTCATGCCAAGGGAGCGAAGAAATAATGACATTCAGCAAGAAAGGAGAGAAATGAAGATCAAAAAGTGCCCCCACCTTTTCAAAATAATCTGGTTGATGAGGAAGAAATTGATCAGCAGTTGCTTTTTGAAGAAACTGAGACTGATCAGGACATGAACCACATTGGAGATAAAATGTTTACAGGCTTTGTTACTGAAGAGGATTTTCTAAATTCTGAATATTATGATGCTGATTTATATGAGGTTGAAGATGATTTGGAATGTGAAAAGACTGCTGTAAATGCTGCTACCAATCAGAATGGAGTCAAGAAAGTTATTAACCTCAGAACTGGACCAAAACAAGTAGTTCAATCTCCTAAGAAGAAAGCTGTTGTTCCTGCTCCAGTTATTCGTGATAAACCAACTGTTGATCCTGTAGCAGAAAAGAAACAACCTGCAGAAAAACCCAAGAAAAATACAGAAATTGAAGAGGTAAACAAGTCAGGTCAACATTTCAGTTTGGAAAATGAATTAGGAAAGCTCAAAATTCCTGTGCCATTTTCTGAACTTATAAAAAATCCATCATACAAAAATACAGTTTTGAAGGTAATGAATATGCCAAATAATCAGCCAGTTTCAGATACAGTGAATCTTCAGGAAGAAAACCCTAGAATTTTTATTGGATCAGCTTTAGCTGAGAAGACTGAAAATGAGGCTGGTGCTTCTCCTCCATTTTATATAACTCTGACTGTGCATGAGCAGATGATTCATAACTGTCTACTAGATTCAGGAGCATCCCATAATTTGATGCCAAAATCTGTGATGGAAGCCCTGGGCCTTAATGTCACTAAGCCTTACCATGATCTATATGCCTTTGACTCCCGAGCTGTAAAATGTCTAGGAGTGATAAAAGATATGGTTGTTAATCTTACTCAGTTACCCATGAAAAGTGTAATAATGGATGTTGTAGTAGCTGACATCACACCAAAGTTTGGTTTACTTCTGTCTAGGTCATGGGCTAAGAAAGTTGGAGGAACATTACAGATGGATCTCTCTTATGCAACTATTCCTGTTTTTGGTGGGGAAAACAGGAGACTTTATAGAGAGTTACAGTTGGCTTACATAGTCACTGATGAGAAAAACCCTACAAATCACCCAATGTATTCTGTGGATAAAGACCTTGGTTCATGCATACTACAATTTAGTGAAGAAGAGAATTCTGCTGGTGTGTTACAAGTACAAAAAGATCAGCCTGTAAAACACAGCCAAGAAGAACAGGATGTATTATGGCAGTTGTATTTTGATGGGTCTTCATGTAAAGAAGGTGCTGGAGCTGGAGTTTTATTGATTTCTCCTGGAGGTGAAATGGTGAAACTTATGTATAAGTTAGAATTTGCTACCACCAACAATACTGCTGAGTATGAGGCCCTGCTACTGGGATTGAAGGCTGCAAAAGATTTAGGAATTCAACAGATTTCTGCATTTGGCGACTCCGAACTAATTGTTCAACAAGTGAAGAACAAATATCAAGTAAAGCAGGGTTTGTTGAAAGTATATCGAAATGAGGTATGGGATATGCTTGAAAATTATTTTATTGAATTTAATATCACTCATATTCCCAGAAATCAAAACGAAACTGCAGATTCTTTAGCCCTGGCTGCCACACATTTCAGAATTCCAAAAACCACTCAATTAAGGTATCCAATAGAAGTGAGATATAGGCCATGTGTCCCAGATAATGTGAAACATTGGAGGGTTTTTGAAGATGACCTTGAAATAAAAAAATTTCTTGAGCTGGTAGATGAATTTTCAAACAATCAAATTGATCAAGAAATTGATGAAAAGGATGAACAGTTAGATGAATTTACTGCAGAAGAGATTGCTGGACATAAGATTATTGAACTGAAGAGTAATTTCATTCCGAAAGGCCTAGTACCTTTGGAGAGAATATTTACTAAGGATGATACACCTTCCAGACCAGTAATCCAGTCTTCAGAAGAAAATGTAGAGGATTACAATATTGGCTCGGCAGAACAGCCCAGAATGGTAAAATTGTCTAAAAACCTAACAGCTGAGCAAAGGAGTAGATACATTAAACTGTTGAAGAAATATGTAGATACATTTGCTTGGTCTTACAAGGAGCTGAAAACCTATGACACAGCAGTTATTCAGCATAAAGTCCCTTTGAAACCTAATGTTAAACCTTTCAGGCAGAAATTAAGAAGAATCAATCCAGCACTGTTTCCTGTTATTGAAAAAGAATTGAAGAAGTTGTTGGATGCAAAAATAATAGTGCCTCTTAGGTATTCTTCTTGGGTGGCAAATTTGGTTCCTGTTAGAAAGAAGAATGGAGAGATTCGATTATGTGTTGATTTCAGGAATTTGAATCGATCCTCATTAAAAGACAATTATCCCCTCCCCAAGATTGAACAGGTTTTGCAGCAGGTGGTTGGAGCTCAAAGGATTTCAATGCTAGATGGCTTCTCAGGGTATAATCAGATTGCTATGCACCCTGATGATAAAGAAAAAACAGCTTTTACAACCCCCTGGGGGACATTTATGTATGATAAGATGCCTTTTGGCTTAATGAATGCTGGAGCAACCTTTCAGAGAGCCATGGATATTGCATTTGTGGGTGAAAAAGATAAGTTTGTGGTGATTTATCTGGATGATATTACAGTTTTCTCCAAATCTGATGATGAACATTTGAAACATTTGGAGCAAACCTTCATAAAGTGCAGAAAGTTTGGCTTATCCTTGAACCCTAAAAAATCACATTTTGCTGTACAGGAAGGTAAGTTGCTTGGTCACTTGGTATCAGCTGATGGTATCAGGATTGACCCTGAGAGAGTCAAAGCAATACTGAAAATTAGTTTGCCCAGGAGTAAAAAGGATGTGCAGTCATTTATTGGCAAAATCAATTTTCTGCGATGGTTTATTCCTAATTTTGCTGAGACCATTAAGCAGATTACAGGCATGTTAAAAAAGGATCATGAAATCAAGTGGACTATGGAAGCAAAGACAGCTTTTGAAAAGATTAAAGTGGCTCTAACTGAAGCACCTGTTCTGGTGAGTCCAAATTTTGACAAAGAATTTCTTACATTCTCTTTTGCTTCAGAAGACACTATTGCTGCTGTATTACTTCAGAAGAATGAAGAAGGGTTGGAACAACCAATTGCCTTTTTTAGCAAAACACTTAG